>JAKGGE010000442.1:0-116031 GCA_023748175.1 Hoolock leuconedys
TGACAAAACAGATCTAATTAACCTAAAGAGCTTCTGCACAGCAAAAGAAACTACCATCAGAGTGAACAGGCAACCTACAGAATGGGAGAAAATGTTTGCAATCTACTCATCTGACAAAGGGCTAATATCCAGAATTGACAAAGAACTCAAACAAATTTACAAGAAAAAAACAACCCCATCAACAAGTGGGCGAAGGATATGAACAGACACTTCTCAAAAGAAGACATTTATGCAGCCAACAGACACATGAAAAAATGCTCATCATCACTGGCCATCAGAGAAATGCAAATCAAAATGACAATGAGATACCATCTCACACCAGTTAGAATGGCGATCATTAAAAAGTCAGGAAACAACAGGGGCTGGAGAGGATGTGGAGAAACAGGAACACTTTTACACTGTTGGTGGGACTGTAAACTAGTTCAACCATTGTGGAAAGACAGTGTGGCAATTCGTCAGGGATCTAGAACTAGAAATACCATTTGGCCCAACCATCCCATTACTGGGTATATACCCAAAGGATTATAAATCATGCTTCTATAAAGACACATGCACGCCTATGTTTATTGTGGCACTATTCACAATAGCAAAGACTTGGAACCAACCCAAATGTCCACCGATGATAAACTGGATTAAGAAAATGTGGCACATATATACCATGGAATACTATGCAGACATAAAAAAGGATGAGTTCCTGTCCTCTGCAGGGACATGGATGAAGCTGGAAACCATCATTCTGAGCAAACTATCGCAAGGACAGAAAACCAAACACCACACGCTATCACTCATAGGTGGGAATTGAACAATGAGAACACTTGGACACAGGGTGGGGAACACCCACACACCAGGGCCTGTCGTGGGGTGGGGTTTGGAGGGAGGGATAACATTAGGAGATATATCTAATGTAAATGACGAGTTAATGGGTGCAGCACACCAACACGGCACACGACACGTGATAACAAACCTGCACATTGTGCACATGTACCCTAGAACTTAAAGTATAATAATAATAATAAAGAGTCAGCCCCCTAGCCTGGCAGTGCTGCTCTACAGGCACCCTCAGCCCAGATCCCTCCACTGCACCTAGTGGACACAGTTTACAGGATTGAATCAGTGGGACACCCTGTTCCTTTACACTCCCAGTCATGGGCTCAGATTCTGCAGTTGTCTCACTGCTGGAGGGAGAAGCCTGCATCAATCACCCTCAAAGAAGATATGAAGTTATTTCACCTGTAAAGGCAAGAAACTGTTCACAGCACTGGGGGCAGGCCTGGGGAAGATGAGGTTTGTGAGGATGTTGAGAATTCATGCAGCTCATCCTTCAGCCCTGTAGCTTTCCAGAGAAGTGTATAATGGGGGTCACTAGGCGTGTGAATAACTGATTTGGTGAAAGATGCCACTTCAGATCAAAAGTGCATTTCCCCTTCCCCAAGGTGTCAGCAACACTGAAACATATTTGACTAACTTTATAGAGAAAGATTAAGATAGAGGATGAGGGAGAAGTAAGGCCTCAGGAATATCTTAGCCGATAGAAAGCCTGCTGGAAGATGCATTTCCAATATGATTAGACTGATTGAAAACCTTGAAACTAAACACTTCCAAAGGAGACTGGGACCCATTTCTCCTGAGAATGACAATACAAAAAATAGTAGAGGAAACCAACAAACCAAAAGCAGACACTGTTTCAGATCTATTGAAAATCCTCAAGATAGTCTCATAATATAATATTCAAAAGATCTAAGATACAATTCAAAGAAACACTTGTTATGTCAAGAAGTAGAAAAAGTCACCATTTGAATGAGAAAAGGCAATCTAGACATCAACACTGAGATGATTTAGGGCTGAAATTACATGACAGATATATTGAAATCAGCCACCATAAAATCCTGTTGATGAGCAATTTCAGGCATTCTTGAAACAAATGAAAAAGGATAAATTCTCAGAAAAAATAGAAGTCATAAAATCAAACTAAATATAAATACAAATAAAATAAATGAAAAATTAAAAAAAAATCTCTCCGGAGAGACTCAAGAACAAGTAACTATGAAACTAAAATCCACGCATTAGAGAAGACACTTAACACTGTTAACTAGAGAAGCACAAACCGTAGTTATCACAGCCCACCCAGCAGGGCGAGCAATGGATCTGCTCAGAAGTGAGAGGCCTGAAAGAAACTCCTGGTGTCCCTGATGGTGAAATTTGGCCCCTGATCCCAGGGTTCCTCCCTCTTCGTGCTCAGAGGGCTAGACCTAGCAGTGAAGGGTTCCCAACCTCACCCCATGTGGCCCCTCCAGAAGGCAGAGCCCATTCTCGCTGATATTCCCGATCTCCAATAACACAAAGTGAAAGAGAATGTCTTAACCAGAGTACTGCGCCTTGGCCTATCTGAACATATTTCAAAGTTTAAATGTACAGTGAGCATGGGATGCTGAGCAGAGTCCCCTGGACAGTGGCTGGAATTGGGAGCAGTGCAGGATGCAAGGACAGGTCAGGGCCCTGAGCACCTGCACCTGCACCTGCACCTGCACCTGCACCTGCCCAGGGTGGACATGACTCCCACATCCACCAGAGGGCGCTGTGGTCTAAGCAACCAATCAGAGCTCCCAGATCGTCTGCTGTTTTTTCCCTCCACCTGCTGGTGTTTCTGTGCCCTCCAGATGGTGTTGCTCCTCCCCCTTCTACGACCTTTCCACTTTTCAGCCATAACCTTGTCTGAGGTCAAAGGAGGGGGTTGTGCAACCTCCAGAAAGGGAGAAATTTGCATGGAGCCCTCCCACTCTGAGGATATGCGTGACAGATAAGAAGGGCTGGTGGGCTCAGTCCCGGTGGTCGCTCAGGAAGCAGAGCCTGGAGCATCTCCACTATGGCCTGGGCTCCACTACTTCTCACCCTCCTCGCTCACTGCACAGGTGGCTGCCTGCAAGGAATTCAGGGAGCGTTCCTGGATGTCACCTGGGCTGATGATCTGTTCCTCCTGCCTGGGAACCAGTCCTCATCTCTCCCCACTGATCTCTGTGTTGCTCTCTCTTGCAGGCTCTTGGGCCAATTTTATGCTGACTCAGCCCCACTCTGTGTCTGGGTCTGTGGGACAGAAAGTCGTCATCTCCTGCACCCGCAGCAGTGGCAGCATTGGGAGCTACTACGTGCAGTGGTACCAGCAGCGCTCAGGCAGTGCCCCCACCACAGTGATTTACAAAGATAACCAAAGACCCACGGGGGTCCCTGATCGGTTCTCTGGCTCCATCGACAGCTCCTCCAACACTGCCTCCCTCACCATCTCTGGGCTGGAGACTGAGGACAAGGCTGACTACTACTGTCAGTCTTATGATAGCAGCAATCACACAGTGCTCCAGACCCATGGGGAAGTGAGAAAGAAACTCCCCAGAGCATCTCTACCTGGGCCAGTCTCAGCCTGTCTCCAGCGGGGAGGGTAGCTCTCCCATCCCTCCTGCCTAAGTGCTTGAGGTCAGCTTTGCTTATGACTACCTCTTTTCCTTTTCAAAATACCAATCTGTTCTTCCACACCTTGATGGCTGATTTTCTGATATGTGCACGATCAATTGTGGGATAAATGTAGTTTATAATAGGGTCTCTGAGCCACACCATTATTGATGTTCTGGTTGGGGCTGCCTTGCACAGTGTAAGATACTGACTTGCGTCTCTGGCCTCTACCCTTGGATACTGTGAACACCCTCCCCTCATTTGTGACAACAAGACCGTCTTGAGACACTGCCACATGTCCCATGCTTGGGGACAAAACCAATGAGCTGAGATACTCAGTTAAAGAGCATGTCTTCAGCTACTAAGAAGCTTGGCTTTGAAATGTGTTTATGCCATTCTGCTGAGCATGAGGCTGGTTTTCTAATTTTTATGTTTCTGGTTCCCATCTATGAGACAAAAGAATAACACCAAACTTCAATGTTTTGATGGTTGAATGGTTTTCAAGCAACAAGAAGTCAGAGACTGTGGTACTTAGAGGTGTAGAAGCCCTAACGAGATCCTGTAACACAGAGTTTAGCTCTGACTAGGACAGCACACAATGCCTTCCATCAATCTCCAACCCATAGCCCGCAGGCTGCATGCAGCCAGAAGGTTTGAATGTGGCCCAACACAAATTTGTAAACTTTTGTAAAACATTATGATTTTCTGCGATTTTCTATAGCTCACCAGCTATTGATACTAACAGTTACTATCAGTTTTATGTGTGATCGAGACAATTCTTCTTCCATTGTGGCCCAGGAAATCAAAGATGCTTGACACCTACTTTGCACTTTTGTACAATGCACATGGAAATATAATAGATCCTTCTTCCATTCGAGGTCATGTGACTCGGCCATTGAAAGGTGGAAGTGCTGAAATGAGCTCCATATGAACAGACCTTGAAAAATTATGCTCAGTGAAAGGAACAAATGCAAATGTCTAGAAATGAAATATCTAGAAATGACTGTATTTATAACAAATGTCCATGCAAACTACAGCGTGCATCTGGGTGACATGGTTCTGATTGTCCCCCACCCCCCGTGAAGGACCTTGAGACCTCTTACCTACTGCTCAAAATTCAGGACATAGAGGGCCTTTTCTAAGAAAGGGTGCAGGGTAATTTTAGGATCACTAACTCCACTTCCAAAGGCTTAAAAGTGGAACTCACGTCCATGATTTCTTATGCAGTGAATATGATAACCTTTCTCACAATATTATAGATCACCTCCATTCTTTGCCTTGGCCTGTCCCATACAGACTGGGCATATGTTTCTGCACACATTAGGTGTGTTGGGCCGATCTTGTGAGGTTATGCAGAGTGAATAGTCTTGCATGTCGGGGAATCTCTTATTCCTTGACCTGTGCTTCCTGTCACTGACTCTCAGGGTCTTTGTGGGGACCTAGGGTCCACGATTCATGATCTGCCTATACTTATCACAGACAGTTTCATAGAACAGAATCCAGAAAAGAGCCAGAAAAATCAGATGGGAATGCAGAGTTGTATGAAGGATCCTGTCCTTTGCTCTGTGAGCAGAATTGTAAAAAGATTTGAGGTAGTTCTGCCTTCTCTTTGGGTCTTAAGAAGCAGGACTATGGGTGTCCCCATCTTGCCTTGGGTCCCCTCTTCCTCACTGTCCTGACACACGACCCAGGCACAGGCTCCTGAGGTCCCTGTGGGTCTCTCTCCCAGCTCTGCCCACCACACAGTGGACCCTGCTCTGTGCTTGTAGGTCTCTGTGTGTCTCCCGGCTGGTCTGGCCTCCTGCTGGGGCTCAGCCCTCAGAACTGAAGGCAATGTCTACTGCCCTGGAAGACACAGCACGGGATGGAATGGTGTGCCTTGGACTCCTCAGCATCCAGGATATCTCTGGACTCATTGAAACAACCAGAATTTTAGAATCTTGGTTCTCTTTTTGCCTTCATGTCAGTCTCCCTCAACAGCTCTCTGTTCCACCTTAAGGATGAAGATGAACTTCCTTGCTCAGGGCAAGGGATAGGCCCAGTCCTGCTCCAGCGCAGCAGACTGATCAGGAGTGAGATTCTGCCTCCAGGAACATACAGCCAATGACACCCATCAGATAGTGCCAAATACGTGGAGGTCATAAAAATGACAGCGTGCATCCAAATAGCTTCATAAAACAAACTCTATTTTCCAAAACTCAGAGTTCCAAAATATGTGCCTCTATTAATCAATTATCAAACACTTATCAGGCCAGTCCCCTCTTTTCTCTGCCCTCCAGGAGCTGTGATGTAAGCATAAGGCCACTGAAAAGGTGACCTCACGTAGATATATAGTTCTAATAGTGTATCTTAATATCTTTTCCAGATAATTTTGAATATTTCTCTTAATACTGCACCAGACTTTTACAAATGGAAGGTTCCTAAATGTTGGTTGCAATGTGGTCAGAAATAATATCGATAAACTTTTTGGATTCTATTAAATTATAATCAATTGATTTTTCCTGCAATTTGAATGCATCTTTTATTCATACATGATTTTATAATATTATGCATTGGTCTTTTGAAAAATACTGTTACACTGAGTTATGCCGTTCTTCCAAATAATGCCATCGTAACTTCTAAGACAGGATTAAAAAGTCACATTCCTTAATATGAGCATTGCTTTTACCCAGGAAAACATTTAAATATCTGCAAGATGTCAACCTCATAGGTGAGGAAACACATTTTCTAAATTTTGCTTGTGAGCTGAAATTTTGACAATGCCTATAAACATTGTGGATTGTTTTCCATGAAGTGACAGGTTCACTTTGCTTTTAAGAAAATTGATTTCAAATGTAAATTTAAATAACAATGTTTTGTCTGTCAGGCATTTTCTACATTATCATTAAGATTTATTTCTTGTGGCATGAAATTCTCATATTGTGTGTATAGTTCAATTTTCTTAGAATCTTCCCAGTGTTGGGCAATCATAACCATGATCTAATTTTAGAATATTTGCATCACCCTAAAAGAAACCCAATACACATTAGCATCAGTCCCCGTTCCTTTCACCCGCAGATCTTGACAAACACTCATCTACTTTTTTTCTTAATGGATCTGTCTGTTATTGACATTTCACATAAATAAAGTCATCTGATATATATTATTTTGTGATTGGCTTTTTAAAGTTTGCATACTGTTCTCAAAACTTTTTCACATTGTATAAAATATCAGTACTAAATTCTTCTGAGATTTTCAAGCAATATTCCATTATATGGATATGCTACATTTTAATTATTCATTTATAAACCCAATTAAATATTTAAGATGTTTCCACTTTGTTGCTATTAGGCAGTCATGATATACATTTTGATACACACACACACACACACACACACGCACGCGTGCACACACACACACACATCTATTTCCCTGAGTTATGTACCTAGGAAACCTCAGTCATACTGTAACTCTATGTTTAACATGTTGAGTAAGTACTAACTTTTTTCTAAAGTGGCTGCCCTTTTTAAAATTCCCACCTGCACTGTTTCGAGTATATTTCTACATATCCTTATTAACAATTGATATGATCTGCCTTTTTAAATACATGTATCCCAGTGAACCTTTTTGGAATTTTGTTTTTGTTTGTTTGTTTGAAACAGGGTCTGGCTCTGTCCAACAAACAAAAACAAAATTCCAAAAAGGTTCACTGGGATACATGTATTTAAAAAGGCAGATCATCAGTGTTAACTAAGTGCTCAGAAAATACTACTCGAAAATACAGTAAAGAACATCCTAGAAAAAGTTGAATACTAACATGTTAACATAAGAGTTACAGTATGTTCGAGGTTTCTAGACATAACTTTCGAAATAGATAAATGACCATGATGCGTAATGTAATGACTATTGATATCAAATATCATGACTTTACCTGTAACAAAGTGGAAACATCTTAAATATTTAATTGGGTTTATAAATGAATAATTAAAATGTAGCATATCCATATAATGGAATATTGTTTGAAAATCTCAGAAGAATTTAGTACTGATATTTTATACAATGTGAAAAGTTTTGAGAACAGTATCTACAAACTTTAAAGCCAAATAATATATCAAGATGACTTTGTTATGTGAAATGTCAATAACAGACAGATCCATTAAGAAAAAAGTAGATAGTGTTTAATCCAGAATCTGCTGGCGGGTGAAAGGAACGAGGGACTATTTAATGTATTATGGGTTTCTTTTAGGGTGGTAAAATATTCTAAGAAATTAGATCATGGTTATGATTGCTTAACACAGGAAGATTGAAAGGTAAGACTACACAATAGCGAAATTTCATGCCACAAGAAATAAATCTTAATGATAATGTAGAAAATGCCTGACAGACAAAACATTGTTATTTAAATTTACATTTGAAATCAATTTTCTTAAAAGCAAAGTGAACCTGTCACTTCATGGAAAACAATCCACAATGTTTATAGGCATTGTCAAAATTTCAGCTCACAAGCAAAATTTAGAAAATGTGTTTCTCACCTATGAGGTTGACATCTTAGAATATTTAAAATATTTCTGGGTAAAGCAATGCTCCTTATTAAGAATGTGACTTTTAATCCTGTCTTAGAAGTTACGATGGCATTATTTGGAAGAACGGCATAACTCAGTGTAACAGTATTTTTCAAAAGACCAATGCATAATATATATATCGAGATGACTTTATTTATGTGAAATGTCAATAACAGACAGATCCATTAAGAAAAAAGTAGATGTGTTGTCCAGGCAGGGAGATATCTGACCCAGGTTTCTTTAAGTATTAAATATTCTAAGAACCAAATCATGGTTATTATATACTATGAAAATTATCAAAGAAAATTGAACTGTACACACAGCCTTGGAATTTCGTACCACAAAATAAATCTTGGCTGACCAATGTAGAAAATGCCTGACAGACAAAACATTGTTATTTAAATTTACATTTGAAATCAATTTTCTTAAAAGCAAAGTGAACCTGTCACTTCATGGAAAACAATCCACAATGTTTATAGGCATTGTCAAAATTTCAGCTCACAAGCAAAATTTAGAAAATGTGTTTCCACTATAGGGTTGACATCTTACCAGATATTTAAATGTTTTCCAGGTAAAACAGTACTCATGGTAAGGGAATGTGACTTTTTAATCCTGTCTTAGAAAGTTACGATGGCATTATTTGGAAGAACGGCATAACTCAGTGTAACAGTATTTTTCAAAGACCAATGCATAATATTATAAAATCATGTATGAATAAGATGGAACAAATTTGGAAAAATCAATTGATTATAATTTAATAGAATCCAAAAGTTTGCTCGATATTATTTCCAGGCCCACATTGCAACCAACATTTTAGGAACCTTCCATTTGTAAAAGTCTGGTGCAGTATTAAGAGAAATATTCAAAATTATCTGGAAAAAGATATTAAGATACACTATTAGAACTATATATCTACTTGGAGGTCACCTTCCATGGGTCTTATGCTTACATCACAGCTCCTGGAGGGCAGAGAAAAGAGGGGACTGGCCTGATAAGTGTTTGATAATTGATTAATAGAGGCACATATTTTGGAACTCTGAGTTTTGGAAAATAGAGTTTGTTTTATGAAGCTATTTGGATGCACGCTGTCATTTTTATGACCTCCACGTATTTGGCACTATCTGATGGGTGTCATTGGCTGTATGTTCCTGGAGGCAGAATCTCACTGATCAGCTCGTCATGCCTGGAGCAGGACTGGGCCTATCCCTTGCCCTGAGCAAGGAAGTTCATCTTCATCCTTAAGGTGGAACAGAGAGCTGTTGAGGGAGACTGACATGAAGGCAAAAAGAGAACCAAGATTCTAAAATTCTGGTTGTTTCAATGAGTCCAGAGATATCCTGGATGCTGAGGAGTCCAAGGCACACCATTCCATCCCGTGCTGTGTCTTCCAGGGCAGTAGACATTGCCTTCAGTTCTGAGGGCTGAGCCCCAGCAGGAGGCCAGACCACGTGAGACACACACCCACAAGCACAGAGCAGGGTCCACTGTGTGGTGGGCAGAGCTGGGAGAGAGACCCACAGGGACCTCAGGAGCCTGTGCCTGGGTCGTGTGTCAGGACAGTGAGGAAGAGGGGACCCAAGGCAAGATGGGGACACCCATAGTCCTGCTTCTTAAGACCCAAAGAGAAGGCAGAACTACCTCAAATCTTTTTACAATTCTGCTCACAGAGCAAAGGACAGGATCCTTCATACAACTCTGCATTCCCATCTGATTTTTTCTGGCTCTTTTCTGGATTCTTGCTCCTAAGGAAACTGTCTGTGATAAGTATAGGCAGATCATGACCGTGGACCCCAGTCCCCACAAAGACCCTGAGAGTCAGTGACAGGAAGCACAGGTCAAGGAATAAGAGATTCCTCCCACATGCAAGACTATTCACTCTGCATAACCCCTGCCACAAGATCGCCCAACACACCTAATGTGTGCAGAAACATATGCCCAGTCTGTATGGGACAGGCCAAGGCAAAGAATGGAGGTGATCTATAATATTGTGAGAAAGGTTATCATATTCACTGCATAAGAAATCATGGACGTGAGTTCCACTTTTAAGCCTTTGGAAGTGGAGTTAGTGATCCTAAAATTACCCTGCACCCTTTCTTAGAAAAGGCCCTCTATGTCCTGAATTTTGAGCAGTAGGTAAGAGGTCTCAAGGTCCTTCACGGGGGGTGGGGGACAATCAGAACCATGTCACCCAGGTGCACGCTGTAGTTGACAGCAGTCTGAGCCCAGCAGCAGCCAGCTTCCGGCTGCTGCACCCACACTCTGTCCATCAGCCACAGAGCAGCACGTCCTGGACCTGCTCCGCCCTCTTCCCTAACTGAAGCTGTCATGCCTTGGCTCCTCTTTATTACACATCTGAAAAAAATGACCTTCTGGATTTTAAAACCAACATGTTACTCACCCATTTCTCAGAAACAGGGCATATGAAAATTGATTAGGATTCACCCAGGGGGATGTGTCACTGATGCCTTTAAAAAATTCAATTTCTTTGTTGAAATGTCTACCTTATCATTCACTGCAAACGTATTTTATAGGAAGACCTTGGAGTCAATCTATTTTAAAAAATGGAATGAGCTGTTGTCTTAAGCATATCGATTGTTTGAAAACACAAATGGGAATACGGAAAAAATAAACTGGGAAAACATTATTTATTTAATATTTCTTTTATTTCCCTTGTAATGTTTTGTTATTTTCAGGTTATAAGACATTGATTTTTTCTCATTTTCTTGTTAAGCATTTTATATTGATGTTATTATAAATGCTATTGCTTTTCTGTTATTAGATGGTTCATTGCAAGTACATAGAATGCAATTCCCTCTGCATGTTGGTGTGGCATCATTAAAACCATATTGAAGTTCTCAGGGCAGAGCATTTGAGTCACTCCTGGACTCTGATTGGGCATGGATGGGATCAACCCCTTTGAATTCCACCAACGAATCCCATGCAATGTTTTTGTTGTTGTGGTGGTGGTGGTTTTGTTTTTGTTTTTGTTGGATTGGTTTCTTGTGTGTTTGTTTTAATCTCCAGGCAAGAAATTTCTGCCTGGGCAAGGTGAATGAAGTAAGGACGTAAGAACAATGCATCAGCCTAAAAGTTAAATTTAAGAAAAAAACATAAGCATTGTCAGATCTATTCTTCTGATGAAAATCAGGGGCTCACAATAAAAGTCACCCCGAGCTCCACTTGCCAGAGCCATCAGCAGGGGTAACTGAGCAAAGTCCAGATAGAGGAAGGGAGGTTTTTTGTTTTGTTTGGTTTGGTTTTTTGTTTTGTTTTGTTTTTTGTTTTTTTTTAGACGGAGTCTCGCTCTGTCACCCAGGCTGGAGTGCTGTGGTGCAATCTCGGCTCACTGCAAGCTCCACCTCCTGGGTTCACGCCATTCTCCTGCCTCAGCCTCTCGAGTAGCTGGGACTACAGGCGCCCGCCACCACGCCCAGCTAATTTTTTTTTTTTTTTTTGTATTTTTAGTAGAGACGGGATTTCACCATGTTAGCCAAGATGGTCTCGATCTCCTAACCTCGTGATCCGGCCGCCTCAGCCTCCCAAAATGCTGGGATTACAGGATTCAGTGCAGTGAATAGGTTGGAGGAGCTCACAGGTTTGTATCTCATTTCCCCATGGGCCCCCATACAATGCAGTCCTCAAGGTTCCTGTCCTGTGATAAACAATAAAAATCAGCACAGTCCCCAGGCTTCAGCCCAGAAGTGGTGAAGGAGGCCATGTTGTTTGACTTGTACCCAGGGAAGAGGAGAGGCTTGATAGTAAATGTATCAGAAGATAACTCATAAAGATACAGAGGGAGAGATTTGGGATTTTTGGAGAGAAAATTGGGGAAGTCATGAGTAGACAAGTCCACCTCCAGCATTCAGGCAGGAAATTGGAGACAGCTGATAGGGGCAGGCTGAGAGCTGAGCCAGGGTGGGGTCACTCTGGGGAGTTTCTGTATCACTTCCCCATGGGTCTGGAGAACTGTGTGATTACCACTGCTATCACAAGAATGACAGCAGTAGTTGACCTCATCCTCAGACTGCAGCCCAGAGATGGTCAGGGAGGCAGAGTTGGATGGAGCTGCTGGAGCCAGAGAACCAATGCGTAACACTGAAGGGTCTTTTGTTATCATTGTAGATTATGGTGGTGGGGGCACTGCCCAGGCACTGATGTCACCAATGCACATATTTGCTCTCAATGCTACCACTGCTCCAGGTGCCGAAGATGGTGTTCTTTTGTCCCAGAGACCATGACACAGAGTGGGACTGAGTGAACACATCCTCCTACCAAGACCCTGCAAGAAGGGAACAATACAGAGAACAGTGAGGACAGATCAGGCCTGCTTCCCAGAGAGGAGGGAGAGGTCATCATCGCAGGTGACATCCAGGAGCCTCCCTTGAATTCTCTGCAGGCAGCCACCTGTGCAGTGTGTGAAGAAAGTGAGGATGCATGGAGCCCAGGCCACAGTGGAGATGCCCCAGGCTCTGCTGCCTGAGTCCATAACCAGCACTGAGCCCGCCATCACCTCTTATTCGTCACACTGATCCTCAGGGTGGGAGGACTCCACGTAAATCATCCCCATTTCTGGAGACTGTGCAAGCCCCTCCTTTGACCTCAGTCTGAACTACAGCTGAGGAAAAGAAAAACTATAGAAGAAGAAAGACTTTCACCCCAGAGAGGGCACAGCAACACCTTCATGAAGCCAGAAAAAGGGGGCTCTCAGCTGAGGAGCCCTAAGCAGGTGCGTGGCCCACAGCACCCTCTGGTAAATGTGGGAGTCATGTGGACTCTAGGCAGGCACTGGTTCCCAAGGCTCCTGCCCCCTACACCACCACCACCATCAAAATTTCCATCTTTTCAGACTGGCTTCTGTCATTTAGCAATATGCAGGCAGCTTTCTGCATATTCTTTTGTGCCCCGGTACCTCCTTCTTACTGTAGAATAATAGTTCATTTTATGGGTTACAAAGGCTTGTGGATCCATTTGCCTATTGAGGACACATTGGTTGTTTTCAAGCTTTGACAATCATCATTAGAGTAGCTATAAGCATTTGGGTACAGGGTCTTGTGTGGCACATGTAGCTCATTTAGTTAAACAGCTAGAAGTATATTCAGTTCAGCTAGGGTTCAGAATTGTAGGCTAAGAGTGTGTTCAGCTTTTTTAGAAACTGCCAACATGAGATCACCAATATTCTCATGTGTTGGAGAGATATGTCCTCACTCTGGAACATGCTAAGGCAAGGAGGGAGGTGATATGCAATTTTGTTAGAATGGTCTCTTTAGGGCCAGGCACGGTGGCTCATGCCTGTAATCCCAGCACTTTGGGAGGCCGAGGTGGGCGGATCACAAGATCAGGAGATCGAGACTATCCTGGCTAACACGGTGAAACCCCATCTCTACTAAAAAATACAAAAAATTAGCCGGGCATGGTGGCGGGCGCCTGTAGTCCCAGCTACTAGCTGAGGCAGGAGAATTGCCTCAACCGGGAGGCAGAGGTTGCAGTGAGCCGAGATCCAAGATCATGCCATTGCATTCCAGCTTGGGCAACAGAGCGAGACTCCATCTCAAAAAAAAAAAAAAAAACAACAACAAACAAAGAACGGTCTCTTTACACAAGAATGATTGTTGTGGATTTTGTGTTTAAGGCTTGGATAAAGAGTCGGTGACCTTGAAATCACTTGAAAGAATATGCAGAAAGCTTACTGTGCACTCTCCTAGAGTCATCTAGTTCCTGAATTCTGAGAAGCAAGTAATAGGTCACTCGTGCCTTCACTGGGGAAAGTGATGTTCAGAACCATGTCACCTCAGGTGCACACTGCAGGTGACAGCACAGTCTCAACCCAGCCATCCCCCATCCCACGCCTGCTGCAGCAACATTCTCCACACTCTGACATAAAAAGGGTTATCTGGGGCCAGGCACGGTGGCTCACGCCTGTAATCCCAGCACTTTGAGAGGCCAAGGTGGGCAGATCATAAGGTCAAGAGATCAAGACCTAACATGGTGAAACTCCATTGCCACAAGGAAAAAAAAAAAAATTAGGCGGGCGTGGTGGTACATGCCTGTAGTCCCAGCTACTAGCTGAGGCAGGAGAATTGCCTCAACCGGGGAGGCAGAGGTTGCAGTGAGCCGAGATCGTGCCACTGCACTGCAGCCTGGGCAACAGAGTGAGACTCCTTCTCAAAAAAAAAAAAAAAAGGGTTATCTGGGCTGGGCGCGTTGGCTCATGCCTGTAATCCCAGCACTTCGGGAGGCCGAGGCGGGTGGATCACCTGAGATCAGGTGTTCGAGACCAGCCTGACCAACATGGAGAAACCCGGTCTCTACTAAAAATACAAAATTAGCCGGGCGTGGTGGCACATGCGAATAATCCCAGCTACTCGGGAGGCTGAAGCAGGAGAATCGCTTGAACCCAGGAGGTGGAGTTTGCAGTGAGCCGAGATCCAAGATCATGCCATTGCATTCCAGCCTGGGCAACAAGAGTGAAACTCCGTCTCAAAAAAAAAAAAAAAGGATTATATTTGCATTTACTCAGGTCTTCTTTAAGATCTGCATCTAAGCAATGTTTTATGACTTCTAGTGTGTAAAACAATAATTTTTGTCATACTTATCCTAAAGTATTTCATGTTTTATGCTATTTTCAATGTATTGACTTTTCAATTACTGATGGTTCATTACTGATATACAGAATACAATTCCCATCTGCATCCCTCTATTATATCCCAAACCTCATATTAAAACTCTCAGACCAGCAGCATCTCTGAGTCACTTCTAGACTCTGGGCTGAGATGAACCCTAACCCACCCCTCTTGCCTTCTTCAATGTCAACACTGAGAGATTTTACCCTTGAGCGAGGGATGTCTGCCTGTGAAATGTGAGCAAAGTAGGACTTTGTTAGACCTACTTGTCCGTGGGAGCTCCAGTGCTGTTGATGTGACAACAGATGTCACCCCCTGAGCTAGATTTGGTCAGAGCCACAAGCAGGGGTGACTTCACCGGACCAGGAGAGTAGAGGGGAGGTTTTTGTCTTACTTCCTCATGGGTCTGGAGCACTGTGTGTGTCTTAGAGCTGCCATGCCACGTACAACAGTAATAGTCAGCCTCATCCTCAGGCTGGAGCCCAGAGATATGCAGAATCCCTGCATTGGCTGATGCATCATTGGATCCAGAGAAGCGGCTGGGAACTCCAGAGCCTTGGCCCTTATCTGAGTCTGAGTGGTAGTACAGGAGATAGCGGGGAGGACTCCCTGGCTTTTGTTGGTACCACCTTATCCAGAAGTCCCCAACACTGAAGCCACTGCTCAGTGTGCAGGTGAGTCTGACAGATGCTCCAGGAGATGCAGAACGGGAAGATGGCTGAGTCAGCACAGGCTGGGAGAGGGAACCTGAAAACAGACATCATGGGTGATAAGGCACTTCCCAGGGTAAAGCTTCTTGTAGGTCTGAGCCACAGGGGATGATGTAGGTTGGACACTGAGACTCAGTTTATAAGGACTTTCCCTACCTGTGCAGTGAGAGAGGAGCACGAGAAGGAGAAGAGTCCAGGCCATGGTGGACACAGCCCCTGAGCCCTAACAGTGGGCCTGAGCTGCCCCGGGTCTCCTTTTCTTCTCCATCCTCTGCCAGAGGAGGGGCTGCTCATGCAAATATGTTCCCATCCAAGGACTGCCCAGCCCCTCCCTGAACCCCGGGGCTGAAGCTCAGCTCACACTGCAGACTGAGGAGGAGGAAGGTTTGGTTTCCCCCTTGGGAGGGCCCTGGGAGGAAGCACCTGCCGAGGCCATACACAGGTCTCTGCTTAGGGGACTCTGCCAGGTCAGAGAGGACACAGCTCCTGAGTCCCCATCATTGAGCACAGGGCACAGGTTCCTTGGAGTGAATGGTTCTTACTAAGCAGCTGTGTAGGGACCATAGGGTAGTCCTGCAGCATCCGCTGCTGGTTGCAAGGCGCACACCTCCTGCTATAGTGTGGATGTGTGCCCTCTCTCAATCTCCTGTTGAAATGTAATCCCCAATGTTGCATGTGGCACCTGCTGGGAGGTGGTTGGGTCATTGGAGAGGATTCCGTGAGGCTTGGTGCTGTCCTCATGACAGTGAGTGAGTTCTTGCAAGATCTGATTGTTTAGATGTGTGGAACCTCCCCGCTTACTCTCTTTCTTGCTCCCACTCTGCCATGAGAGATGTCTGCTCCCACTGCATGTTCCACCGAGTAAAATCCCCTTGAGATATCCTCAGAAGCCAAGCAAATGCAGGCACCATGACTCTTGTACAGCCTGCAGAACCATAAGCCAATTCAACCTCTTTTGTTCGTAAATTTCCCAACCTCGAATATTTCTTTGAAGCAATGCAACAATGTCCTAACACATATACTTGGTACTGAGAAATAAAGTATTGCTAAAAGATACCTGACGGTACAAAAGCAGCTGCGGAACTCAGTCATGGGCAGAGGTTGGAAGGGTTTGGGGGGCTCAGGAGAAGACAGTGTGAAAGGAAAATAAATCTTGGGACCCCACTCAAGCTGGGAACTGCTTAGAGCAACCTGCCTCCCATTCTATTGAAAGCCTCCCCTCTGCTCACTGAGATAAATGCATATCTGAATGCCTCCTTTGGAGAGGCTCATCAGAAGCTCAAAACAATGTAACCATGTGTCTCTTATCTATCTAAGATCTGGAAGCCCCTTCCCCGCTTCAAGCTGTCCTGCCTTCACCTGGAGCTGTTCCACCTTTCCAGACTGAACTGATGTACATCTTACACATGTTGATTGATGTCTCATGTCTGCCTAAAATGCATAAAACCAAGCTGTACCCCTACCACCTTGGACATATGTCTTCAGGATCTCCTGAGGCTGTGTCACAGATGTGCCTTCTCAACCTTGGCAAAATAAGCTTTCTGAGTTACCTGAGACCTGTGTCCGATTTTGGGGATTCACAACAGGAAGATTAGAAAATGCTTCGGACTTTATAGAGACTGGTTAAATGGTTATGGTGTTAGGAACAACGAAGTATAGGCTGTCAACATCTCACATGGAAAGTGAGTAACTGATTGGGAACTGGGGCAAATATCTCCCATGTTATGCTTTAGGAAAGAGTTTGGCTGAATTCTATGCATGTTCTAGGAATCTCTGGAAGTTGGAACTTCAGAACAATATTTAGAGTATCTGGCAGAAGAAATTTCTAGGCAGAAAGAGTTCAAGATGTGGCCTGGATGTGTTGTATTCAGATGTGAGATCAAAGAAATGACTTTAATTTGGAATTTATATTTAAAAGGAAAGCAGAGCATAAAAGATTGAAAAATTTTCAACTTAACTATGTGGCAGAAAATAACACCCTCTTTTCCTGAAAAGAATCCAAGTGGGCTGCGAAACAATCACTTGCTAGAGGTATTTGCATAACTAAAGAGGAGCCAAGTGTTGATAGCCAAGACAATGGGAAAAAGACCTCAAAGGCATTTCAGATATCTCTGAGGCAGCCTCTCACATTACAGGTCCTGAGGCCTAGGTGAACTGAATGGCTTGCTGGGTCTGGCCCAGGGCCCCAGAGTCCTTGCAACCTCATGGCTGATTCAGCTCCAGCCTTGGCTCAAGAGGCTCCAGATAATGCTATGCCACAGTTTTGGGGAGCAAAAGCCATGATAAGCCTTGGAAGCTTCCATGTGGTGTTAAACCTGCAGGAGTACAGAATGCAAGAGTGTTGGAGCCTCGACAACCTCCACCTAGATTTCAGAGGATGTATGGAAAAGCCTCGGTGCTAAGGCAGAAGCTTGTTGCAGGGGCAGAACCCTTCCACAGAACCTCTACTAGGTCAGTGTGGAGGGGAAATATGGGGTTGAAGGCCCCAGACCGAGTCCCCATTGGGGCACTGCCTAGTGGAGGTGTGGGAAGGAGGTCACTGTCCTCTGTATTCCAGAATGGTAGATCCACTGGCAGATTGTATCCTACACCTGGAAAAGCTGCAGGCACTTAACAGCCTATGAGAGTAGTAGCCACAGGGGCCAAACCCTGCGTAGCCAAATGGGTAGAACTGCCCTCAGCCTTGGTAGCCCCCCCTTTACATCAGTGTGCCCTGGATGTGGGAGACAGAGTCAAAAAAAGATTATTTTGGAGCTTTAACATTTAATGAATGCCCTGTGGGGTTTCAAACTTCCATGACATCTGTAGCCCTTTTTTTATGGCAGTTTTTTCTCTCTTGGAATGGGAATATTTACCCAATGCCTGTACCACCAGTGTATCTTGGAAGTAAATAACTTGTTTTTTATTTTACTGGCCTATAGGTGAAAGGGACTTGCCTTATCTCAAATGAGACTCTGAACTGTGGACTTCGACTGAGTTGATGCTGGAATGAGTTAAGAGTTTTGGGGATTGTTAGGAAGACATTATTGTATTTTGCCATGTGAGAAGAACATGAGACTTGAGAGACCAGGGGAATAACAGTATAGTTTGGATGCTAAACTAAATCTCATGTTGAAATGTAATTCACACGGTTGGAAGTGGGACCTGGTGGGAGGTACTTGGCTCATGAGAGAGGATCCTTCATGGGTTGGTTTTCACCTTATGATAGTGAGTTTTCATGGGATTTGGTTGTTCAAATTTGTGACATCTTTCCTACCCACTCTCTATCTTGCTCCTGTTCTGCCATGTGTAATGCCTGCTCCTACTTCATCTTCTGCCATGAGTAAAAACTCCTTGAGGCATCTCAGAAGAGGAGCAGATGCCAGCACCAAGCTTCCTGTACAGCCCACAGAACTGTGAGTCAATTCAACATTTCTTTGTAAATCATCCAGTCTCAGAGATTTCTTTATAGCAATTCAAGAATGGCCTTGCACACCTCCCCATGGTGCAGAGACCTGAGAGCCCAGCTGGTCTCTGCAGTTCGCCAGGCACTGTCTTGGTTCACACATAGATGATCTGACTTCTAGACACATTGATGATATTATGGTGTGTAGATTATGGTGGAATTTCTCACTGCTAGATGGAGTGCAGATCTAGGTGAGGTGCTTACATGTATGGTAATAATGACTTAGGGGTTAGCGTCCCCAGAGAAGATGTTACAAACATCACATTTCTTCACTGATATATGATTTAGAATATACACACAATGTTAGTGTCTCATCTCTTTTGCTCTAAGCAATACACTCCAACTATTCTTAGAGAAATACACATGTGTTGTAATGTCTCCAATGTTAGCTCATTTATTTATTTTTCTTGATGAGCTGTGTTTATTTACACTTCCTACAGCAGTGGTTGCAAAATGCATTGTTACTTTTTCTGTAAGCATTTAATCTTTTCAATTGGTAACATAAAACTGTTATCCTTGAATTGAGCGGTACATCTAGTATAGTTTGATATGAATGGAGATTATGTAGCATTGAAGTTCAAGGTTGTCTACAATTATGATAATATTAGGAAAATGTAACTCAGTAGAGGGCCTGGAGAATTAGTCCTCATACAACTTTAATTTTATGACTGTTGTTGAGAAGAATTTGGTACTTTTTTGCCCTAACTTGTTGGATGCATTTAGGCTGAACATTAGGCTCACTGGGTTAGAGTCAGATAATCAAATACATGAAGTGGAATTGGCTACCCAGTGTAAAACCTATATGTGTGCAAGTCTACACATAAAGTTTCTACTGACACATGGGTTTCTATAAGACACTTGCTTTTAGGTATGTTGATAAAAGTGGATAATGTGGTAATTAATTTAAACAGACTGCTCTAAGTCAAAGCAAAAACTACCATCAAGATTCCTTATAACATCCGGGCCTCCTCTAAGTGGTGACAGAGAAACCCAACATCTAGTCCTGTAGACAGTGGAGCCTGAACTTGGCCCTGACTATCCCCTGGGGTTTCTGTTGTCCCCCATTCCATCCTGGTGGAACTTCCCAGGTCTGGGGCCATGACAGTCATTCAGAGCAGGGGTCTTCTGCTGTCCTAAACATGTCCATGTGCGCTGGCCATAGGGAATGATTTCTGCAGAACTATCTCTCCTACTCATAAACCATGTCCCTTTGTGCTGGATGGTGGGAGACCCTCCCAAGCACTCAGGAGCACGGTGAACCCAGCTATTCCCACCATCCTGTGTGTGAAAATATTCTTCTTTATTTCACTACACACACAGGGAGACACAAACAGCCTGAGCCTCCTGTGCACATGGAGGTGATGGGAAGTGAGAGAAGTCCTGGGGGACCGTTTGTGTACACGTGACCCTGTGCGTCAGGGTCAAGGTCTTGCATCTGCATCTTCAGGAAAATATTTAGTGTCCTGCTTTGTGTGGGCAGCTCACCAGTGTTACTGGTGAACAAGGTAACAGAGGAGCTGAGCATGGGGTTTGTGCTATGAGTCCACCTGTGAATGACTCTCTAAACTGGAAACTAAAACCCCATCAGGTGAGTGGTGGAAACTAGACACGCCCATGTACAAACTGTCATATTTCAAAAAGTGCCCAAGCAATGTTTTGGAATCTAGTGGAACATTTGCTATGGGCAGAGACAAGGAAGACATGCCAAAACAGGCCATTCTCATAGACAGATGGTGAATTATCGAGATGTCTGGAAAGGTGGAAACTCTGAAGGCAGGGTTGAAAGACCCCCTTCTGAACTGTGAGTCAGGCCAATGGTAGAGAAGTGGGATCAGTGCAGATCAGCTGGGAAGTTTTTGCCTCATTCTCCTCTACCCGTGTCATTGTGGGTACACGAAGCTGATCCCACAACCTTGGTTTGCCCCACAGTGCTGGTCAGCCTCATCCTCTCCCTGGGTGTCCTGATTGGTCAGGCACCTATGAAGACCACAGCCTGAGCCACAGAAGCCAGCAGCGATCTGACAGCCCCATAGATCCAGCAACACCACTATTACCAACAGGCCTTCTGAAACAGGGTCCTTCCTTTGGCTCAGCTGGTGCCAGGCCGTACCGTAACCACTGCAGCCACTGCTCAGGGTGCAGGTGAGTGTGACTGAGGCTTCCAGGGAGGCAGATGCAGAAGGCGGCTGAGTTAGCACAGGCTGGGAGAGGAACCTTGGAAACATAGGTTCCCTTTAGGGCTGCAGCTGAGAGGCAGGTAAAGAACGCTGGAGGGGAAAGGACAGAGGTTTGGTTCTGAGAGACACTGTCCTCTGTTAAGGTGCTGATTACTATGAGGTGCTGTCTCCAGTCAAGGTGCTGACAGCTGCCCATGCCTGCCCTGTACAGACTGTGAGGAGCATCAGGAGCAGCCCAGGCCACGGAGGAGCCCCCAGGGCTCTGTCCTTCCGGTTCCTGTGTGAAGGCTGAGTGCACAATGCTCTTATAATATCTGCACAGGGCAAGTCAGGGCTTTTCATGCAAATACAATTTTAGAATATTTATATTAATGACATCTATATGCATTATCTGTGTTGTACTTTTTAGAATAAAAAAGACAAGTTCAGCAGCAAGGCCTCTATTCCATGACCATAATCCCATAGTGCTGCTTTTGTTGGGGCTTCAGGAGTCAGTAGTAAAAGGGAGAGTGACAGATGAGAAAATAGAAATAGTTAAATCTGTGTTCCTTTTCCAGTCACTGGAGACACATGTGAGACCCAAGGATGTTGTGCCAGCTCAAGGGTGGTCTCCATGTCTTTCTTGCTTTCTGATGTGGCTGGAATTAGCCTCCCTCCATCCACACCATTATCTTTCTGAACAGGTTCTGCAGCTCCAAGGACAGGACATGTATTACTCAAACCAGTCTGACAGTTCACCCCAATCACCACGATGGTGTCAGGGGACACGGTGTGACTGATCTGGTCAAGTTGTCCTGAAGGCCAGAATTCCTGATCAGCGAGTCAGGGATGGCAGGTCTCGATCATTCTGGGGGGTTTGTGTCCAAATTGAAATCCTGGGACTGAGGAGGTCATTTGTTCCCACGTGAGTATTCATCCAGGGGCAAGAAACGGTCATGAAGAAAGAATATCTCAAAGAAGTCTAAGAGGGAGATTCCTCTCTTGCCATCTTGAATGAAAAAGTCCCTTTGATACCTTTGACAAAGGCTAACAGGCAGTTTGATATTTCCGTTGGAGTAATGAGCTCAGGGCCTCCCTCAGCCACCTTGCCCATAAAGGCTCCTTCAGCAGGGTGACTCGATACCATCCTGTCCATGTCCTAAGGCCAGCCTTGAGCCCTCTCCCCTCACTCAGGCTTCAGTCCCTCCTCCCCACAAACATATGCTTGGTCTAAACAGTCTCCCCCAGTGACCCTAGCTGGACCCACAGCCATCACACTTCCCATCTCCTTGTCCATCTTGTCTGAGGCGTCTGGACTTTTCTTCACAAACTTAGCTCATATCCTCTGTCTTCCTTGTCTAACCCTCTGATGACTCCTCTACCACCATTACTGAGCTCTCCTCTCCTCTCCTCACTAAGTGATGACATCTTATTGTATTGATATTATTACTCAGTTGTCTCATCTCTTCCACCAGATGGTGTCTGGTCCATGAGGACAGGGACACTTCCTGTCTTGTCCACCCTGTTTCTTGAGCCCCTAGACCTAAGCCTGGCACATAGTAGGTGCTAATTGAATGGTGTGGATGGACAGACATCTGGCAGTTGAGGCTCTTTGGTCAGACATAGTGGGTGCTGTGCTCCTGGTCCTGTCCTAATCCATGATGGACTTGGTTCCCAGGGAAGCCTAACCCAGGTATTGAGAAATTGATATGGTTTGGCTCTGTGTCCCCACCCAAATCTCATGGTGAATTATGATATTAAATGTTGGAGGAGGGGCCTAGTGGGAGGTGATTGGATCACGGGGGCAGATTTCTCTCTTGCTGTTCTCAAGATTCACGATCATGAGTGAGTTCTCGTGAGTTCTGGTTGTTTAAAAGTGTGTAGTATTTCCCCTTCTCTTTCTCTCCCGCTCTGCCATATCAAGATGTACTTGCTCCCCTCGTCCTTCCTCCATAATTGTAAGTTTCCAGAGGCCTCCAATTCATGCTTCCTGTACAGTCTGCAGAACTGTGAGTCAATTAAAGACTGTGAGCCTTTCTTCATAAATTACACTGTCTCAGGTAGTTCTTTATAGCAATGTGAGAATGGACAAATATAGATATTTATTTCAATATATGAGAGTATGACAATTTATTATTGCCAAGGGTTGGATATGGGGGTAGAATTGAGAGAGGACTGGGAAACATTATTTAGACCATGTTTGCTTCAGTGCATCTCATACTCCACATTTTGTCCACCAAACAAAATCACAGTTAAGCAGCTTATTTGGTGAAGGGGTTGGGGGCTGCACAGGGAAACTCTGTCACTGGAAAGACAGCATGTCTTTGTCTCCCTTCCCCAGTGGCCTACAGTTCTGTGTGAGCATTAATGCTTGTGTGCCAAGATAAAGAAAAATAGTCAGCCTTATCCCCAGACTGGAGCCCAGAAATGCTCAGCGAAGCCTGTGAACCAGGACAGGGCCCTGAAGGCCAATGGCTGTTTTCACAGATGAGGAGCTTTGGAGCCATTCCTGGGAGCTGCTAGTACTCATTAACATGAAAACCACCCCCAGTGCTGGTGGCACTTCCAGTGCAGGAGATAGTGACCCTCTACCTTGGGGACCCTGCTACTGACGGAGGCTGAGTCAGCATAGACTTGGCCCAGGACCCTGGAAGTGGAAGAGACACAGAAACGGTGATACTGTTCTAGAGACAAGAGGAGAAAGCAGAGTCCCTTGGACTTCCCTGGGCTCCTCCCCTGGCCCTGTGTCTAGTCACCTGTACAGTGAGTGAGGAGTATGAGGAGGAGAGGGGACCAGTCCATGGTGGAGATTGGCCTGAGTCCTGCCTTCTGTGCCTACAGCTACAGCAGAGCTTCCCCCAATCTTTCTCCCTCTCTTTATACTCTTAGAGGAAGAGAGTCCATCTATGCAAGTGACAGCCTCTCAGCTTCTTGATCCCACTCTGTGTTTGGGTCAGGGTCAGGGCCCTGTGCCTTCGGGGATCAGGGGAATGAGCAGGAGTAGAGCTGTGTTGTCCCAGGGATTTGGAAGTTCACAGCTGTGAGGCCTTAGCAGAGGGCAAGAGACAAAATGGGTGGATGATGCCAGCTCTGAACACACCCAGACCCTTCAGGAATGGACCTCAAGCATTCTCTGTTGTCCAACCCCAGACACAGTACTGACTGATATGCTGACCATTCAAGTTTAATATCATCTTGGAAGTAAAATAAATTGTAAGATTTATTTTTCAGAAACAACGTAGTCTAGGTAATATTTGTAAAGATAATATATATTGCAAGAAAATAATCGAAGCTCTCTGAGTCCAATTTCAAATATGACAGAGACCTCAAGTATGATGCTGAAGGAGAAAATATAATTGACTAATATCCTATGGCTCTTGGTGTTTATTTATGTGAAACACAGTGCAATGGAGAAAGAACGTGAGCAGTCTCTGCAGTGACTCAGTCTGATAAGAGAGCAGAATCCACTGAGTACATATTGTCCCTTCATTCTATGCCTCCCATAATACATTGTGCCACACCAGCCTATTGTGGCTCTCAGCAGAGACTCATGAATTCAATACCATGTCTTCTGTCAGCATTGGCTGAAAAACCTGTACGTTTGTCTATCGAGTGGGACATCGGATCATTGGATTTCACAGCCAGGCAAGGGAGCTGGGCTAAATTATTGTTACTGTCTCTCAATCAGCACACTTCAGTCTCCTCAGATTCTGGTTTTTTTGTGTTTGTTTGTTTTGGTGTTGAGAGAGGATTGCTTTTATCTTACACTCATGAGATTGAAAAAAATAATAAATATTATTTGTTTAAAATGTAAATTATTTTCTCTGTGTCCAGCTAGGGTACTGTCAGGCTAGATAATACACCATTTTTTTGTTGAAAGAAAGTAAGGAAGGCCTTCTGTCCTGCATTGTTCCATCACTACTAACATCATTGTGAAGAGGTCACCAAGAGACAATGTGAAACTTCCGAGGTCAGCAAGGCCTGAAGCAAACTCAAATGGTTCCTATTTCAACAAAGCTGGACTCTTGCTTACAGGCCTGTGCACATGGTAGAGCAGGTGCTTCCTCCCCAGGGGCAAACTCAGAACTCAGAGCCACCCTACACCTCCCCTTTAGAGAGGAGCTGTTTTCTGGGATGAAGACTCAGAAGTGTATGCCTATGATGGTGGTAAAAAGAATCAGGTTTGAATAATGGACCAGACAAACACTGACATTTTACCAAAAAATTTGAGGAAGATAAAAAGAACATTGCGGTGTCCAGCCTCAGTTTGAAGACCCAGGGGTTCCTGCAACATCCACACCATGGCCGGGACTCCTCCTTTCCTCCTACTCTACCCTCCTCTCTCTCACAGCTCAGGTTCATGGAGATCTGGGTGGGGCTGGGCAGATGAGGGACCAGGAGGCCACTCAGGAGGGGGTGTTCTAGGCTGACCAGTTTCTAAGGGAAGAAGGTGCATCACCAAGTACATGTGCCCCTTGAGCCTCAGTGGTCTCATCTAGAAAATGGGATTTTCTCTCAATGGAGCCCATCTAGATGGGTGGGGGCTCAGTGGGGTGAAACCTCACCCCTGGATGGCACAAAAGGATGACATGGAGAGAGGCGCCTGAGAGATGCTAGAACCAACTCTGACCATCTGGCCCTCAACTCATCACCTTGCAGATGCTGCCTGTTGGCCAGGCCTGGTTAATTGTTTTCCTTCTTCTCCACCTTGAATAAACAGGGATTCCCCAGGCTGAGCAGAGCCTCACAAACAGGATGAGGCTACTAATGTGCCTTCCCTGCCCATGGGTGCTCTCCCTGATAGGTTCCCCTTCAGCTCTCAGGCTGAGGGCAGAGACAAGAGCAGGTTCAGAGCTGACTCTTCCTGTTCAGTCCCATCCTGAGCCCAGTACAATGTGGCCAGTGTGGTGAGAGGCAGGTCTTCAATTGTCAAATAGTTATTGAGCACCTAACTTCTCCTGGGCACAGAGTTTAGTGTTGGGAATGCCATGATGATCTAGACAGCCTCATCCCTGCTTCATGCTGACCCTAATGGGAGCACAAGGAAGGGAGGCCACAGGGGACCTCCCTTCCTCCCTTCTACCACTGGGGGTAAGGAGGCCAGAGAAGCCTCTGCTGCACTCAGGGGTCTGATGCAGGATGCCCTGGTGGGATCATAGAGGAAGAGGGAACAGGGTGTAACATGAGAACTGAGGAAGTATCAGCATGTCCTTAGGCTCCCTGGGATTCAGGTGAAGATGTAGAGAAATTCACAAAGTAGATATGGAGGGAGAAACACAGAGCTGAATAACAGAATCCAGAAGAGAATTCCCAGGAATAGAGGGATTGTGATTCAGAAAGAGAGACCCTGGCAGGGCAAGCGCCTCAGAAATCCAGTAACATGCGATGTGGTTCCCCGGGGCCAGGAGCTTACTTACTGGCAGCGCCTGATCTGTTAGGGCTACTGGAAAGGAAAGCAGGAGAAGCCATGTGTCAGCAGGGGGAAGCATGCAGAAAGGTGAGAACATGGGCAGAAGGAGAGTAGATTTCACTGGAGGAGAGCCTGGATGGGAGGTGTGAGATGGGAATGTCCGAAATCTTTGCTAGATTTTTTTTTTATATATA
This sequence comes from Hoolock leuconedys, assembly GCA_023748175.1. Taxonomy (NCBI): domain Eukaryota; kingdom Metazoa; phylum Chordata; class Mammalia; order Primates; family Hylobatidae; genus Hoolock; species Hoolock leuconedys. The sequence goes on from JAKGGE010000442.1 coordinate 26,518, forward strand.
TATATATTTTTTTTTATTATACTTTAGGTTTTAGGGTACATGTGCACAATGTGCAGGTTTGTTACATATGTATCCATGTGCCATGTTGATTTCCTGCACCCATTAACTTGTCATTCAGCATTAGGTATATCTCCTAATGCAGTCTCCCCCCCCCCCACCCCACAACAGTCCCGGAATGTGATGTTCCCCTTCCTGTGTCCATGAGTTCTCATTGTTCAATTCCCACCTATGAGTGAGAACATGCGGTGTTTGGTTTTTTGTCCCTATGTATAGTTTACTGAGAATGATGTTTTCCAGTTTCATCCATGTCCCTACAAAGGACATGAACTCATCATTTTATGGCTGCATAGTATTCCATGGTGTATATGTGCCACATTTTCTTAATCCAGTCTATTGTTGTTGGACATTTGGGTTGGTTCCAACTCTTTGCTATTGTGAATAGTGCCGCAATAAACATACGTGAGCATGTGTCTTTATAGCAGCATGATTTATAGTCCTTTGGGTATATACCCAGTAATGGGATGGCTGGGTCAAATGGTATTTCTAGTTCGAGATCCCTGAGGAATCGCCAGATTAGAACTATCTTTTTTTATAATCAAAGGACATGAACAGACACTTCTCAAAAGAAGACATTTATGCAGCCAAAAAACACATGAAGAAATGCTCATCATCACTGGCCATCAGAGAAATGCAAATCAAAACCACAGTGAGATACCATCTCACACCAGTTAGAATGGCCATCATTAAAAAAGCAGGAAACAACAGGTGCTGGAGAGGATGTGGAGAAATAGGAACACTTTTACACTGTTGGTGGGACTGTAAACTAGTTCAACCATTGTGGAAGTCAGTGTGGCGATTTGCTAGATATTTTATATAAATGGGATCCTGTCACTTTGTAGATTTTTTCTTACAGGAGAAGATAAATTCAGAGCTTAGAGAGTTCTATTATTGTTGTTTAGGACAGTGTTTCTCTAACACAGGAAATTATACTCACAGTTCCTGCCCTGGTGGAATAGAAACTCTGTGTGTTTTAAAATGTTCTTTAAAATTATTCACCATTTTACTGGTCTTTTCAGAAATATGAGTCGATTAAAATTTTTGACATGTTCGTCTTACATTTTTGAAAGTAATATATAATCTTTTTTATAATCTACTCTAACCCTTTTGAGGTTATTCATTGAGAAAACCAAGAAAATTTACTACCTACTGTATTTACACTGTTGTTTCTAAGTAGTGAACTCTTGAATCTCTGGAATTTATTTTCTTGAATCATGGAGTAGTTCCTATGAGGGATTAAAACTTTTTCCTTGTTCACCTGTATTTTTCTAGAAGATATCTCTCCTCTGTTCCTTTCTTTGTGACAATGGGCTGTTGATAAATGCTTTTCTTTTTTATTCCTGAAGGAGGTAAAATAGAAAAATGTTTTGGCATCATTAGCTAGTTAGTGGAAAATAAGCCATAAGAGGGAATAAGAACTTAAAAGAAGGTGCAGAATTTGGGGAAAGAAGTGGCTGTAGGCCTGAAGACATAACTTGATATTCGATAGAGACAAAATATTCTAGAGAGACACTGAGAAGGAGAGTCTAAAGTTTCAGGGCAAGAAAAGGAGAATTCAATTAGAGGTTTAATAGCTAGATTGGTGTCCTGAAAGGACAGAGACAAAGCTGAATTAAACAGGCTGACACTGATCCCAGACCACTGGGACAAGGGCCCCATGAAAAGTAGACTCTCAGCAATGACACAGGTGTCCCGGAAAGCAGTAGCTTTGGGAGGCGAGCAGAAGGAGGCCCCACTTGGAAGTGTGTGGACATTGGGAAAGGTGCAGGTGCTGGACCCTCAAGCTGCTTCTCACCTGAGGGAGGGACATGTGCACAGGTGGTGGGCAGTGGCCACTCCTGTGGCTTCCTGAACTCCTTGCCTTTCTTACCCCCTCTGGGACAAGGAGGCCATCATGGGGATGTGTATCTGCTTCCTCCCTCTCCTGGGACTATGTGTATCTCAGGTCAGTGCCTGCGTGGCAATAGTGTGCCTGTCTAAAATTGGTCTGTGGGAAGAATGTCAGCAACATTAGGGAGCCTGAGCTGCAACTTTGTGAGCCAGAAATTGCCTGACTTGTGATCCTGTCCAGGTCCCAGCATCTACAGGACAAAACCCAACATGAACTAAGGATGGGAGTGGATGACAGAGTGATGCACATTGTGGGATCACATAGGCAAATCTCTTTTTTTTCCTGTTGTCTGGACCCAAAGTCTCCCAGCCATGAGGTGAGCATGTGACTGACCCCAGCTGCAACAACAGGCATCTGCATTGTGCTGTCCAAACCCATCAGACAACCCACTAGTCAACATGATGATGTCAGGGGAGATGGTGTAAGTGATCTGATCTAGTATTCTCAAAGCCAAAAATTCCCAGTGGGTTGGTCACAGTGTATTCCCTCATTCTGGAGCATCTGTGTGTGAATGTGATATCTGAGACTGAGCAGTATCTTGTTTGTGCATGGGAATTTAGCCTAGGGACAGGACAGGACATGGAGAGGAGACATCTCAAATAAAACTCATAGTGGGATCACCCATTGCCATTTGGAGAGAAAAGGGTCTTGTGACAACTTTGAAAGAGGCTGGGAGGCTGTTGTCTAAGTTTCCATCATGGTGATTAACTCAGGGCCTCCTCCCCCAGCCTCATTGCTCATGGAGGCCCCCTCAGCAGGGGGTTCGCATCCACCCCCTCCAGTTTTCAAGGCTATTCCTGAGCCCTCTCTCCTCACCCAGGCTTCAGTTCCTCCTCTCACAAACACAGGCTAGACCTGACCTTTCTCTCCAATGACCCCAGCTGGCCCCATGGCCTTCACGCTTCCTGCCTTCCTGTTCATCTTCTCTGAGGCATCTGGACTTTTCTCCATAAACTTGAGTCAGATCCTGTGTCTTCCTTGCCCAGCCTTCTGATGGCTCCTGTATCCCCAACTGAGCTCTCCTCACTGCGTGATGACATCATATTGTTGCACTGACGTTTTTACTTGATTGCCTTATCTCTTCCACCACTCAGTGTCAGCTCCATGAGGACGGGGCCCCTTCCTCTCTTGTTCATCATGTGCCTTGAACCCCTGAATCTGAGCCTGGTGCATAGTAGGTTCTCAGTGAATGAGGTGGAGAAACAGACCTTTGGGAGTCGACTATCCTGAGTCAGACACAATGACCCTGGTCCTGTTTTGACCCATTATGGATTTGGTTTCAGGGACAGCCTGATCTTGGTATTGAGGGATTTCTCTTAATATGAGACAATGCAACAATTTGTTACTGCCAAGGGTTGGATGTGAGGGTAGAATTGAGAGGACAGAGACACATTCTCCACACGGTGTTCACTGGAGTGAGTTGTAACATCTAAATTTTTACTAAACAAATGAAAAGCAACGTTAATCAGCTGACTTGCCCAAGAAGTGGGGGCTGCACAGAGAAGCCCTATTGCTGGATGGGCAGCAGCTTTTTCTCCCACTTCCCCACTGGCCTGCAGCACTGCCTGAGCCTCGGTGCCTGTGTCCCAAGCTGAGAATAAAAATAAGCCTTTTCCTCTGCCTGGAATCCAGAGATGCTCAGAGACGCCATGTTCTCCAACCTGGAGCCTCAGCATTGGGCCTATGCCCCTAAGGGTCAATGACTGCTTTTATATGTGTGGAGCTCAGGGTCACTCAGAGGCATGTTTGTACCAGAGCACATGCCCGTGCCCAGCATTGCTGCTGCTTCTAGTGCAGGAGCTGGTACCCTTCTGCCCCACAGATGCAGGCACTGCAGGTGGCTGGGTCAGCACAGGCTGGGCTCAGGACCCTGGACATTAAGACAGACACAGGGTTGAGAGGTGGGTCAGTGGACAGAGACACCTGCATAATCCTTGGTCTTTTGATCACCAGCCCTGACACTGAGCCCTAGCCACCTGTGCAGTGAAGGAGAAGGCAGGCGAGAGGCCATAGTGGAGACCCACACATAGCTCTACATCCGGAGGATCATCAGCTGTGCCTGGGCTCTCCAAGTCCCTTGCAATCCCTCCAGCAGCTCGGGGTGAGGAGGCATCCTTCATACCAACCAGCCTCCTCCCCTGGGCTGTCCAAGCCCCTTCCTGGACCACGACTTTGACCCCTCCCTGAAAAGCTGACACAGGAAGAGGATGGTCCTGGTTGATGCTGTTCCATGGCTCCGTGGGGGCCTATAAAGACACAGCTGCTGGTCTTGTGAGCAGGGCGTAGAGGGCTCCAGCCCAGGGTCAGGGAGTGGCTCTCATATGGGGTCTCCAGCACAAGCTTTAGGGACAGACCACAGAACAGCCTACTGCTTGAGGTCCAGATGCACCCATGTATCCTGTCTCCTCCAGTGTTCACTTTGTCATCCCCGAGAAGGATGGAGATGGGCAGTGTTTAGGCCATAACACACCTTAGTCTCACATCTCCACAGACCCTCCTTCCTGGATGTATCTGCTCAGCTCACTGTGAGGTTTACAGGGCAGTTCTGGGAGGCTGCGCTCACTGAGGAGCCTCCACTAGGGGACATCAGAGCAGGAAGCCCAATGGGGACAGGGCAGTGCCTCCCTCCAGGACACCGGGAGCTGCTCCCTCTTTCTTCTCCCTGGGCTGTCTAGAGCCTGCACCCAGACTGCCTTGCTTCTCTCTGGGCCTATTTCTTCTTCTCAGCCCCTCAAGAAATTAGACTGCAGAAAAGGAAAAGATTAAAAAATAAATTTAAAAATATTTCCCAGCACCAGGCATAAATTCTAGGGCAATACGACACCGAGTGCAATTTTGAGAGAAGCGAGAGGGGAGCCCTAGGTAGGCTTCTGATTCCTAATTCTCCCTCCTCATTTGGGCACTGAGAGGCAAATAACATCTTTCAAAGGGCAGGGTCAGCACTCTCTAAAGCTGTCCTGAGTACATGGAATGATGACTCTTTCAGGATTTGGAAACAATTTCTAAGGCTCATTTTTCTTCTGTCAAGAGAAAATGGTTAGCGCCACAGGCACTGAATTCAGCACATTTGGAAAATTAGGCAATATTTCATAGTCATGATATTTTTGTTTCTGTTTTTAGTTTTCCTGAGACTTCAGAAAAATTGAATGAGAAATTGAGAGTAGAAACATTTTAAATCAGAAGGTGCTTCCAAGTGGAGTGTGTACATATAAAACATATTTGAAAATTTAAAACTTGTCATATAACAAGACCCTGAGCAGGCTGAGGTTTCTGTCCCACTTCCTCATCTGCCTGTGTCACTGTGTGAATGCCACTGTCCCAGGTCTGACAGTAATAATCAGCCTCATCCTCAGACTGGAGGTTGGAGATGGTGAGGTAGCGCTCAGCCCCAGAGCTGGAGCCTGAGAAGCGATCAGGGATCCCGTCCCCCTTGCTGTGGCTGCCATCACTGCTAAGCTTCATCAAGTACCGAGGGGCCTTCTCTGGCTGCTGCTGATGCCATGCGATGGCGTAGCTGCTGTGCCCACTGCTCAGAGTGCAGGTGAGCTTGACCGAGGCTCCCAGGGAGGCAGAGGCAGAGGGTGATTGAGTCAGCACAGGCTGGGAGACAGACCCTGAAAACACAGACACCCATTATCGGCTGGAGTCAAGAAAAGAGGGAAGGACATTCCTGGCATAAGTTTGGGAGGTGGTATCAGTGAGCTGGAGGTCAGGGTGCTGAGGGCCATCCTGACCTGTGCAGTGGAGGAGGAGGGTGAGGAGGAGGAATGGGGTCCAGGCCATGGTGCAGACTCCCCAGAGCTCTGCTGAGGCTGACAGACGCAGGTATTTCTTACCCACCCTGTAGTCCCAGAGGAGAGAGAGAGGCCTTCATGCAAATGTGCTCCTCTTCCTCTGCCCAACCAAATCACTCCCTGTGCCTGAGTGTCGGTCCCAGTGGTGGGGTGACATTTCTGGGAGGGGTTACCTGGTCTGGGCTTGGCCTGAGGCTCTCCAAGGGCGCAGAGGGGACCCAGCTGCTGGTCCCAGTGAACCCTGCGTGGAGACCAAGTTCAAGTGTTTGGTTTCCCAGCTAAGAAACCCACAGAGCCCTCAGCAGCAGACCAACAGCACCCCCTTCTGCCTGGACCCAGGTCCATCATGTCTGTGACCAGATGCCAGTGGGTCCTGACAGAGGCTTCTGCCCCGTCCAGGGCCTTGACCCCTCATCAGGGCAGCCTCCTATTTTATTTCAGACTTTAGTTTTCCATTTAGCCCTCTTCAGTGGGAACAGGACACATGATCCACCCCACTTTGTAAGAAGTCCTCAGGAGAAAGGTGTCTCTCATATACATTCTATTTGGTAGGTGTAATGGGATAGTTCACATTGACTGGAACAGAATGTCTCCATTCTGCAGTAATGGAGATGTTGTGAGAATGGATTGGACTGTTGGCTACCTGAGCATCTGCATTTGTAAAAACCATCAAACTGTATGATTAAGACCTGTGAATTTTACTTTATATAAGTTATCTTTCTATATAATAAACAGAAAAAATAGGAGAAAAGGGCTACTTTTCAGACAAAACCCGATGGAATTTGCCACCAGCAGAACGGCTCTACAGGAAATTCTAAAGCTGTTTTTCAGTGAGATGAAAAATCATCTCAGTTAGTAGCCCCCCAAATTAGAAATAAATAAGTATTTTAAACAGTGGAGAAAAGACGGTAAACTCAAAGGAAAATTGAGTACATAAAACAATGATTTTTACATCAGTTGGTGTGTACATGCATATATGTGTAAACGTAATGGTGCATGTGTATGTACTCATGAACACATATTAATAGAAGTGCATGCATATTTGTAAACATAACATAACTGTATGTTTTGATATTAGGTAAATTGCTAGAGAGTAAATGGAATTGAAGTTTCTACACTCTGACTCTGTACTCCCTGAAGCTCTATTCTAGACCCTGAGCTGCCCCAGTCTTTTTATAGTTTCCCAAACAATCAAGGGGACAGATTTTCTACCTTGAAATAAAAACTTAATATAGGGCTGTCCCCACCTCACCCCTTGGCCTGGATGCTCCCAGGCCAGCAGGAGAACGAGAAGAGAAGAGCTGAGCCTGGGGAGGTTTCCAATGGGGAGAGGACACCTGGCCTTTGATAGGCCCCAGGTCCTAGCAGGTCAAAGTTTTGGGCCAATCAGGGAATGGGGAACTTGCCGTCTGATCAAACCCAAGGGAGACCCCGAGTGTTTTTACTAGCTGGTGAGACCGTGTCAGGAGAGCGTCAATGTCCCAGACTGACTGCAGAGCCCCAGTTTCTATCAGGCCTCTCTGACAGGCCTGAGTCCTTCCCTGGAGGGTCCTAGATGGCCTGGATCAACTTTTCCTGGTGCTGCTGCTCATCACCTAGGAATGGATTTATCGAAATTCCAAGTTCTAGACTAGTATTGTTGGCCCAGAGGAGACAATCTCACTGGGACTAAGTTAGATAAGACTTGTCTTCCATTAGCATAACACAGGAGTAATAGGCTTTTTAATTAGATCAAATAGAGCAACCCAAAAGAAGTAAAACAGGAAAAAAAAGAAATCTATCTTTCCACTTTTTAGTATCCTGGGTGCAAAAAATTAAATTCTTTCTACTGCTCATGCTTTGGGCAAACCCCTCACCAGTCAGTTTTAGGCACTTATTTTGTTTTATTTTATCTTTTTTTAAACCTTCATTTCTTATTCAAAAGTACATCCCAATGTCCTATAGTTAGTACTCTGCTATGTGGAAATAATAAGAAAACATCTAATTTGTTTTTCAAGTATTACATTTTTTACCCATGAATTATCCATCATGGGCCAGGTGTGGTGGCTTATGCCTGTAATTCCAGCAATTTGGGAGGCCAAAGCAGGAGGATCAGTTGAGCCCAGTAGTTACAGACCAGCCTGGGCAACATAGTGAACATAGTGAGATCTTGCCTCTACAAAAAATAAACAAAATTAGCCAGGCATGGTGGTGCATGCCCATAGGCTCAGCTACTTGTGAAGCTGAGGTGGGAGGATTGCTTGAGCCTGGGAGTTTGAGGCTGCAGTGAGCCGTGATTGCACCACTGCACTCCAGCCTGGGCAACAGAGTGAGACACTGTCTCAAAAACAAAACAAAACAAAAAAAGACCAGGCATTGTGACTTATGCCTGTAATTTCAGCTCTTTGGGAGGCCGAGGTGAACACATCACCTGAGGTCAGAAGTTCGAGACCAGCCTCGCCCACATGGCAAAACCCCATCTCTACTAAAAATACAAAAATTAGCTGGGTGTGGTGGCAGGCGCCTGTATCCCGGCTACTCAGGAGGCTGAGGCAGGAGAATCGCTTGAATCTGGGAGGCAGAGGTTGCAGTGAGCCGAGACTGTGCCACTGCACTCCAGTCTGGGCAACAGAATGAGACTGTCTCAAAAAACAATGACAACAACAAAAAAGAAACGGAAAGAAATATCCACATTGTATGTTTACGTTATTAATTCAGGATTACATGATAAAACTTTTCCATCCTTTTACTTTCATTTAGTTTTCTGTAAGCATAATTATAGATACATGTAAAGGTGAAAAAAATATGTAATAAAGGTTTAGTTACACTTCAACCAGTTTTCCTCAAAAGTGGCATCTTTTGTATGCAATATAACTTTTGCACATTTGTATGCAATATACAAAATCAGAATGATGCAATTAACATTGAAGCAATGCTTTATGCCATTTTAACTAGGTGTTTATTTGTGTTATCATTTTACTTTTGTGTATATACTTCTATTTAGAGTTTATTGTAGAATCGCATGCTTGTCTCTTGTTTTTTATTTTTCTCAATGTGACAAACTCTGTGTTTAATATATGTGCTTAGTCCATTTACATTTAATGAAATTATTCACATGGTTGGATTTAAGCTTACAATTTTAGTATGTTTCCTTTTTCTCTTTATAATTTTTGTTCCTCTCCACACTGTTTCTGCTACTTTTGGATTATTTGAGTATTATTTCGTGGGCTCTTTTGATTTTTATATTGATTTTATGTTGGTATCTCTGCACAGTTTTACATTGGTTGCTATAAAGATTACAACATGTACACGTAACTATTCATGATCTATTTAGATTTAATAATAGGCCTAATATTTTCCCAGTCACGTAGGCCCCTTACAGTTCTTTCTTTTGGTTGAAGTTGTCATATATATATAAAAATATTTTTCATAAGTAGAAATTATATCAAAGATGCTATAACTTAGCTTTTGATATGCATATTTTCCAGAACAGTAGAGCTAAAAATTTGGTCTTTTACTACTATATTTATTGGTTATTCTTCTTGCATTCTTCGGTTTCAGCGTGTCTCTCCATTATCATTTATCTTCCACCTGAAAATTTTCTTTTAGAGTTGATTTGTTTTGATTTTTTTTAGATGAATTATTTCAGGTTTTCTTCATCTGACAAAGTCTTATTTTTTACCTTTTTTTAAAAAAAAACTTTACCTGGCTATAGCATTATGACTCAGCAGTTCTTTCTTTCTTTCTTTTGACTTTGTAAGAACGTAACACTGCCGTTTGGCCTCAATGTATACTCATAAAATACCTCTCATTGTTTGAATTGTTGATTTTCTGTATATATTATAAAGCTTTCTGTCTGCTTTCATAATTGTGTCTTTATCTTTGGTTTCAGTAATTTATTATTACACGCTTGGGCATTTAAAAAACCTACCTGTTTGGCATCACTGAGTTTCTTAGGTTTTTTTTTTTTTTTTTTTTTTTTTTTGAGACGGAGTCTCGCTCTGTCGCCCAGGCTGGAGTGCAGTGGCACAATCTCGGCTCACTGCAAGCTCCGCCTCCCGGGTTCACGCCATTCTCCTGCCTCAGCCTCTCCGGTAGCTGGGACTACAGGCATGAGCCACCGCGCCCGGCCTCTTAGGTCTTTAAAAGCATGTTCTTTACAGAAAGTCTTTAGCGGTGACCAGTGGCTGGTGAGAAAGGATGAAGAGCGGCTGCTAATTGTGGGTTTCTTTGTGTGTCTGGGGTGATGAAAATGTTCTAAAATTAGATTATGGTGATAGATGCATAATTCTGTAAACACAATAAGACAATTTAATTGTACATTTTATACGAAGTGAAATTTATCTCACTTTTTCAAATAGAGGCAACGTGGGAACAAGGCCCGCTGACCCTTTGCCGGGGCCTGTGGCTGAGTCTCACTTCTTCCCATGCTTGAACTGTAGGATCAGCCACAGGCACCACTCATAGGCAAGGATGGAGTGACCAGACTTGGGACAGGCCCAGGGCAGGCTTTTGTCTCGGTTCCCCATGTGCCTGCAGCACTGTGTGAGCATTCAGGCTGTAGTCCCATGTTGAACAGTAATAATCAGCCTCGTCCTCAGGCTGGAGGCCCGAGATAGTCAGGGAGGCTGTGGTCCCAGACTTTGAGCCAGAGAAGCGGTCAGGGATCCCTGAGGGCCTAGAATTTCCAAGCATCACAGTTTTGGGAGCACCGTGAGAAATCTGTTGGTACCAGCCCACAGTATAACTTCCAACATTGTTGCTGTTTCCAGTACAGGAGAGGGTGACCTTCTGTCCCACCGTCCCTGACACCGAGGCTTCCTGGGTCAGCGCAGACTGTGCCCAGGACCCTGGAACAGAGGAGGCAGGCACTGAGAGGTGAGTCTGGCTTCACTACCCACCCCACAATGTTAAAATATAAGAGAAAAGTCACCCCATGTGTCCCCACCCCCATTTAACAATGTTAAAATATAACAGAAAAGTCACCCCATGCATTCCACAGGCAGTCACCTGAGCAGAGGGTGAGAAGCTGGAAGAGGAGAGGGGTCCAGACCATGGTGGAGATACCCTAGGCTCTGTTTCCTAAGCCCACAGCTGAGCAGAACTGCACAGCGTCTCTCTTATCCTCTCCTCCTAAGAGGGCAGAGAGCACCCTTCATGCAAATCATACCCCTCCCCCTGCTGTCCCTGGGCCTGAACTTGGGGAAGGTTGAGTGTGGGGTGGGGCTAGGGGAGTCTCTTCTGCTCCTGGGAGGTCCCAGCTGCTGGGCCCCAGAAAACACAGAGCAGAGGGCCCAGGGCAGGGGTCCAGGGCCTGGTTTCCCAGTTGAAACCCCCACAGACCCTCAGGGACAGGCCACACTTCCCTCCACTGTCTCAGAGCCCAGGTTCATTCCTGACTGGCTTGAAGGTCCTCAGCACTGCCTTGCACACAGCATCCCCACACAGAGGAAGCGCTCATGCCCCTCGACCCCCACCCCAGGCTCTTTGTGCTGCAGGTGCTCACCACAGCACATTTCTCACTGCAAGATGGGCCTCCTCAGCATGAAGTCATCCTCTGCTTCTTCCCCATTTAGATTTCTGTGTGGTTGGGGCCATAGGTGAGTGAGCCTCAGAGAGAACATCTCCTGCACCCAGTGGCCAGGAGGGCAGGAGGGTTAACAACCCTCCCCAGCCTCCATATGGGCCTGAGGGCACCCATTCCTCTCTCTCATCACACTCCACATCCTCCCATAGGAGGCCTGGCTCCATGACCCTCATCACTGTCCTCATCACACCCTTGATGGGGTGAGACCCTTAATGCAAATGCACAGGGAAATTATTCAAGAAGAGACCATCATTATGAAAGAGAGAAAAGTCTGCTTCTCTTGTGGGTACTTGGACCTGAGGAAGATGACCAAGGACACCACTCTCCCCAGAGACAGCCCAGAGAGGGGCCACCAGGGTGACTAGGCACCAGGTAGGGTGTGCACATCAGGGTGAAATTGGGAATGGGGGAGGTTAAGAATAGAAGTGTTAGAGTTTTATGGAAAGACCCAGAAGTTCCAAGACACCCTATCTAAGCCCTTTACTCACAGTCCAATGTTATTTAACAATTCAAATTGTTTTATTTTTTTGAGAATGGGTTTTGCTCTTGCTGAACCTCCGCCTCCCAGGTTCAAGCGATTCTCTTGCCTAAGCCTCCAGAGTAGCTGGGATTACAGGCACCCACCACCACACCTGACTAATTTTTGTATTTTTAGTAGAGACGGGGTTTCACCATGTTGCCCAAGCTGGTCTCAAACTCCTGACCTCAGGTGATCCACCAGACTTGGCCTCCCAAAGTGCTGGGATTACAGGCATGAGCCACCGCACCCAGCCTCAAGTATTCTTTTATAGCACTTACTTTTTGTCAGATACCATTTTATTTGCATCGTGAATGTTAACACGATTATTTTTCCGAGGACCTAATCCGCAAGTGTAGTTTCAGTGGCATTGTATGCTGAGATAGATTACACACACACACACACACACACACGCAGACACAAACGTATATGGCTTGTTTTTTGTTTTTTGTTTTTTTGTTTTTTTGTTTCTTCGAGACGGAGTCTCGTTGTCGCCCAGGCTGGAGTGCAGTGGCGCGATCTCTGCTCACTGCAGGCTCCATGCAGGGGTTCCTGTTCTCTGCCTCAGCCTCCTGAGTAGCTGGGACTACAGGTCAGCCACCTCGCCCGCTAATTTTGTATTTTTAGTAGAGACGGGTTTCACTGTGTTAGCCAGGATGGTCTCGATCTCCTGACTTCGTGATCCGACCGCCTCGGCCTCCCAAAGTGCTGGGATTACAGGCGTGAGCCACCGTGCCCGGCCCACAAATGTATATGTTTGTATATGTGTTTAATGCTTTCATCTGCATGATTCAGAAAAAATTTAGCATAGTATCTTTCATAGTGATCCACACTAAACAAAAAGATGCCTGTGACCTTGACAGTTTGATTCTCCATGGTAACACTAAAACCTGTATAATATTATTGCTTAGTAGTCACGCAGTAAATATTTTTGAATTGAAAAATTAGTGAACATTCAAACACACACACACACACACACATTTCCAACTATCCCAACCCTGGGTAAAAAAATACGATGAAAATATTCGTTTCAGTCTGCCTCTTTTATTTAATAATAATCCTTTATCTAAATTCTCAGCCAGTTTGTTGGGAGTCAGCCGAGATAGATCTGCTTTTCTCACACACAAGCTCCAAGCCCTCTCCATGTCCAATGTATTCTACAGCATAAAGTGACAAGGAATCTGCTCTCTCCTCTTTATACCCACAGTAACTCACCTAGATCTTCCCACCAGGATGGCACGAGCAACCATATCCTGTCTTCCTGTCCCAGGCCTCTCCATTCTATTCTCATTACAGCTGGAGAGTCACTGGAGAGTCATCAAATGCCAATGTGAGTTCATCTCTCCCACCTCACAGCCCTGCAGTGGCTCTGTGTGCTTTTCTCGGGGGGTCATCATGCTGATCTGCCCCAATCTGCACCTCCAGCTCTGCAGCCACCCTAAGTCAGAGGTGTTGGAACCAGAGTGACTCCATCTTGAATAGGGGCTTGATTAAATGAGGCTTAGGCATGCTGGCCTGTACTCCCAGGAGGTTAGACATTCTTAGTCACAGGATGAGCTAGGAAGTCAGCCGGACTGGGGTCACAAGATACAGGTCATAAGGACCCTGCTGATAAGACAGGATGCACTAAAGAAGCTGGCCAAAACCCACTGAAACCAAAACGGGGAGGAAATTGACCTCTGGTTGTCTTCACAGTTACAGATGCTATGGCAACATTCAGAGGTTACTCTATGTGGTCTATATTTTAAAAAAGAATTCTTGAAAAACTAACAAATAATCCACTCCTTATTTAGCATATGATCAAGGACTATCTATACAAATAGCCAACCAGCAGTGTTTGGTGCTGCCCTGTCTATGGAGTAGCCATTCCCTTATTCCTTTTACTTTCTTAATAAACTTGTCTCCACTTTATAGACTCCCCCCAAATTATTTCTTGTGTGAGATCCAAGAACCCTCTCTTGGGATCTGGATCAGGACCCCTTTCCAGTAACACGTGCAGGGAGCACACCCTGCTCCACTGACTGGACGCACAGGCCAAGGTAATTTCACTGTTTGACTTGAATGACCAATAACTCATCTTTGGGTTCTCACCTCTGATTAGAATCTTCGGATCCTCACCCTCCACCCGTCGCCCTCCTGCTCATTCTGAAAGTCCCACGTGAAACCCACTTCTGTGGCTTAGGCCTCTTTGACAACTTGCCACCCGCTGTCACTCCCACACCCTCATAGAAACCCTTCCCCATATGGATCTCGTGTTCTTCTCTCTCTTCCCTCTCAGCTCCTGCTCAGTGGCTGAAGCAGATTTGGGGCCACGAACACGTGGCTGGCAGAGCTTTGCTTTTGTTTTTAATTGGGAAAATCCTTATAACTCCATCTGGTGAAAAGACACATCTGGATACTAGGACAGAGTTCAGGGTAACATTTCTCAGGGGCCTCAGTCAAAGTTTCTGATGTGGGCTGGTCTTTGAGGCCTGTCCCAACATGTGCAGTGAGACAGGATCACAAGGAGGGGAGGAATCAAGCCCATGATGGACACGGCCCCTGACCCCACCGTGCGGCTGGGCTGCCCCGGGCATCCTTTTCTTCCCCTCCCTCTGCAGAGAAGGAGCTGCTCATGCAAGTGTGTTTCCATCAGGGGACTGCCCAGCCCCTCCCTGAGCCCTGGGGCTGGAGCTCAGCTCGCACTGCAGCCTGAGGAGGAGGAAGGTTTGCTTCCCGCCTTGGGAGGGCCCTGGGAGGAAGCACCTGCTGAGACCATACACAGGTCCCTGCTCAGGGGACGCTGCCAGGCCAGAGAGGACACAGCTGCTGAGTCCCCATCAGTAAGCACAGGGCTCAGCTCCAAGCCCCAGTCTCCTTGGAGTATATGATTCTTACTGGTTGTGTACTGTGCTGGTAACAGTACTCCTTCCATGGCCCAGAGACCTGAGAGCCCAGCCTGTCTCTGTAGTTCACCATCCATCATCTCTGTTCACACATCCATCATCCGAATCCTACCTTCTGTGATCTTGATGTTGTTCTTTATTATTGTAATTTCTCACTCCCAGAAAGAGTCTTGGTTTCTATGTGGTACAAACTGCTGCGAATGTAACTTTTTAAGGTGTTTGTACCCCCAGAGTATGTTCTGGAAAAAGTTAAATGACCCACGTTAAATGTTAAATGACCCATTTTAACCCACGTTAAAAGTTAAATGACCCATCTGGTCAGCATCACAGACACTGTTACAGTTGAGATGGTTTGAAACATGTGTAGGGGCTGTTCGGGGAATGGCATTGAATTAAAAATTCCCAGGAGATAAGGTTGCTGGCTTTCTTAAAAGATGGCAATTCTTAGCAAACATTTCACACAATGCTTTACCTCTAACAGCACACATGCTGTTAGAGTTTTGATAGGGCTTAGATGTGATTTACTAATAGTCATGGTCTTGGTAGGCACAATACACCAGTTAATAATGTATACATACTTTTTATTTTTTGAAGTGAGGTTTATTTTTTAAAGTTTGTAGTTTTCTAAATAGTTGTTCCAGATATTTTATATCAGAATTTGGATTTAGTGTCATATAATTTGTTTACATTTAAATGTTTTTTAAAAAACCTGTATTTGCTTATTCTTTGTTTTGGTTAATTATGAAGCTAAGAGAGACATTTTAATATGTTTGTAGACATGTAGAAAACCTGAACAGGAAAATTTAGAAATCATCACCTCCTCATCATACTCCATATCCAAATTTACTTTAACTGTGTAAATCATCCCCCAAATCCTCAGTTCATGGGCCCATCCAGTAACAACCTACACACAAAATCCCCTTCTTCCCCAGGTACTCTCTTCCCAAACATCCAGAGAGATGTTTTTATTCATGTTGGGCAGGTCACCCCATGGATTAGAATCCTGCACTGACTCCTCATTGCTGTTTGCATAAAACTCACACTCCCCAGCTTCCCTAACGCACATTCCTGGTCTGGCCTCTGACTGGCTCACAGCCCCCCACCTTGATGGGGGTTCCAGCCTTACTCACTTCTCTGTCATGGGAATCCTGAGTTTCTGTCCCTTCCATGGTCTCCATACCAGCTCCTCCTCTGTCTGCTGGGGGGAGATGGGATTCAACTGGAAGTCAAGGTGGAAGCTTATATTTTGGCAACTTTCAGAATTCCACCTGTGACGGTGTGTGTGTGTGTGTGTGTGTATCAGGTAATTTTTGAAGTTACATAAACTATAGAGACTAGTTCAACAAACTCTCCACAGGCATAGACTAGCCTCAACCATTCCTTCTACCTCTCATGCTAATCTTTCACTGAATGATATTAAAACAAATTACAAATATCACATGACTTCACTGGTTTCTGCTTTACTATATATATATAAATATTTAATGCTTCCAACCAGACACATAGGAGTCATCTTAGATGCCTTCCTTTTCCTGCCACGGGGCACACACTTAATTTTTAATTCTCTCCAATTATTCTTTCCTTCTGGATTGTAGATTGCTAATTTCCCTTCTTCTCCACTGTCACAAATCTAACAAAATATATTGTCGTCTCTCCATGAAATATTGTCTTTGATGCCTAACTAGTCTCCCAGTCTCAGATGTCACTTCAGTTTACCCTTTAATCCACTCTCCACTCTGTACCTACAGAGCTCACAGATGCCAGAGGAGGACACTTCAGTGACTCCCATGGCCTCTGCAGTTAAGCGCATGTGACCTCTTAATGATCCATTCACATCCTTCCTTTAGGTCATCCAGACTCACCTAGAGTGGCTTCCCCTGACCCTGTCCCCACTGAGATCTGCCACACTTAGGCCCAATGCAAGCTCTCTTAATAAATAGAATGAACAACCAGATATTCTTTTCAAAAATATTACTGACAAATGCAGTTTGTCAGCTATCACCACTGCAGAGTGAGGAGAACTAAGAGGAGAGTGGCCAGGTCATGGTGCAGTCATCAAAATATCTGTATCACAAGACTCTAGCATGGACTTGAACCACCACTAATTTTTTTTTTCCAGACAGAGTTTATCTCTCGTTGCCCAGGCTGGGGTGCAATGGCACGATCTCAGCTCACCACAACCTCCACCTCCCGGGTTCAAGCAATTCTCCTGCCTCAGCCTTCTGAGTAGCTGGGATTACAGGCATGTGCCACCATGCCTGGCTAATTTTTTGTATTTTTTTCTTTGGTAGAGATGGGGTTTCTCCATATTGTCCAGGTTGGTCTCGAGCTCCCAACCTCAGGTGATCTGCCTGCCTTTGCCTCCCAAAGTGCTGGGATTACAGGTGTGAGCCACCATGCCCAGAAGTACTACTACTAATTCTTAGTCTCTACAAGTCCCAGTGGTGGAGAATTTTTTGCATTCAAAGGAATGCAAAAATGCATCCCTTGTCAAAGGAAAAAATATATATCAGGACCCCAAATTCACTATGCCAAAGGGAAAGTTACATCTGGGAACCAAGTTGTGCAAAAACTGCCTTCTTTGTGTTCACAGAGGTAGCTGCAACATCACATATTGACTTCATCTTATGTAAAACGTAGATTCACCATTCAGAAGAGGCATACATAGTTGACTTCCCCCCACTCATTTCTTTCCGTATGTAAACTGTAGATTCACTGAGCTCATCCAGACTCAGCTATGGTTGCTTCCTCTGAGCCTGTCCCTACTGAGTGGTCACAAGAATGTTACCATTTGCCTCATTGCCCAACCCCCACTCTGATTTTTCTCCTGCTTTTTCCTTTCCTCCTTCCTTTCTTACTTACCCTTTCTCGTTTAAATATTGGAGTCCTCAAAACCCTCTTTGGAAAAAGCACAGGATACAGATTCTACTATGACTTGTGTGTCTTTTTCCCTCTAAATTGATTAAGATCTGTGTCTGTTCCTTTTTGGTTTACATTCTGGACTCTGACCAATGCCAGCACCCCTCCGTCCAAGGTAATGCCTCTGTTTCCTTGAGAAGGAAGAGAAGGAAAATAATTTCAACTGATCCAGGCCCCAAGGAGTGAGAGAGCCTGGACCTTGATGGCCCATTGGTCCTGAGAGGTCCTGACAGCTGCAGTCACTTCCTGTCTCAGCTCAGTGAGCTCACTGTGTGCTCAGCTCCCCTCCAATCTCCTGAGGGGCTGCCCAGCTGGCAGGGACAGACACGCTCACCCCCTGAGACAGCCTCACAGGTCCCCTGCTGGCCCCGTGTCCCTTGACATCACCAGGACACAGCTCTGCTAACTCACTGAGGGCCTCACAGGTGTGGCCTTGATTGTGCTGTTCACTCCCTAGATGACAGCGCTCGGGAAGGAGATGGAGAAGCCAGAAGGACTGTTCTAGAGACCACAGGAAGTGACCTGATGAGCAGATTAGTGAGCAAGCACAGTGTTCTTATTCATATTAAATTTTACAAAAGAAAATGAAAAGTATTTTTTTATGGGCCTCAGCTTCATCTAGTAGACTTTTTTATACCATTAAGGACAGATAAACCATCACCTTTGTTCAGGAAGATGACTGCAGTTTATTTTTTTAAATTGTTTCCTTGTTTCTTATTCTCAAAGTCATCGCTCTCACTTCAGTTGTGACAGTCGTTGAAGATACCCTTTTGGCCTCTGTGAATTTGCTGATTGTGGACATTTCTTACAAATACGACAATGATTGTGCATTTTTGTTCGCTCCGTAATTTTTCAAGGTCCATCCATGTGGAGCATGTAGCAACACTTCATACTTTTTATGCTTGAAGAATATTACCTTGAATAGAATATAAATCTACTATATTTTATTATGCAACACACAAAGCATACGAAGATATAAAGCATTATGTACACACCTAGTCGTCACAAAACATTTGTATTATAGACTCTGGTTGGGGCTTCTACAGGATTAGGTAACATCGTATCTGATCTCATGTGGCTTAAAATACCATTTGAGCATTAAAAACAACTTAGTTCTATGTTGTTTTGTTGATCAGATGGGAACAAGAAACATAGAGTTTCTTTTTTTCTTAAAGCTAGCCTCATGTTCAGTTAAATGTCATAAATGGGATGCAAAGCCAAGGGTGTTCTGATGGCTGAGGACATGCTCTTTATCAGAGTGGTACCAACAAGGGCTGACTTTGGCCTTCAGCAAGGGGACATTTGGCAGTGTCTGGAGACAGCCTGGTTGTCCCAGGAGAGAATAGAATGTTAACAGAATCTAATGGGTAGAGGTGAGAGATGCTGCCAAACATCTTACACTGTCCAGGACAGCCGCCAACACAGAATAGCAATAGTGTTGTGGCTCACAAGCCCTGATTTAAACATCTACCCCATGAATTGATCATCTTCCGTCAAGATTTGGAAGGAGAGATTGATATTTTGAAAAGAAAATAAAGTTGTGAGAAAACAAGTGCAACTCTAACACTCAGGCAGGACGGAAGAGCTACACACCCCCGTGGGAAGAGGCTGAGGATGACCCAGGGTGGGGATGCTCTGGGGAGTTCTTGTCTCACTTCCCCATGGGTCTGGAGCACTGTGGGATTGTAGCTGTCATCAGCAGACTGACAGTAATAGTCAGCCTCGTCCTCAGACTTCAGCCCAGTGATGGTGAGGGAGGCAGAGTTGGAGGAGCTGTCAATGGTGCCAGAGAACCGATCAGGGACCCCAGAGGGTCTTGCGTCATCATCGTAGATCACAGTGGTGGGGGCACTGCCCGGGCGCTGCTGGTACCAGTGCACATATCTGCTGGCAATGCTGCCACTGCTGCGGGTGCAGGAGATGGTGACCGTCTGCCCCGGAGACCCCGACACAGAGTGGGGCTGAGTGAATACAACCTCAGCCCAAGACCCTGCAAGGAGGAGCAACACAGAGATCAGTGAGGACAGATCAGGGCTGGTTCCCAGGGAGAAAGCAGAGGTCATCATCCCAGGTGACATCCAGGAGCCCTCCCTGAATTCCCTGCAGGCAGCCACCTGTGCAGTGAGCGAGGAGGGTGAGGAGGAGTGGAGCCCAGGCCATGGTGGAGACGCCCCAGGCTCTGCTTCCTGAGCCACAGCCAGGAATGAGCCAACAACCCTTCTTATCTTTCACTGTAGTGCTCAAGGTGGGAGGTCTCCATGCAAATGTCTCCTTTTCTGGAGCCTGCACAAGCCCCTCCTTTGACTTCAGACTGACTCTAGCTGAGAAATGGAGAGGCTGTTCAAGGAGAAGGGGCTACACCCCAGTGAGGGCACAGGAACACCTGCGGGTGGGAGGAAAATAGCTGAAGAGCTGGGGAGCCTGAGCAGGGCTTAAACCACAGCGTCCTCTGGTGGATGCATGAGTCACGTTGACCCTGGGCAGGTGCTGGTGCCCAGGGCCCCTGTCCTTCCATCCTGCATGCCTCACAATTCCAGCCACTGTCCAGGAGGACTCTGCTCAACATCCAGTACTGATTGTACTTTTAAACTTTCAAATCTGTTCAGATGAGCGAAAAGCCAGTAGAGCCAGCACTCTGGTTAAGACATTTAGATTCACTTTGTGCTGTTGGAGGTGATGAATATCAGGGAAAAATGGGCTCTGTTTGAAGGAAACGGAGGCAAGGTCTCTGCCTTTCCCAGGAAGGACCACATAGGGTGAGGTCATGGGCCCTTCACTGAGAGGAGACCCAGCCCTTCAGGCACGAAGAGGGAGGAACCGTGGGACCAGGGGTCAGATTTCACCATCAGAGACACCAGGAGAGCAGAAAGACTCTAAGGACACAGAGAGGGGTGGGCCCAGGTGTCAGTCAGGGGAAAATTTAATTAGAGCCCTTAATCAATAAGTTTCATGAAGGTAGAATAGAAAGTCAATAGACCAGATAGTTTTGAAAGAGGCTCGGAGAGAATCTCTACTACTGGTTATGGATTGGCTTTCTGGGTAAGGTTTAAAAAAGTGAATATAGGCCGGGCATGATGGCTCACGCCTGTAATCCCAGCACTTTGGGAGGCCGAGACTGGCGGATCACAAGGTCAGGAGATCAAGACCATCCTGGCTAACATGGTGAAACCCCGTCTCTACTAAAAATACAAAAATTAGCCAGACGTGGTGGTGGGCACCTGTAGTCCCAGCTACTCAGGAGGCTGAGGCAGGAGAATGGCGTGAACCTGGGAGGCAGATGTTGCAGTGAGCCGAGATCGCGCCACTGTACTCCAGCCTGAGTGACAGAGCGAGACTCCCTGTCAAAAAAAGAATATAACTTTGAAGTTCTTATTTGTGGAGCAGTTGGGTGTTATGCTGCTCTCATAGGAGATATTTTCTAGGACCTGTTTAGGGTCCTGTGATGAGCATTAGTTTCTCTATTTTGGAAAGCCTGGTGCCAGGTAGTGATGCAGATGTCAACATGAAAGGAAACTCAGCAATGCTTGAGCAGCAGGCTGTGCCATCATGGGGGACTGTGTGGGAATGATGTATTAAAGGATTAACATGGAGCTATGAGAACATCTGCTACTTTAAGGGGATACAAAGGCGCTAACACTCATTTTACATTTGAGGAAACTATGTATTCAATACATTATGCAAGTATTGGTGAAAAGTATATTTTAAAAGCTACTACCTCTGCTCGATGGCAGGTGACAAAGTCATATGAAGATCAAGGAGGGGAATCCACCTTCAGACCATTGTTGTGGTCATACCATGGGTGCATTAGTAATGAGGACGGTGCTTTGTCATGGGTGGTGTCACCTGGACGAGGGCATTACATCCTCACCCACTCAGGGCCACTTTGATTGTTAACAATTTCACACTTCCTCCTGTAACCTGCAATACCTCCTTCCTCATTATCTCTCCAATTTGACTTTTATTCCCCTTTCCATGGCCATGACATGATGTCCAAGATCAAGGACATCAAAGAGAACTTTTCCAACATTTTCCCACCCCCCAAGCTTGTACATTTGGGGAATTTGTGGAGGAGGACCAGGATTATCAACTTTATTTTTTTCAAGTTTTCTTTTATTACACCTGACATCTGCAATTGTCTTCTCATATTGTTTCCACGTATTTTTAATTCTATTTTATGGGATTACCTGCTCCTTTACTGAAATATTTTCAATGACATATTTACATGTTCCTGGAAAATATCAGACATTTAGCTTCTGCAGGAAGACTCAGAGATTCATAAAGTGTGCCCTTTTCAAATATAGGAAGGGTACTTTAAAAGTTGATTAATGCCTAAAATGGCACATGACAAAGAAACGGAGACATATTTTAAGATAAAAGTCTATGTTCATTCATCAGAGCATGGTTTATGTTGTGAAGAAACAAGCACTGCGAAAGAGCCTTCTCAGGTGTGAAGGCCATCATAGACCATTAGTCCCCTCCTCGTTGTGTGTCTGCCTCAAATCTGACCTCTTTGTATAAGTGAGGAATGGAATGAGGACATCTGGGAGGGCACATGAAATGCCACACATTGATTACCTTGGGAGGGGCCCCTTCTCCGTAGGTGACTGTTACCCATTCCCTGTGTTCATTGCACAGAGGTGAGCCAGGCTCTGCATCCTGGTTCTGGACAAAGACAGTGTGACACTTAGTTAGGTGTGAGAGGAGGAGCAAAGGCAAAAAAGAGAAAAAATGCATTCAGAGGGGCATGGAGGAGTGTGGTCCAGGGCAGGGCTGTGACTGGGAAACTGACCAAAGGAGAGTGGGCTCCTCACTGGGTCCCAGGGGAAGTCAGGATGCTCTTCATGTGCCTGAAAATGACAGGGTATTAGGGCTCGGGGGAGCTGGTAAATGGCTGGAGGGACAGGAGCTCTGAAAAGGCAACAGGAGGAGGAGCAGGGAAAGGAGGAGCATCCATGGCAGAAGGAACGACACCTTGGTCTGGTTCACCTGGATCTGCATAGGAAGACCTGCCCTCCAGGGGAGGCCCCAGGCACCTGCAGAAATGGGTGGAGTGAATGCCTGAGGCTGTGAGGCGCTGGATGGGCACAGAGAACCCATGGGGAGAATGACCTGGTCACAGCACAGTCCAGTCCCAGTTCGGTGAAGCCTCTGCACTCACACACCTGCTGTCTGTCATCCTCATATGACTTCCAATGTGAAACAGTCCAATGCCCCCATCTTCACAACGCACCTCACAGCCCCTTTCTTAGTCACAGATATCTGTCCCCACTTTCCCTTCCCAGGGCTGTGGTCACTACCGGCAGAGACCTGAACTGTGCTGACTTTGCCGTTGCTGCTGCTGCTGCTTGTCAGTTCAGAATGGGGAGCAGGTGGCAGGTCGGGAATTCTACATGGGGTGAAGGGGCATCAACAATCTCATTGCATGTGAGGGCAAGAACCTAGCAGGCAGCGTTCTCATGTGGATTGTATATTACAAGTGAATACCCATGGATCCGTGTGGGGATGCCCACTACAGCTTACTGGGGCCCACAGTGTGGCCTGGGGGTGCCTGGGTCTTTTCTACCCTTCCTCTTCATCTTTGTGTGGTAGAATCCTCTCCTGCAAATATGTTGCTGCCATGCTCTCTTTCCAGTTCTGACCTGTGCTGT
Source organism: Hoolock leuconedys (assembly GCA_023748175.1). Classification (NCBI taxonomy): domain Eukaryota; kingdom Metazoa; phylum Chordata; class Mammalia; order Primates; family Hylobatidae; genus Hoolock; species Hoolock leuconedys. Next base: position 49,795 of record JAKGGE010000442.1, read on the forward strand.
GATTGGGGGTTGGACTCTTCCTTGGATAGGACTTCCATTTGGGGTGGAAAGGAAGAAATAACTTTTATCATTCCTACAGGACTAGAGCAGTTCCAGCTAAAGGACAGTCACACACTCATGGAGTAATTGCAGCCAGTCCCAAGACAGCAGGCTCAGCCAGTTGCCTCCTGGGAACTTTCTTTCTTGTGAGACAAACAGAGGCCCCTAATGGCCATAGAATCACAACCCTCTACTTTATTGACTGACACAGCTCAGCACCCAGGAAGGTCAGGCTTCTTCTGATGCCTTTCCCACTCTAAGGAAGGGAGGCTGGTGTGGTTGGACTGCTTACTCCCCGGATGCCCTCACACAGAGTCATCACAGCCTGGAAGAATCCACAGTTGGCTTCTGCCTCCCCACTTTCCCTTCCCAGGGCTGTGGTCACTACCGGCAGAGACCTGAACTGTGCTGACTTTGCCGTTGCTGCTGCTGCTGCTGCTGCTGCTGCGGCTGCTGCTGCTGCTGCTGCTGCTGCTGCTGCTGCTTGTCAGTTCAGAATGGGGAGCAGGTGGCAGGTCGGGAATTCTACATGGGGTGAAGGGGCATCAACAATCTCATTGCATGTGAGGGCAAGAACCTAGCAGGCAGCGTTCTCATGTGGATTGTATATTACAAGTGAATACCCATGGATCCGTGTGGGGATGCCCACTACAGCTTACTGGGGCCCACAGTGTGGCCTGGGGGTGCCTGGGTCTTTTCTACCCTTCCTCTTCATCTTTGTGTGGTAGAATCCTCTCCTGCAAATATGTTGCTGCCATGCTCTCTTTCCAGTTCTGACCTGTGCTGTGATTGGGGGTTGGACTCTTCCTTGGATAGGACTTCCATTTGGGGTGGAAAGGAAGAAATAACTTTTATCATTCCTACAGGACTAGAGCAGTTCCAGCTAAAGGACAGTCACACACTCATGGAGTAATTGCAGCCAGTCCCAAGACAGCAGGCTCAGCCAGTTGCCTCCTGGGAACTTTCTTTCTTGTGAGACAAACAGAGGCCCCTAATGGCCATAGAATCACAACCCTCTACTTTATTGACTGACACAGCTCAGCACTCCAGGAAGGTCAGGCTTCTTCTGATGCCTTTTCCCACTCTAAGGAAGGGAGGCTGGTGTGGTTGGACTGCTTACTCCCCGGATGCCCTCACACAGAGTCATCACAGCCTGGAAGAATCCACAGTTGGCTTCTGCCTCCCCCACTCTATGCTCGCCTCCCTGCAGCGACATCACCAACCCCACTGTTGCTGGTCATGGTTTTCCATCTCCCTTGGGGTTTCCAGACTCTCTGCCCACACCTTTATAATTTAGTTCTTTATTTATATTTTCATCAAATTATATTTTAATTATACCAGATATTTCCCCTGATCACTGATGAATATCTTCTAATTATAATTGGATTCCTAACAAACTTATTTGGTAAATAAATCTCCTGTATCATGTGCATGTCTTAGGAAGGAAATTGTTGCCCACATAAATGTGAGGAGGCTCAGAATGTGCTATTAGCAATGATGCAGACATTCTGCAAGTGATAGTTGCGTGGAAGGGCTGCAGACTCTCACCATAGGGCATACATGGCTGAAGTTGTCACCACCAGTGCTGGCTGTTGTCACAAACAGCAGGGGCCTAGTGGGAGCCCAGGCAGCACAAGCAGAGGGGATTTTCCCATTGGCCTAGAGCACAGGGTAAGCCATGCCCTGTCAGCCCATCTGAGACAGGTGATCAGCTCCATCCTCAAGGTGAAGGCCAGAGAAGACAAAATAACTTGAGACTCTGGAGGAACCTCTCAACCCAGAGAATTGTCTGGGGACCACAGAGGCCTGGTACTCATTTTAGCCTGAGCATAATCTCAGAACATAGTTGGAGGGCTCCCTGGATTCTGTAGGGACCAGAAGGTATTTTTGCCACTGATACGAAAGCCAATACGCTCTGAGTGCAGGTGAGTGTTTGATCTGCATGAAGATGCTGGGAGTGAGGACACCTGGGTCAGCCCAGCCTGGGAGAGCGAGCCTGGAAATGCAAACATTTACATTGTGGGAGCAGGTGTCAGGATTAAGCTGTTGGCGAGTCTGAGCCAGAGGGGCTGACACAAGCTGGGAACTGCCCCAGGTCTCTAGGCCTTGTCCCTACATGTGCAGGGAGTGAGGACAAGCACAGGAGGGGTCCAGGCCATGGTGGGCACAGCCCCCTTTGGTCCAGTGGGATGGATTGAGCTTATTCCTTGCTGTGGGCCTCAGCCAGGAGGAGCTGGTCATGCAGATGTGGCCCTAGCTGCTATCTGCCCCACCTCTCTCTGAGCACTGAATAAGGATCATTCGCTGAGGGTCTTGTAGGTAGGAAGGGCTAACAGGCAGCAAGACTCTGTCTGCCCCACGGAAAGACCCGGGAGGGAAAGCTGCTGGGACAGCTGGTAGGCCTGTGAGCAGGGACTCTGCTAGGCTAGAGAGGACCCTTCTCTGAGTGCCCATCACCGCCCAAGCTCACTGGAACTAGAGGATGCCCCTACAGAGCCCTCCATGAGAGCACCCAGTGCAGTCCTCGGTGACCCTGCCATCCTCAGTCCATCTTCTGTGTTCTCAGGGGGTCTAAGACTTCCTGTCATCTGACTGGTCACTGTCATTCAACAAACAGTAATTGAAAAACCTGAACGGCCAGTGATGTGATCAGCTCCAAAGTACTTTATATTAATATATTCCACATGTTTATGGACAACACACTATCAAACCATGAAAAGACATGGAAGAAACTTAAGTGCTTATTAATAAGTAAAAGAAGCTGACCTGCAAAGTGACATGAAACGTGATTCCAAGTATATTACAGTCCAAAAATGGGGGAAATCATTCCAAGTACATTTCTGGTGGGACCCATTGATAATGGGGAAGGCTGGACATGCGTGGAGCCAGGGAAGGATATCTTTCTACCTCCCTCTCTATTTTTGCTATGGACTTAAAACTGCACTAAATTAGTGGCCAACAAAACTGTGGAGAAATGCTCATCATCACTAATCATCAAGATATGCAAATCAAAGCCACGATGAGACGCCATGTCACACCAGTCAGAATGGCTATAATTAGAGTAAAAAAACAACAGCTGATGGTGAGGCGGTAGAGTAAAGAAAACATGTATACACCGTTGGTGGAAATGTAAATTATTTCAGCCATTGTGGAAAGCAGTTTGGAGACTTCTCAAAGAATTTAAAACAGAGCTACCATTTGACCCAGCAATGCCATTACAGGGTATCTATCCAAAGACAAATAGATCATTATACCCAAAGGCCACATGCCCTTGTATATTCACCACCACACTATTCACAATACCAAAGACATGGGATCAACCTAGGTGCCCATCAGTGGTGGATTGGATAAAGAAAATATAGTTTATATACCCCATGGAATACTATGCAGCCATAAAAAGGAATAAAATAATGTCCTTTGAAGCAGCATGGATGCAGCAGGGGGACATAATCCTAGGCAAACTAACACAGGGACAGAAAGCCAAATACCACATGTTCTCATTTTTACGTGGGAGATAAACATTGAGCACACGTGGCATAAACATGGGAACAATAGACACTGGGCACTGCTAGGAGGGGGAGGGAGAGGAGGGAATGGTGTAAAAAACTACCTGTTGAACACAATGCTCACTACCCGGGTGCAATACACCCATGTAACAAACCTGCACATGTACCTGCTATATCTAAAATAAAAGTTGAAATTTAAATTAAAAATTTGTATTAAGAACAATTTAAAAAGATAAAATTATATACCTCAACATCGCACAATATACCCTTGTAACAAACCTGCACATGTACCGCCTGAATTTAAAAGTTAAAATTTTAAAAATAAAAAATAAACATATTCATGCAAAATTTTAAAATAAAATGTTAACTAACTCATTCTGGGAGGCTGAGGCAGGAGGATTGCTTGTTCCCAGGAGTTCAAGACCAGACTGGGCAATATGTTGAGAGAAATAGAATTTGTTTTTAATTAGCCAGGCATGGTGGCACCCACTTGTAATCCCGGCTACTCAAGGAGCTGAGGTGGGAGGATCACTTGAGCCAGGAAATTTGAGGAACGAACTGATTTCAACACCAGATTTACACATTTCTACACCATTGTCAAGTGGGATTTATACTTAAAATAATGGTTGGGTTCAACATTAATAAAAGTTTTGGTATAATACCATATTATTATATCACAACCAAAGATCATATTGTATCAATAGATTTTTAATGTGTTTGGCAAATTTTAACATCTATCCCTAATAAAAATCAGGTAAGAATACAGAAACAGATAAATTTGTTTATGATACGGTAACACACATGCCTGTGCATGTGTGCCTGTGCACACGTGCACACACACACACACACACACACGTCTTGGTCCGGAGTCAGCATCTTACTGCATGGAGGACATTTTCCCTGAGATCAAAAAAATGCAAAGGTAGCCCTTACCTCACTCATTACTCATCATTGCTCTGAAAATATTAGACAAGAAAATTAAATAAAATATATTAATGGATAGATGTCTGCCCTGATGGGAACAGACAGCGTGAAAGACCAAATGCATTTTATGGTCTTAGATCTTTGGGTTCTTGTGCCAGAAATCACGGCACAAATATCCGCAATGAGCCCATGTTGGTCACAGGTGATGAAAGGGTAGCAAACCACTGGGTAACGCACGCAGAAGGGAGAACCTTAGCCCACTTTTCTCAGGGCCAGGAGGAATATTTCTGCTCTGAGGCTGTTATCCTAGGTCTGCGATGATGATCAGCCTCCTGCTCAGGGTGAAGCACAGTGAACGGCCATCAGCACCTTCAGAGTGCTTCAGGATGGAGCTGCTGGTGCCAGACTGCGTCAAAGCTACCCACATTTCTCGAGCTTCCCTTAGTTCTGACCAAGTGATCACCGCACTGACACAGAGTCCAGGGTCATGGCTCACTTGTGCCTTGTGAGCCAGAGTAAGAAGGCAGGTCTTGTGTGACCTCAGCGGCCTCTTCCCCTAAGCCCCTGACAAATATCCCTTTTATAAAGAACGGAGGGAGAAAGGCCCCAGGGTGTGGTGGGGACACCTCAGAGCTCTGTCTCCAGAAGCTCCACTGTGGGGAGGATGCCCACAGGCTGTGTTGTATCCCCTGGCCAGGCTCTCCTAGGAACAGAATCACTCCATCCATATACACCCTGGGTTCTCACTGCGTATCAGCACTTCCTGAACCAGACATGGGCAAAGACTTTAAAGAGATAAGGGGGAGATGCCTCAAATCTAAAGCAACGCAATGGGAAAGGCAGACTCAGGAGGTGACAGGGTAGTAGGGCCTCACGGGTGGAGAAAAGTCACACATCAGTGAGGACACTGTTTGGTCAACTTCCCTAGAGTCAGCTGAGTGGTTTACCAGCTGTCTGCACGCTAAATAACACAGTAGGTTTCCCAGGTGTCACTACCCAACAATAGGGTGTGAAGGATCCTCTCCATGCATCTGTCACTGGAAGAGTGATGCTCTCATGCGTGGATTTTTATCCTGATGGAAAAATATCCTGAAAACAGCTATATAGGTTTTTTTCTTTTTCTCAAAATGTCAACATCTCTGTCAACTGTACCCCAAAGCTCCAACTTCACCTGCTCTCTCCACACACTGCCCATGGCTGTTAGACGACAGTGATGAGTCGAAAGAAGAACACGCATGGGAACACTGTTTTGAGTGTGTGGGTGTTGAGAGTACACAGTAATGTGGGGCCCAGGAGGCCTCAACCAAATGTGTTGGACACGTTTGGATCTGGAGGAGTCCAGGGATCCCTGTGACAGCGGGGAAGGGGATTCTAATGAGAAGACAGGGTGTGAGCAGGCCACAGAAGGGAGGGGCTGCTGGTGGCCCTGCTGAGTGGATTCTCAAGGCCAGAGAGCTGCACCCTCAGTGCCTTGATCTCAGCATCTTCAAATGGAATGGATAAGAAAACTCTGGAATAATAAATATTTCCTTAGTTAAACTAGTGTTTCTCACATTCAAAAGCTAGCAGAAGGCTAGAAATAACTAAAATCAGAGCAGAACTGAAGGAAATAGAGACACAAAAAACCCTTCAAAAAATTAATGAATCCAGGAGCTGGTTTTTTGAGAAGATCAACAAAATTGATAGACCGCTAGCAAGACTAATAAAGAAGAAAAGAGAGAAGAATCAAATAGATGCAATAAAAAATGAAAAAGGGGATATCACCACCGATCCCACAGAAATACAATCTACCATCAGAGAATACTACAAACACCTCTATGCAAATAAACTAGAAAATCTAGAAGAAATGGATAAATTCCTTGACAAATACACCCTCCCAAGACTAAATCAGGAAGAAGTCGAATCTCTGAATAGACCAATAACAGGTTCTGAAATTGTGGCAATAATCAATAGCTTACCAACCAAAAGAGTCCAGGACCTGATGGATTCACAGCTGAATTCTACCAGAGGTACAAGAAGGAACTGGTACCATTCCTTCTGAAACTATTCCAATCGATAGAAAAAGAGGGAATCCTCCTAACACATTTTATGAAGCCAGCATCATCCTGATACCAAAGCCAGGCAGAGACACAACCAAAAGAGAATTTTAGACCAATATCCTTGATGAACATTGATGCAAAATCCTCAATAAAATACTGGCAAACCAATCCAGCAGCACATCAAAAGCTTATACACCACGATCAAGTGGGCTTCATCCCTGGGATGCAAGGCTGGTTCAACATCACATAAAACAATAAATGTAATCCAGCATATAAACAGAACCAAAGACAAAACCACATGATTATCTCAATAGATGCAGAAAAGTCTTTGACAAAATTCAACAACCTTTCATGCTAAAACTCTCAATAAATTTGGTATTGATGGGACATATCTCAAAATAATAAGAGCTATATACGACAAACCCACAGCCAATATCATACTGAATGGGCAAAACTGGAAGCATTCCCTCTGAAAACTGGCACAAGACAGGGATGCCCTCTCTCACGCTCCTATTCAACATAGTGCTGGAAGTTCTGGCCAGAGCAATCAGGCAGGAGAAGGAAATAAAGGGTATTCAATTAGGAAAAGAGGAAGTCAAACTGTCCCTGTTTGCAGATGACATGATTGTATATCTAGAAAATCCCATTGTCTCAGCCCAAAATCTCCTTAAGCTGATTAGCAACTTCAGCAAAGTCTCAGGATACAAAATCAATGTACAAAAATCGCAAGCATTCTTGTACACCAATCACAGACAAACAGAGAGCCAAATCATGAGTGAACTCCCATTCACAATTGCTTCAAAGAGAATAAAATACCTAGGAATCCAACTTACAAGGGATGTGAAGGACCTCTTCAAGGAGAACTACAAAGCACTGCTCAATGAAATAAAAGAGGATACAAACAAATGGAAGAACATTCCATGCTCATGGGTTGGAAGAATCAATATCGTGAAAATGGCCATACTGCCCAAAGTAATTTATAGATTCAATGCCATCCCCATCAAGCTACCAATGACTTTCTTCACAGAATTGGAAAACTACTTTAAAGTTCATATGGAACCAAAAGAGCCCGCATTGCCAAGTCAATCCTAAGCCAAAAGAACAAAGCTGGAGGCATCACGCTACCTGACTTCAAACTATACTACAAGGCTACAGTAACCAAAACAGCATGGTACTGGTACCACAACAGAGATATAGATCAATGGAACAGAACAGAGCCCTCAGAAATGATGCCGCATATCTACAACTATCTGATCTTTGACAAACCTGACAAAACAAGAAATGGGGAAAGGATTCTCTATTTAATAAATGGTGCTGGGAAAACTGGCTAGCCATATGTAGAAAGCTGAAACTGGATCCCTTCCTTACACCTTATACAAAAATTAATTCAAGATGGATTAGAGACTTAAATGTTAGACCTAAAACCATTAAAATCCTACAAGAAAACCTAGGCAATACCATTCAGGCCATAGAGGTGGGCAAGGACTTCATGTCTAAAACACCAAAAGCAATGGCAACAAAAGCCAAAATTGACAAATGGGATCTAATTAAACTAAAGAGCTTCTGCACAGCAAAAGAAACTACCATCAGAGTGAACAGGCAACCTACAGAATGGGAGAAAATGTTTGCAACCTACTCATCTGACAAAGGGCTAATATCCAGAATCTACAATGAACTCAAACAAATTTACAAGAAAAAAAAAACAACCCCATCAAAAAAGTGGGCAAGGACATGAACAGACACTTCTCAAAAGAAGACATTTATGCAGCCAAAAAACACATGAAGAAATGCTCATCATCACTGGCCATCAGAGAAATGCAAATCAAAACCACAGTGAGATACCATCTCACACCAGTTAGAATGGCCATCATTAAAAAAGCAGGAAACAATAGGTGCTGGAGAGGATGTGGAGAAATAGGAACACTTTTACACTGTTGGTGGGACTGTAAACTAGTTCAACCATTGTGGAAGTCAGTGTGGTGATTCCTCAGGGATCTCGAACTAGAAATACCATTTGACCCAGCCATCCCATTACTGGGTATATACCCAAAGGACTATAAATCATGCTGCTATAAAGACACATGCACACGTATGTTTATTGCGGCACTATTCACAATAGCAAAGAGTTGGAACCAACCCAAATGTCCAACAACAATAGACTGGATTAAGAAAATGTGGCACATATACACCATGGAATACTATGCAGCCATAAAAAATGATGAGTTCATGTCCTTTGTAGGGACATGGATGAAACTGGAAAACATCATTCTCAGTAAACTATCGCAAGGACAAAAAATCCAAACACCGCATGTTCTCACTCATAGGTGGGAATTGAACAATGAGAACTCATGGACACAGGAAGGGGAACATCACATTCGGGGACTGTTGTGGGGTGGGGGGAGGGACAGCATTAGGAGATATACCTAATGCTGAATGACAAGTTAATGGGTGCAGGAAATCAACATGGCACATGGATACATATGTAACAAACCTGCACATTGTGCACATGTACCCTAAAACCTAAAGTATAATAAAAAAAAAATAAATAAAAAAAAAAAAACTAGTGTTTCTTTTTTACTAATTGCTAGTGCATATGTATGTTCATGCACTAGTATTATATATGTGTAACCACTGAAATATAAACAATGATGTTCCCTACACACATTTGTTAATAAGGCAGGCTTGCTAATTTCACTTCATGTTCCTATTTTTAAGTTCTAAATAGTGTACACTACTGTGAATGCATCCCTTGACTTTTGGGGGGTCCAGTTTAAACAGTGCTCTGTGAGTTCCCCACATGTTCAGTGAGGCCAAGGGAGCTCTTGAGTTTTTATCTCACTTCCCCGCTGGCCTGAGGCACTGTGTGAGCTCTGAGGCTGCTGTCCCATGCTGAGCAGTAATAGTCAGCCTCGTCCTCAGGCTGGAGTCCAGCGATGGTCAGGGAGGCTGTGTTTCCTGACCTGGATGCAGAGAATCTCTCTGAGATCCCTGAGGGCCGGTTGTTATTCCTGTAGGATAGGAGTTTGGGAGGGTGGCCCTGGTGCTGCTGCAGCCAAGCTGCTCCTTCGTTGCCAACATTGTTGCTGTTCCCAGTGCAGGTGAGTGTGGCGGTCTGTCTCAAGCCCTTGGACACCGAGGGTGCCTGAGTCAGCCCTTCCTGGACCACTGACACTGTAGGGGGGACAGAAAGGAATGTGAGAGCGGGATCAGAGTCCACTGAGCCGGGGAGTGGAGGAGCTGGAGCAGAGGTGGGTGTGGATCCCTGGGTAAGGTCCACTCTCACCTGCAGAGTGAGTGAGGAGGGTCAGGAGGAGCAGAGCCCAGGGCATGGTGCAGATTCCCACTGTGCTTGCTGAAGCTCTGCTTGGAGACTGGGCTCCCCTAAGTCTCATTTTTATAGCTCCCAAAGCCTTCATGGGGGTGGAGTCACAGCATTTGAATAAGATCTTGCTCTCTGACTTTTCCTGGGCCTCCATGCGCTGGTTACTCACAGATCTGAAGCAGAGAGGGAGGAGATGAGCCGACCCAGGGGTGGCGGTGGTCTGCCTCATGGTGACCCCTGGGTCGCCGCAGGTCTGTGTTGCAGCCCAAACCGAGTCTCAAGAGCACCCTGATGGCTAAACTTCCCTGCAGGTTCTGAGTGGTTTCCAGGCTGGGTGAGGCCATCTCAGGAATTTCTCCCACTGTCCCACACTGTCCAAGATCCCGAACCTTTCTTACCTCTCGGACACACCTGGGCCATGGTAGCCAGAGAATCACTGGTTCTCCTGATCCTCTTCTGAAGCTGCTCATGATGTTGGAGAGGGACCCAGGGACCCTGAGAAATTAAATAAAAGGGGTTTCTGGCAAAGCAATGCCCTTCTCACTAACAGTGAGCCGCAGAGAGCTTGTCATCCACTGCATCAGCACCTCATGTAGCCTCGCTTTACTTAATCATCTGTAACAACCCCCAAATCAAGAATATTTTTGTTTTAATTTTTTGGGATTTAATCACATAATATTATTAGCACTGTCATCACTAGACACTAAAAACCTCTCTATGGATTTATTCCATTTTTTGCCATTATCTGTGTCTCCACCTCTTCCTAAGACGTACACTTATGTGAAGTAATGTGCTTCCAGTCTACTTTCCAAAAAGCCCGTTAGATAAGCTTGAAGAATTTGTTATGCATGTTTCTGCTTTAAAATAAGTGGCACATTGTTTTTTCTTGAGAGCTTTTGATTTTGTTTAATTTGGTGGGAGTTTTTTGTTGTCGGTTTTCAACTGATAATTATATTTTTATCCGCATTGCCTAAGAAGTTATTGAATTACTTCCAACTGGCTAGCATTTTATCTTCTACCTGTGTTATAAATTCCGTTTGTGTTGAACACCTACGTTGCATCCAATACTTTGCTCCCAATAAGGACTTCTTTATAAACATCTCCTTGTGTCTCTGTATAGGTGGATTTCTGCTTGACAGTGGCAAACACACTTCTCCTTGTGTGCTGAGGAACTCTTCTCCAGATGGCAGCACTTGTCTATTCACCCAGCTGTGAGTGTTTGTGATTCCCAACATGCTCACTGGAATCTTAGTTTATTTTATTTTGCAATATCACTTTACTGTTCCACACTCTCAATGACTTCATGCTTCATTCAGAAGTAAATCCACAGTTGTCAAAGCACCACGTGAACCCACAGTATCCACCTCCCTCCCTCCCTCTGCCAACTCTCTTACCAAGTCTCCAATGCTCTGAACTAACTCCTTTCCTCCCTCTCTACCCACCGTCTCTCTCTCTGCTCAAGTCAGAAGACGATGATGGACCGTGCGTGAGATTGGATGGGACTAGGGTAATGGGCTGTATCAAGGGCGCAGGCTAGAATCTTGGATCTGCCCATCCACCTCTGCTTATATCTACCCACACTCCTTCTCAAGGACAATTTAAACATAAATATAAATATAAGAAAATGGATACAACCTCACTAGTCACTGCTAAAATGTTTTGAGTGTCTTCATGTAAGAGAAAATTTCAATATTGATCATTGCCTCTTATAGTAGTGAGCTTTGACACTATTTTCTTATGTGTACTGTGTACTTCGTTGTTTTTTAAACCCAGAGTTTATAGATTTTGATATTTTGTCAACATTATGAACTGCTACACTTTAAAGTGGTTTCTGAAAATATGTGAGAGAAAAATAAATGTTGATATGCTATTTGCACATATGATAACATTGGTATTTAACAAGCTTTAATTCAACAATGTGTAAGAACATCAGAATAATATAATGTCTTCTTGGTAGATAAACATAGCAATTAAAAAATACAAATTATTTCGTATTTTTTGAATTAAATTATTGAATTTAAATGTTTTACACTTTTGCTTATTTCTCATATTGCTAGAAAAATATGTTATCCAATATCTTTATGGGCCATAAGCATTCTATTGTTCCACATTAAAAATAAAATGATTCTAGTGGTTCAACCTTAGGGGTATATTTTTTTAGATATAAACAGACATTATTAAGAAATTAAAGAAGTATCCTATATTCCCATATTTCTTAATTTGTCCTTGTGTGTGTATATACACATGCATGTATATATATATAAATATATACACACATGCATACACACAGATATATATGTGTCTATATGCACATGTATATGCATATGTGTAGATGTATGCATCTAAATATTTAATAAAGGAATGATGGTTAGAATTTCCTGAAAATTCATTGAAAAGGCAATTTTTATTGTTAAATTATTTAATAATGGGAATGACAGACACTAAATAAATAGCCCTTGACACAAAGCCATCCTTTTTTTTTATTATACTTTAAGTTTTAGGGTACATGTGCACAATGTGCAGGTTTGTTACATATGTATACATGTGCCATGTTGGTGTGCTGCACCCATTAACTCATCATTTAACATTACGTGTATCTCCTAATGCTATCCTTCCCCCCTCCCCCCACCCCACAACAGGCCCCACTGTGTGATGTTCCCCTTCCTGTGTCCATGTGTTCTCATTGTTCAATTCCCACCTATGAGTGAGAACATGCGGTGTTTGGTTTTCTGTCCTTGCCCATAAAAAATGATGAGTTCATGTCCTTTGTAGGGACATGGATGAAGCTGGAAACCATCATTCTCAGCAAACTATAGCAAGGACAAAAAGCCATCGTTCTCACCCTGAGCATGCTGCCCAATTTTTATCTCCCTTCTCCTTTGTGAATCTTTCCATCAGAGATTCTCTTCTTTGATTCCTGTCCCCTGATAGGGTGTGCCACCTCGAGCCATAGATCTTGCAGGAAACACAGGACTCAGGCCGCTGAAACAACGAGCATAACAAGGTGACACCGTGCATAGTGTCCCTCTCTCACCTTCACCTTTTATGGATTATTCCCGGCTAGGACCACAACTCACACATTTCCCCCGCTCCTGTGGCTGGAATAGCAGGAGACACAAAGCACCAAGGGTGTGTGCCCACTGGAGTCAGAATCGGATCACTTCCTTCCCATGATGCTCAGATAGACCTCACTGCCTTGTTCTCCTCCTTCTCCAGGAAGAGCAGCCCTTGGGAGGACTCCGGTGTCCTATGTGCAGTGAGCTTGTGGCGAGCAGGTTTGCCTGCAGCTGAGGCAGGGATAGAACAGGCTGCACGGGGCCTGAGGAGGGCAGCGGAGCCCATAGCCTGGGTGTGGGAGGAGTCCTCAAAGGAAGCACAGTCGTGTCTTGAGCCTCCAGACAGACAAAGACTTCTGCCTGGATGGCAGGAACCCAGCCGATCAGTCTGGAATGCTCTTTTCTCCTGCTGGGCAGGGCTGAAGACAGTTTCTCTCTGACCAGCTACTGTGGACCAGAGAGATGACCAGCCTGAGCCATAGAGTTTCTGCCTATGTAGGGATGTTCAGGCTGAGAATGAGGCAGCCGCAGTATGACCACAGTGCAGGGAGCTGGAGGGGCATGCAAGCCACGTGCTCACACCGGGAGTGGAAGGAAAGCCTTCTTTTTTTTTTTTTTTTTTTTTTTTTGAGACGGAGTCTCGCTGTCGCCCAGGCTGGAGTGCAGTGGCGCGATCTCGGCTCACTGCAAGGTCCACTTCCCGGGTTCACGCCATTCTCCTGCCTCAGCCTCCCAAGTAGCTGGGACTACAGGCGCCCGCCACCGCGCCCAGCTAATTTTTTGTATTTTTAGTAAAGACGGGGTTTCACCGTGGTCTCGATCTCCTGACCTCGTGATCCACCCGCCTCGGCCTCCCAAAGTGCTGGGATTACAGGCGTGAGCCACCGCGCCCAGCCGGGAAAGCCTTCTTGATAGAGCAACATTGAAGGCACACACTGCATTTATTGTCACGTAATTGTGCTGTGAGACACCTTACTTGTTTATATTTAGTTGTCAGAAAAACCTCATGGTGACCAAGACAGATGTCAAACTCAGCTTTACCCTCCCTTGCCCCATGCCATAGGAGACACATCTGTACCATAGCTTCTACAGTGGGAACCCTGCTACAGAATATGCTTTAAAGTGGTATCTGCCCGTGTTGATGTGGAGACAGCTTTTCCTTTTTTTTTCCTGTCACCTTCCATTGAGGGGTGAGATCAGGCCCCTCCCTGTTAACCAGACCTGACACTAGTGATCTCTTGGCACTGACAGTTTCTGTGGAAGTGACACTTTGTAAACCAAGTCAGAGCTCTGAATTCTCTGGGACTGCCCAGCTTCCTGGAAACCCAGGCCACACGGGAGGCCTCAGGTAGATCATTCAGCCAAGGCCAGCTTCACTGCAGACTCTCAGTGAGGTCACCTTCAGTCGATTCCAACCCTTTCATACCAAATCAGCCCCAATCTGTGAGACTTTTTTGCTGAGGCTCCATCATAAGGGGAAATGAGTCACCCACAGCAGCCCTGTCTGAATTACTCACCTATGCCTACGAGCAAAAAAGTGCTTGTTTTATTCCACTCTTGAGGCTGGATAATTCTTGTTTCCTTATCTGTTTGTTTTTGCATAATAACAGATATAGCTCTTGTAGGAAACTCAAAATACAAAAGAATGAACACTGCAATCTGAGTTTTCTTCCTTTCATGTTCTGCAGCCTTTCAGATTGTGATTCCAAATATAAAAGCCAGTAAGTTGGCCTGAACCCTGGAGGCGGAACTTGCAGTGAGCCGAGATCGCGCCACTGCACTCCAGCCTGGGCGACAGGGTGAGACTCTGTCTCAAAAAAAATAAATAGGGTAGGGGGAGGGGGGAGGGATAGCATTAGGAGATATACCTAATGCTAAATGACGAGTTAATGAGTGCAGCACACCAACATGGCACATGTATACATATGTAACAAACCTGCACGTTGTGCACATGTACCCTAAAACTTAAAGTACAATGATAAAATAAAATAAAATAAAAAATAAATAAATAAATAAATAAAAATAAATAAATAAAAGCCAGTAAGTTTCTGCATATTCTTACAGAATTATTAACTGAACTACTAATAGCACCGACATTATGACAATCTTTTTCCTAAGGGTTTTTTATGTTGAGTTATTTATTCTTCATCTACTGTAGAGTCAAGTGGCAAGGAAGGAGTTTTCTCTGCTCCGCTAAGACCGCTCCCAAGCTGGGAAGGCTGAGCCGCTCCTCATCACCTTCCCAACACTCCTCCTCCCATTATCATGAGATATTCTTACTCTTTGTTCATTTTCTCCTCTAGTTGGAAACTCAAAAAGATAAATCTGTGTTCTAGCTTTGCTGTTTGTCTTTTTGTGTGTGCTCATGTTTAAGATGCAAACATACACAAGAAATTTGGAGTGAATCGGCAATGATAGGCACTTGTGCCAACAGCTTTAAATACCACGAATGGTAGTGACTTTGTCTTGAACATGACAGCCCTCTTGTCTTTGAACTAAAACCTTCACTTTTTAGATGAATTTTGGGGTCGTCACTTCCTTTCCTATACCTGGTTTTCATGAGATCAGTAAGAATGTGTGTGATTGTTTCTTGATCTCTTATCCAAAACAAAAATTTAATTCTACAATTTTGTGAGATAAAAATTTCATTTAGAAAAGTGTATACTATATATTTCTTCACCCAACATATTCACTCAAACAGAAATGCACTGGTGAAAATATTGTGATTTTTTTTTTTTTTTTTTTTTTTTTTTGGGACAGAGTCTCGCTCTTTCACCCAGGCCAGACTGCAGTGGTGCTATCTCGGCTCACTGCAAGCTCCGCCTCCCGGGTTCATGCCATTCTCCTGCCTCAGCCTCCTGAGTAGCTGGGATTGCAAGCACCTGCCACTGCGCCCAGCTAATTTTTTGTATTTTTAGTAGAGACAGGGGTTTCACCGTGTTAGCCAAGATGGTCTCAATCTCCTGACCTCGTGATCCACCCGCCTCCCAAAGTGCTGGGATTACAAGCGTGAGCCACCGCTCCCGGCCATGGTATTTCTTTATTAATTTCTGGGGAAACGGTCGGTCTTTTTTGAGGGATGCCCTTTTTCATCCCTGTAAGACCATGCTGATGCGTGCTGCCCATGGGAGGCCAAAGGGTCAGCGAATCCCCTGGCATTGTGTCCAGTCACTCCATTTCCTTCTCCCGTAGCTTTTCAGGGAAGCAGCCCTGAGAACTCAGAGGATCTTTCCCTGATTGAAGCATCTGACCTCTGGCTGATATCTCTAAACCTGCTGCTTTTTCAAAAATCATGTTCATCTTCCAATGACTGTGCAAATGTCTCAACCCACATCCTCCCAGATGCTCAAGATAATCCTACATTGATATAAAATGGACTCTAATTGCTAATATTCTGAGACATTTTTGCTTCTGTGTTCATTAATGAGATTGTCTTGTATTATTCTAATCTGTTTCTGTTCCTGTTGAGTTTAGTTTTACTCTTTCGCTGGAACAGCAAAATAAGTATGTGTGTTTGTGGTTTTTTTTGTGTGTGTGTGTGTGTATGTGTGTGTGTTTATAATTTTATACAAAGGTCCAGACTGTATAAATGGCAGTTAGCACTCTCTAACCCAGCGCTCTACAAGGAGGTTTAGAATTTGCGGATAGAAGGAGATGACAAGCTCCTCATGCCCAGACAATAGGACTGAAAGGCAGTGGTAATGTGCACCCAGAAACCTTGACCTCATCCCTAAAAGAACTCCTGATCTAAGGACTAAGGATTTCGAAGTGGAGTGAGATTCTGGCCACACTGGAGAAGCTCCAGGGTTCTTCTTGCTGAGTCTAAGTTGTTAGGATGGGAACTTCCCCAATTCCAAGTGTTTCTCATTCTATGCCCAGGAAACATTGTAGTTCAAGTCCTTTGAGCAAATTCATTCCTGCTGTGTGATTTGTCTCTGCTTGAAGAGAAGGCTTGGACAGGGACTCCATGAGGGTGGAGGATAAAATAGGAAGCACTGGTGTGTGTTAGAGTCTAGTGCTCAGTGGCTCCTGGGGTGCAGGAAGTGGCTCCTGCTTGGCGGTGCAGGTGCAGGAAGTCATACTTCAGTGAGGACGCTGCTTGCTCAAGTGTGTGAGAACCAGTATTTTCCTATGTGGCCTGGCCCAGAGCCCTGCCCTCTCAGTAACAGTCCAACAGCACCCCTTGCTGGGCTCAGATCCCAAGTCGGGTGGCCCCTCAGACACAGACTCAGCTCTTCTGGAAGGACATCCTGACCATTTGCAAATGGATCTTTCAACTCATGACCTAAGGGAGTAGAATGAGTGGGTCCTCTCTGCAGTGTTTACAGCTGAGACATTATTTCTTTCACATTAGTTATGGTCTGCAAAGAGCTAATCACAGGATGTGTTTCAGGATGCACAGTGATGATTTACCAGATATCAGCATCACCAGGCATGTGAGTGTGTTGCTCCCAGGGGCCTGTGGTCATCACCAGTCTGTGGTCATCTTGAACCAAATCTAAGGCTTAATGTTCTGCTGAGCCTCCAGGTGGTTCATACCTGGGGATAATTCTACATGGGCTTCTTTTAGAGGTTGACTTATTTTGTTATTGTTGTTATTGTCGTGAGGGTCGCCTGTGAGATTCCTTCAGCTCCTACTGTACAAGCCTTGGCATTACAGCCCATAAGAATGATGCTGTCAGAAAAAAAGTGTCTCTTGCTCTGTTTTGCCTCTGACTTCTTTTGCTATTTAATAGTATCCTGGTAATACCTCTTTTCTTTTGACCATGTTATATATTTAAGGTATTTTAGTCTAATTTTATACGTTTTCTCAATATGTGGATGGATATAAAAAGAATTCTCAAAAGTGGAACCCCTCCTTTCTTTCTAGATGTTCTCCCCATACTACTGTCCTGAGGAACCCTCACTGGGCCCTGATTCATTTTATTCGTTAAAAAGATCCCTGGATTTAATGGGGGTTGGATTCATAAAGCCTAGGTCTCGGAGAACTTCTGTTCATCCAACATCTTTCCAACCAAGGAACCAGAGACACAAGCACGAGAAATGTGGAGGCAACCTGGAGGCTTGAGGCCTTCATGGCTCTCAGAGCTGGGCCCTTACTGCAGAGGGGCTGCCCTGCACCTGGGAACACAGCAGCTCTTCCAGAGGCAATCTCAAAAGAAAGAGAAACCTAACTTCCCTGTGGGTTCAGAGCCCAAAGGGTGATCAGCAAAGCCAGGGCCAGATGTAGGGGACATGTGAAGCCCATGAGGGCCATACCTGCCAAACTTCTGCTGCCCTTCTCATCCCAGCAGACAACCACGAGGGCTATCTTTGTTACCGTGGACACAGTGATTTTGTTTTCATTGGGGGACCAGTAAGAAAAGGTGTCTTTTCATTGAATCCGTAAAGATAAACAGAAAATACCATTAAGCCCTCTGGTTTTAGGAGCACATGTGATAGGACCAGCGAAAACCTGAGCTGGTCTTGGTCATATTCACTCAAGCAGGCAGAAAAAGGGCAAAGATGGATCTGACAGAAGAGTTGGAAGGCCAATTTCTATCTAATTTTCTCATATGACAGTGACTCTTTGTGGTGACTGAGGCTACTGTGCTGTCCCTGAATAAATGTCACCATCATCCTCATGCACTGACTGGAATCCAGAGAAAGTCAGGGAGGCTGAACTGCTGACTGGAAGAAGGGACCTGACCTGTGATTGCCCAGCATTAAACTTTTCCAACAGCAGGTGTCCAGGGCATTTCCTGGCTGAACCTGATAGCGGGACCCCTCACCCTCCATGCCACTGGTGGTTCCTGTGACTCCGTGGAGATTCAACCTGAGGATGGCTGGATCACCACAGGCTAAGTCCTGACTTCTAGCTGGAGATGCAGAGAATCCTGGAAACTGAAGATGTCCAGAATAATGTGTACCCAGAGAGAAGAGAAGTGTGTGTGTGTGTGTGTGTGTGTGTGTGTGTGTGTGTGTGTGAGACAGAGAGAGAGAGAGAGAGAACATGTGTCTTCCAGGACCCATTCCTGCCTAGGAAGAGCATAAAGTGAGTGGCAGCCTGTCTCATGGCCAAAATGTGATCTTGAAATAGCAATTATTAAAAATGCTCAGCCAGCATCCTTTCAATAAGTACCTAAGCCTAAACTGGAGAATACTGCATTGACACATTCATAGGCTGACCAGTGAAGGGAGAAACCACCTAAATGAGGATATTAACATGGCATTTCCATGTCTTTCCTCATTGAATTAAACGCAAGTACAGGTTCTACGATCACTGAGCTGAAAATCTTTTCAAAGGAGTATATTCTTTCCAGTAGATTTAATATTATCACAAAATTAAAACAAACCAATTTCATTATTCTCACATTCTAAGACTCTGGTATATTTAAATGTTAAATTAAGAGCATGTTTTGAAAACATCTCAATAGGGGCAGGAACACCTATATTAAAAACTCCTCTGCCCTTACTTTAAAGAAACACATCACTTTCCATTTGGAGGGGAATGTCAGAATTCTATCAGCCACATAGATCTTTTTATAAAGTATGATTTTACATTTTATTTATTCATTCAATCAACTGGGAATTGCTGAATTGTACGAATGCAATGTTGTACAAAAATCACAGAATGTTACAAAATAAAAAGTACAAACTGCATTACTTAATAAATATGACTACAATTAGGCAAAGTGGCAATATGATAGATTTTAGGTGGGAAACATTAACACAACAAACCATACAATCTCTGCAGACATTTGTACATTATAAAATAGGATGATCCTATTTTGTCTTTTAAAAGAATTTAAAAGGAGTATTAAGACGGTACCTTCTGCTATGAAATAACTGCAGAGGTTGGCTCCAGGCATTTATGCCATTAGCTTTTAAATCTCTTAGGGGAATCCAATATGCTATATTGCAGTAGGTTTATCTTGCCACAGAGTCTTATACCATGTTAAGATTACCTTAAAACAAAATCACAAACATAAATAAAAACAATTGAGAGCACCCGACATTCTGCTCTAAACATCAGTCGAGTGCAGAATAGTCACTCTGCCATCAGCAAGTATCAGACTTTCATTCAGTTAAGACCTGGTACGATCCGTTAAAGAAGAAGAAAATAAAAAAACTTCCCACAATCCTCTGTTAAGTATTTCTCTCTAAAAGATTGACCATTTCTAGACAAATAATGTTTCCAAAACAACAAATCTATTTGTATCAAAATGTAATGGGCCAATCATTTGGTAACAAGAATGCATCAATATAAGTTGCTAAGAATTGCAAAATTCAAATTTCAACAGCATAACTACCAAATCACAAACTCTGTTCAAAATAATAAATTTTATATAAAACACTTCTCTTAATTTCTGCCTGAAAGCTGCTTGTCAAAAGTAATGTACTGTCATAGATGAAGGTACACCATTTTTTAATGTTGTGTAAAAATACACTTTTGTAGAAAATAGACTACCAGGAATGAACAGATTTACATCGTGAGAAATTAGCTTTCAAATTAAGCAGTGCTCACTTATACAGAAAATTACAGATGCAGTAAAATCCCCCAAAACTATCATGAAACATCATTTAGGCGCCCAGCAACTTTTAGTTCTGAGAAAACATATTAAAAGATGATTATGGCATTACACTCACAGAAAAGCTATTAGGAAGTGCCAGATGCGGTGGCTCAGGCCTGTAATCCCAGCGCTGTGGGAGGCCGAGGCGGGTGGATCACGAGGTCAGGAGATCGAGACCATCCTGGCTAACACGGTGAAACCCCGTCTCTACTAAAAACACAAAAAAATAGCCAGGCGTGGTGGTGGGCACCTGTAGTCCCAGCTACTCGGGAGGCTGAGGCAGGAGAACGGTGTGAACCTGGGAGGCGGAGCTTGCAGTGAGCCGAGGTAGCGCCCCTGCACTCCAGCCTGGGCAACAGTGCAAGACTCCATCTCAAAAAAAAAAAAAAAAAAAAAGGAAAGGAAAGAAAAGCTGTTAGGAAGTTTACAAGTGTTATTACCCTGATTAGAGTTCATGTCATTCTCCAAGCACAAGTTCTGTATGCAATTTTCCCAGGGTGTAAGGTTTTCAGACATTTCAAGGGCAGGCATTTTATTCAGAATATATGGCCCCAGAGTGAGCAAGTTATTCATTGCGTTGCCTTTGCTTTTGAGTCTGTTTGCACCAGTTGTCGTACTTGGTTAGGATAGGAGTGATCAAATACTGCATCCTAGTGCCCATTACTGAGCCAACTGAGCCAAATACTAGGCCTTAGAGAATCCTCTGGGCCCAAATAATGAATCATGGTAGACACCGTGGGCCTCTCCAGCCTCCCTCCAGTAGTTCAGTACTATTCACATTCAGTATCTACCCCATGTACACAGGGTACTCAGCCACGCCCCGTTTTGGGCAGCCTCGATAATAAGCCTTCCCCGTGTCGCCCTCACCCAGGGAGCTAAAGTGGTGGAGATGATCGGGATGGGGCGCACCCTCTGCTCCGCAGCTCCCGGTGCAGGCTCGGGTCTAGCACTGGGTCTTGCTGACAGCACCGTAGAGGCCGTTGCCATGGGGAATGATGTGGAATCGGTGCTGATTCTTCTGCGTAAGCCCATGTCCTGCTTCTTGCCTGGGCCAGGTGCAAGGCTAGCTTCTCCTCTCTGTGATCCGACCTGGAGAGAACGACCTTCTTGCTGGCGCCGCTCTGGGCAGCCTCGCTGCTGCTGGTCTGGTCCGGGAACCTCAGCCTCTGGGTGGGGCCTTAGTGCAGCGTCTTCACCCGCAGCTTGGCCGTGTCTTCTCTCTCTCCCAGCCCGCAGGCTCATCTCCGCCATGTGCTCCTCTCCTGGTGGACCCTGGCGAGGATCCGGGCTCCCCGGGGGTGATACAGCCTCCATCCTGGGTGGCAGCCTGGGTTTGGCACTGCTTGCTCAGGGGGAAGTTTCTATGAGGCCCCTCTCGAGCTGCCTCTAAGCCCGCGTGCTCCATGCAGCGTAGTCGGGAGCAGCAGCTCCTCCAGGAGCCAGGTGGAGGAGCCCTGCCAAGGCAGGAGGGACCCGGCCATGCACCAGGAGCCTTGCAGCTCTCGGACCCATGCAGAGATCCACATGGATCATCTTTGACTGTCAAGTGAAAGAGATAAAACAAAACTAAACTAACAAAACCAAACTAAAAAAAAAAAAAAAAAAAAAAGGAGGTCGGGCACGGTGGCTCACGCCTGTAATCCCAACACTTTGGGAGGCCGAGGGCGGCAGATCCCGAAGTCAGGAGTTCGAGACCAGCGTGACCAACATGGTGAAACCCCGTCTCTACTAAAAAATACAAAAAATTTAGCCAGGCATGGTGGCGCACGCCTGTAATCCCAGCTACTCAGGAGGCTGAGGCGGGAGAATCGCTTGAACCAGGGAGGCTTAGGTTGCAGTGAGCCGAGATCACGCCACTGCACTCCAGCCTGGGTGACAGCGAGACTCCGTCTCAAAAAAAAAAAAAAAAAAGGAAAGAAAAGCAATCTTAAAAATAAAACAATAACTTGGCCGGTGGTGGTGGCTCACGCTTGTAATCCCAGCACTTTGGGAGGCTGAGGCGGCAGATCACGAGGTCAGGAGATCGAGACCACGGTGAAACCCGTCTCTACTAAAAATACAAAAAATTTAGCCAGGCATGGGCGCACGCCTGTAATCCCAGCTACTCAGGAGGCTGAGGCGGGAGAATCGCTTGAACCAGGGAGGCTTAGGTTGCAGTGAGCCGAGATCACGCCACTGCACTCCAGCCTGGGTGACAGAGCAAGACTCTGTCTCAAAAAAAATTAAAAAAATAAAAAAAAAATAACAAACAGTGAGAGTCATCCTGCAGAGCTGCCAGGGCTGTTCGCGTATTCAACCCGTGGTAATCATTTATTCTAGAGGCAGGGCAGAATTGCTGGCTACTGGTGGGAAGACAGTAATGTCTGCTGACATTTTATTTCATATATTATACATATACATGATACATAATTTTATATATACACGATACATAATTTTATACAACTCTTGTATATAGTGGTATTATGTATTATGCCATCTGGATGTATTTCACCTGTTTCACAACCCTTTTACTAGTGGAAATTGGTTAGTAATGTTAGTATTTCTTAGTATTGGTATAAGTTTTTGTGTTTTGATTTTAGCTGATTAGAGTCACTATGGGCATTATGTGAAAAAAAATGGGAGAGTTATAATGTGCCACCATTTTAAACAACAATCCAGTATTTAATGTGATTTTATTAACCACTGAAGTTCTTAACCAGTTCAGTAAAAATGACAAGCTTAAAACCTTGGTTTTTGTCCGACTTCCTCATCTGTCTCTCTCACTGTGATTAGCGCTACTTTCGTACACCTGACAGTAATAATCGGCCTCATCCTCAGGCTGGAGCCCAGAGATGAGCAAAAATGCTGTGTTACTTGAGGTCTCCTTGGAGCCAGAGACTCGATTGGGGACCCCAGGTCCCAGCTGCTTGTCTGAGTCTGAGTAGTAATACAGGAATAACCTGGGAGAGCTCCCTGGCTTCTGCTGGTACCAGAATATGTTTTTACCACCAACACTGAGGTCACTGCTCAGGGTGCAGGGAAGTCTGGCCGTTGCTCCCGGGGATGTAGACAGGGAGGGCAGCTGAGTCAGCACGGGCCGGGAGAGAGAACCTGCAGATGCAGACACAGCACAGTGAGGAGCAGGGTCAGAGTGCAGCTGCTGAGGGATCTGAGCCATGAGGGACAGATCAGGCTGGGGACCACCCTGGGCTCTGAGCCCTGTCCCTACCTGTGCAGTGAGAGAGGAGCAGAAGGAGGAGAGGAGTCAGGGCCATGGTGGACACAGCTGCCTCTGAGGCCACAGACCTAGGGGTGGGCTGCCCCAGGCCTCTCTTATCCCGGCATCACTGGGCTCACAGAGGAGGGGCTGACCATGCAAATGTGTTCCCCCATTGCCTCTCCCCCAGGTGCACTCGCAGGGACCAGGCCCTTGGACAGGGAGGCTGGCATGAGGCAGGAGTTTGCCCCACGGGTGGGACCAGAGAAAGCAGCTGCTGGGACCACACACAGGGTCATGTGTAGAGGACTCTGCCAGGCACAGATGGGACAAGGCTGCAAGAGTCCCAGGAGGAAGTGAAGGAGCAGCCCTGGGCCTCTGTCAGTTGAGGGCTCCCCAGCTGTGAGCACTTGTCCTGCAGAAATACACAGAGAAGGTCTCACTGCACCCCCTGCTGGTCTGCAGGCAAACTTCTCCTTTTGCAATGATCCAGAATCTTCCCTCTGCTTTGTTTCCTTAACTCTTGTCTTTCAAACATGCGAGAAGAATTCCTACAGGAAGCAATGGAGCTGTGGTCCTGGTGCCATCCCTGACCCCGGGCCTCCCTCTGTGGGACAGGGGGCCAGCAGGGGTGGCCTGCATGTAATCTTGGTCCAGGAAAGCGTGTGACCTGTCCTGGAGCTGAGGACGCAATTCCCCAGGCAGAGCACCGACAGGATCCCTTCACCAAGAGGCTCTTCCTCGGGATGCTGCTGTGACTAGGAGTTCACCGAGGGGAAACACACCATGCAAGATCTCAGGCCCTTCCTGAGGAAGGTGCTGGGAGGAGACACTGAAGCAGACACTAAGGTGGAGGCTGCAGGAGCATATGGAGGGTGGAGGGGGGTATGGGCCCAGGTGTGCAGCAAGGAGGATGCACAGGGCCCTCAGGCTGATTCTCCTCCATCTGCTGGCTAGAGGGCTTGACTGCGGCTGTGCCTGTCATCAGTTCTCCTATTAGAGACTCAGCTCTGGGGAAGTTCCAGGACAAGTTCTAGAACCTGAGACAGGAGATTGGGCAGGGGACATTCCTGGGAGGCTGGAGAAATAGGATGGCAGAGAAATTAGGGAAGGGGAGGAGTGGCAGGTGTCTCTGAGGTAGGACATATGGACAGGGTTCACTGAACCCCAGGCTGTCGGACAGCAGGAGATGGTCCAGAGTGTGTGGTGGGTAGAGGCCGACTCTGAGGGAAGCCCTGATGCCATGACTGCCACAGGCGGGGCGGGTGGAAGGGCAGGGCTGAAAGCTGTGGTAGGCTTGGTGTACATTTGTCCCACTGTGACCATGGCATGACAGTGTAGAAACAAGTTAGCTCAATTCAGACGCAATAACAGCTGCAGGGACTCATTTTCCTCCTGGGTAAAGAAAAATGCAGGTCTTAAAATAACCATGTGACAGGAGACTCAGGTTGCGTTGTTATTCATTCATTCATTCATTGACCCATTTCCCATTTAGAAAAAAAAAAGTGCAGCTCATTGCCAGCACTCATTTCTTGGGCAAATGGAAAATGGGTTCAACGCATATTTAAGGAAGGGCTGGCATGGATCAGACACTGGAGATGCAACAGGGCCAGGGACATGGGACCCGGGTCATGGAGCAGGAGATACTGGGCAGAAGAGGAGGATAAAGATGGCTCCAGAGGCCATCCCCAGTCTGAGGATTTCATGCTGTTCCCCAGAGGAGTCGATGGCTAAGAGCCAAGGTCTTCCGCAGACCTTCTCTCCACAGCATGCAGCTCAGGGTATATAAGGGTCTCAATGGCTGCAGGGCCTGTTGGGGGAAAGCCCTGAGACGCCTGAGTATTGACTTCACATGGGGCTCAGGTAGATGAGCCGGGGGAAGGAGGGTGCTGCCCCTGTCCTGCGAGGGGATGCAACAGCAGTGCTGGTGGTGGCCATGGAAGTGTCTCATTCAGATGCCTCTTCAGGAGAACCTGCAGGAGGACCACAAGTGACTAACATGTCCCCTGCCCCTGGGCTGGCTCCAGGCAATGAAGAGCCCAGGGTCCCTCCAGCCAGGTCTTCCTTCAGGAAGCAGGGCACTTCTAGTGGGCACCCCTGGGAAAGAACCCACTCAGTCGGTTGAGGCTTTGTCTGACGTCTAACCTGCCTGTGGGCTGGGGCAGTTCCTACTGATCCCCCTTCCCTCTCTCCTTTCATGGGGGTCAGAGCCGTGATCTGAAGCCCACCCACCCCCCATGCCAAGTCCTTCCTGGTTTCTCTTTCACCAATGTCTCTACCCTCCAAAAAAGACATTACATTTTTTGTCTAATTATTATAGAGTCTACTTATCCAAGGGACCAAACTAAAAAAAAAAAAAAAAAAAAAAGACTTCTATTTTAGAGAGAACATCCCATCCATGGCGCTGTGAGAGGCACTGCTGTGCCATGAGTAGCCTCATCCTCAAGCTTGAGACCAAAGATATGCAAAGCCTCAGCACTGGCGACAGCATCCACTCACACAGAGAAGAGGCTGGGGACCCTGAGCCCTGGTTCTGCTTGAATCTCAGTAGAATCTCAGTAGACAAGGCTCCCTGCCTTGTCACGTTTCCAGTAAATATCATAGCAAACAACATTGGTGTTACTGCTCAGGGTGCAGGTGAGTCTGAATGATGATCCCAGAGATGCACAGGAGTCACCGAGCATCCAGATAATCAGAGAATGAGCAGCGAGGCCGCCATCCCGTGCTAAATAGTGAAAATCAGCACCGTCCCCAGCCTGGAGCCCAGAGATGGCCAGACTGCCTAACACGGGGCTGGGAAACTTCCCTGAGGTCCCTGAGGGATAGTTGTTACCCCTCTGGGTCTGAGGTTTGGGGACATGTCCCAGGTGCTCCTGAATCCAAGCTGTGCCTTGATTGACAGTATTATGGCTGTTTCCAGGGCGGGTGATTGTAATTGTCAGCCCCGGAGACTTGGTCAGTGAAAGAGGCTGTCAGTGCCATGTGGACCACAGACCCAGGAGGGTGGAGAGAAAGACAGAACAATGAGCCCTGTGAGAAAGGGAGTGGAGCAGAGGTGGGCTGAGGACGGCATAGACCCTTCTCCCCAGAGCAGGACGTGCCTCACCTGGGCAGGGAGGCAAGAGGGCAAAAAGCAGAGGGGCCAAGCCATGGTGCAGGTGCTCAAGAGATCTGCACCCTAAGACTCCAGCAGTAACAGTGAATGTTCCTAACGCTCCTTTAGTCTCTACAAGTCTCATTGGGAGAGAATTTCCTTCGTTCAAATATGTCCCTGCACCTGCATCACCTCCAGGACCCCTCAGCCATAGGCAATGTCTCTCTTGTCTTGAGGAAGAAGAGGAGGATGAGGAGTTGACCTGAACCAGGCCCCACAGGGTGAGAGAGCCTGATCCTAGACTGCCTGAGTGCCCCTGAAGGTCCTGACAAGTGCAGTCACTTCCCATCTCAGCTCAGTGAGCTCACTGTGTGCTCAGCTCCCCTCCAACCTCCTGAGGAGCTTCCCAGCTGGCAGGGCCAGACATGCTCACCCCCTGAGACAGCCTCACAGGTCCCCTGCTGACCCCATACCCCTTGACATCACCAGGACACAGCCCTGCTGACTCACTGAGGGTCTCACAGGTGTGGCCTTGATTGTGCTGGTGCTCGGGAGGAGAGGGGAAAGCCAGGGGGGCTGTTCTAGAGGCCACAGGAAGTGACCTGAGGAGCAGGTAAGCGAGCAAGCACAGTGTTGTTTTTTTTGTTTGTTTGTTTGTTTTTGAGACGGAGTCTCACTCTGTCGCCCAGGCTCTGGAGTGCAGTGGCGCAAACTCGGCTCACTGCAAGCTCCGCCTCCCTGGTTCATGCCATTCTCCTGCCTCAGCCTCCTGAGTAGCTGGGATTACAGGTGCCCGCCACCACGCCCGGCTAATTTTTTTGTATTTTTAGTAGAGACGGGGTTTCACTGTGTTAGCCAGGATGGTCTCGATCTCCTGACCTCCTGATCCACCCGCCTCGGCCTCCCAAAGTGCTGGGATTACAGGCGTGAGCCACCGCGCCTGGCCCACAGTGTTCTTATTCACATTTAATTTTACAAAACAAAACAAGAAGTATTCTTAAAGATCTCATCTGCGCCTGATACACTTCTCCACCTAGGATTCCACAAAGCATCGCCTCTGTTTGTGGAGGCATTTCCAGCTTATTTTTGAAGTAGATCGCTTTCTATCCAATTCTGAAATCATCCTTTTCACCTAAATTATGACAGGGTTTGAGGATAATCCCGATCTTTTCAGCCTCCATGAATTTACCTATCATGGACATTTGTTATAAATACAGTCATTTCTAGATATTTCATTTCTAGACATTTGCATTTGTTCCTTTCACTGAGCATAATTTTTCAAGGTCTGTTCATATGGAGCTCATTTCAGCACTTCCACCTTTCAATGGCCGAGTCACATGACCTCGAATGGAAGAAGGATCTATTATATTTCCATGTGCATTGTACAAAAGTGCAAAGCAGGGGTGTCACATCTTTTGATTTCCCTGGGCCACAATGGAAGAAGAATTGTCTCGGATCACACATAAAACTGATAGTAACTGTTAGTATCAATAGCTGGTGAGCTATAGAAAATCGCAGAAAAATCATAATGTTTTACAAAAGTTTACAAATTTGTGTTGGGCCACATTCAAAACCTTTCTGGGCTGCATGCAGCCTGCGGGCTATGGGTTGGAGATTGATGGAAGGCATTGTGTGCTGTCCTAGTCAGAGCTAAACTCTGTGTTACAGGATCTCGTTAGGGCTTCTACACCTCTAAGTACCACAGTCTCTGACTTCTTGTTGCTTGGAAAACCATTCAACCATCAAAACATTGAAGTTTGGTGTTATTCTTTTGTCTCATAGATGGGAACCAGAAACATAAAAATTAGAAAACCAGCCTCATGCTCAGCAGAATGGCATAAACACATTTCAAAGCCAAGCTTCTTAGTAGCTGAAGACATGCTCTTTAACTGAGTATCTCAGCCTGGGCTGGTTTTGTCCCCAAGCATGGGACATGTGGCAGTGTCTCAAGACGGTCTTGTTGTCACAAATGAGGGGAGGGTGTTCATAGTATCCAAGGGTAGAGGCCAGAGACGCAAGTCAGTATCTTACACTGTGCAAGGCAGCCCCAACCAGAACATCAATAATGGTGTGGCTCAGAGACCCTATTATAAACTACATTTATCCCACAATTGATCGTGCACATATCAGAAAATCAGCCATCAAGGTGTGGAAGAACAGATTGGTATTTTGAAAAGGAAAAGAGGTAGTCATAAGCAAAGCTGACCTCAAGCACTTAGGCAGGAGGGATGGGAGAGCTACCCTCCCCGCTGGAGACAGGCTGAGACTGGCCCAGGTAGAGATGCTCTGGGGAGTTTCTTTCTCACTTCCCCATGGGTCTGGAGCACTGTGTGATTGCTGCTATCATAAGACTGACAGTAGTAGTCAGCCTTGTCCTCAGTCTCCAGCCCAGAGATGGTGAGGGAGGCAGAGTTGGAGGAGCTGTCGATGGAGCCAGAGAACCGATCAGGGACCCCCGTGGGTCTTTGGTTATCTTTGTAAATCACTGTGGTGGGGGCACTGCCTGAGCGCTGCTGGTACCACTGCACGTAGTAGCTCCCAATGCTGCCACTGCTGCGGGTGCAGGAGATGACGACTTTCTGTCCCACAGACCCAGACACAGAGTGGGGCTGAGTCAGCATAAAATTGGCCCAAGAGCCTGCAAGAGAGAGCAACACAGAGATCAGTGGGGAGAGATGAGGACTGGTTCCCAGGCAGGAGGAACAGATCATCAGCCCAGGTGACATCCAGGAACGCTCCCTGAATTCCTTGCAGGCAGCCACCTGTGCAGTGAGCGAGGAGGGTGAGAAGTAGTGGAGCCCAGGCCATAGTGGAGATGCTCCAGGCTCTGCTTCCTGAGCGACCACCGGGACTGAGCCCACCAGCCCTTCTTATCTGTCACGCATATCCTCAGAGTGGGAGGGCTCCATGCAAATTTCTCCCTTTCTGGAGGTTGCACAACCCCCTCCTTTGACCTCAGACAAGGTTATGGCTGAAAAGTGGAAAGGTCGTAGAAGGGGGAGGAGCAACACCATCTGGAGGGCACAGAAACACCAGCAGGTGGAGGGAAAACAGCAGAGGATCTGGGGAGCTCTGATTAGTTGCTTAGACCACAGCGCCCTCTGGTGGATGCGGGAGTCATGTCCACCCTGGGCAGGTGCAGGTGCAGGTGCAGGTGCAGGTGCAGGTGCTCAGGGCCCCTGACCTGTCCTTGCATCCTGCACTGCTCCCAATTCCAGCCACTGTCCAGGGGGACTCTGCTCAGCATCCTATGCTCACTGTACATTTAAACTTTGAAATATGTTCAGATAGGCCAAGGCGCAGTACTCTGGTTAAGACATTCTCTTTCACTTTGTGTTATTGGAGATCGGGAATATCAGCGAGAATGGGCTCTGCCTTCTGGAGGGGCCACATGGGGTGAGGTTGGGAACCCTTCACTGCTAGGTCTAGCCCTCTGAGCACGAAGAGGGAGGAACCCTGGGATCAGGGGCCAAATTTCACCATCAGGGACACCAGGAGTTTCTTTCAGGCCTCTCACTTCTGAGCAGATCCATTGCTCGCCCTGCTGGGTGGGCTGTGATAACTACGGTTTGTGCTTCTCTAGTTAACAGTGTTAAGTGTCTTCTCTAATGCGTGGATTTTAGTTTCATAGTTACTTGTTCTTGAGTCTCTCCGGAGAGTTTTTTTTTAATTTTTCATTTATTTTATTTGTATTTATATTTAGTTTGATTTTATGACTTCTATTTTTTCTGAGAATTTATCCTTTTTCATTTGTTTCAAGAATGCCTGAAATTGCTCATCAACAGGATTTTATGGTGGCTGATTTCAATATATCTGTCATGTAATTTCAGCCCTAAATCATCTCAGTGTTGATGTCTAGATTGCCTTTTCTCATTCAAATGGTGACTTTTTCTACTTCTTGACATAACAAGTGTTTCTTTGAATTGTATCTTAGATCTTTTGAATATTATATTATGAGACTATCTTGAGGATTTTCAATAGATCTGAAACAGTGTCTGCTTTTGGTTTGTTGGTTTCCTCTACTATTTTTTGTATTGTCATTCTCAGGAGAAATGGGTCCCAGTCTCCTTTGGAAGTGTTTAGTTTCAAGGTTTTCAATCAGTCTAATCATATTGGAAATGCATCTTCCAGCAGGCTTTCTATCGGCTAAGATATTCCTGAGGCCTTACTTCTCCCTCATCCTCTATCTTAATCTTTCTCTATAAAGTTAGTCAAATATGTTTCAGTGTTGCTGACACCTTGGGGAAGGGGAAATGCACTTTTGATCTGAAGTGGCATCTTTCACCAAATCAGTTATTCACACGCCTAGTGACCCCCATTATACACTTCTCTGGAAAGCTACAGGGCTGAAGGATGAGCTGCATGAATTCTCAACATCCTCACAAACCTCATCTTCCCCAGGCCTGCCCCCAGTGCTGTGAACAGTTTCTTGCCTTTACAGGTGAAATAACTTCATATCTTCTTTGAGGGTGATTGATGCAGGCTTCTCCCTCCAGCAGTGAGACAACTGCAGAATCTGAGCCCATGACTGGGAGTGTAAAGGAACAGGGTGTCCCACTGATTCAATCCTGTAAACTGTGTCCACTAGGTGCAGTGGAGGGATCTGGGCTGAGGGTGCCTGTAGAGCAGCACTGCCAGGCTAGGGGGCTGACTCTTTTTATTATTATTATTATACTTTAAGTTCTAGGGTACATGTGCACAATGTGCAGGTTTGTTACATACGTATGCGTGTGCCGTGTTGGTGTGCTGCACCCATTAACTCGTCATTTACATTAGATATATCTCCTAATGTTATCCCTCCCCCCTACCCCCACCCCACGACAGGCCCTGGTGTGTGATGTTCCCCACCCTGTGTCCAAGTGTTCTCATTGTTCAATTCCCACCTATGAGTGATAACGTGTGGTGTTTGGTTTTCTGTCCTTGCGATAGTTTGCTCAGAATGATGGTTTCCAGCTTCATCCATGTCCCTGCAGAGGACAGGAACTCATCCTTTTTTATGTCTGCATAGTATTCCATGGTATATATGTGCCACATTTTCTTAATCCAGTTTATCATCGGTGGACATTTGGGTTGGTTCCAAGTCTTTGCTATTGTGAATAGTGCCACAATAAACATAGGCGTGCATGTGTCTTTATAGAAGCATGATTTATAATCCTTTGGGTATATACCCAGTAATGGGATGGTTGGGCCAAATGGTATTTCTAGTTCTAGATCCCTGACGAATTGCCACACTGTCTTTCCACAATGGTTGAACTAGTTTACAGTCCCACCAACAGTGTAAAAGTGTTCCTGTTTCTCCACATCCTCTCCAGCCCCTGTTGTTTCCTGACTTTTTAATGATCGCCATTCTAACTGGTGTGAGATGGTATCTCATTGTCATTTTGATTTGCATTTCTCTGATGGCCAGTGATGATGAGCATTTTTTCATGTGTCTGTTGGCTGCATAAATGTCTTCTTTTGAGAAGTGTCTGTTCATATCCTTCGCCCACTTGTTGATGGGGTTGTTTTTTTCTTGTAAATTTGTTTGAGTTCTTTGTCAATTCTGGATATTAGCCCTTTGTCAGATGAGTAGATTGCAAACATTTTCTCCCATTCTGTAGGTTGCCTGTTCACTCTGATGGTAGTTTCTTTTGCTGTGCAGAAGCTCTTTAGGTTAATTAGATCCCATTTGTCAATTTTGGCTTTTGTTGCCATTGCTTTTGGTGTTTTAGACATGAAGTCCTTGCCCATGCCTATGTCCTGAATGGTATTGCCTAGGTTTTCTTCTAGGGTTTTTATGGTTTTAGGTCTAACATTTAAGTCTTTAATCCATCTTGAATTAATTTTTGTATAAGGTGTAAGGAAGGGATCCCGTTTCAGCTTTCTACATATGGCTAGCCAGTTTTCCCAGCACCGTTTGTTAAATATGGAATCCTTTCCCCATTTCTTGTTTTTGTCAGGTTTGTCAAAGATCAGATAGTTGTAGATGTGTGGTATTATTTCTGAGGGCTCTGTTCTGTTCCATTGGTCTATATCTCTGTTTTGGTACCAGTACCATGCTGTTTTGGTTACTACAGCCTTGTAGTATAGTTTGAAGTCAGGTAGCATGATGCCTCCAGCTTTGTTCTTTTGGCTTAGGATTGACTTGGCAATGCAGGCTATTTTTTGGTTCCATATGAACTTTAAAGCAGTTTTTTCCAATTCTGTGAAGAAAGTCATTGGTAGCTTGATGGGGATGGCATTGAATCTATAAATTACCTTGCAGAGTATGGCCATTTTCACGATATTGATTCTTCCTATCCATGAGCATGGAATGTTCTTCCATTTGTTTGTGTCCTCTTTTATTCTGTTGAGTTTGTAGTTCTCCTTGAGGAGGTCCTTCACATCCCTTGTAAGTTGGATTCCTAGGTATTTTATTCTCTTTGAAGCAATTGTGAATGGAAGTTCACTCATGATTTGGCTCTCTGTTTGTCTGTTATTCATGTATAAGAATGCTTGTGATTTTTGCACATTGATTTTGTATCCTGAGACTTTGCTGAAGTTGTTTATCAGCTTAAGGAGATTTTGGGCTGAGATGATGGGGTTTTCTAAATATACAGTCATGTCATCTGCAAACAGGGACAATTTGACTTCTTCTTTTCCTAATTGAATACCCTTTATTTCTTTCTCCTGCCTGATTGCCCTGGCCAGAACTTCCAGCACTATGTTGAACAGGAGTGGTGAGAGAGCGCATCCCTGTCTTGTGCCAGTTTTCAAAGGGAATGCTTCCAGTTTTTGCCTATTCAGTATGATACTTTGGCTGTGGGTTTGTCATAGATAGCTCTTATTATTTTGAGATACATCCCATCAATACCTAATTTATTGAGAGTTTTTAGCATGAAGGGCTGTTGAATTTTGTCAAAGGCCTTTTCTACATCTATTGAGATATCCATGTCGTTTTTGTCTTTGGTTCTGTTTATATGCTGGATTACGTTTATTGATTTGCATATGTTGAACCAGCCTTGCATCCCAGGGATGAAGCCCACTTGATCATGGTGGATAAGTTTTTGATGCCCTCCTCACTTTCAAACTCAGTACAACAGTTAACATTTCCTAACCATTGGAGATATTAAAGCACAAATCTTTTATATGAGATAAGTTAAAATTTTTATCTTTAATGCACAAGAGTTTGGGAACATCAGGAATTTGTGCATATGCTAAATTATATGTAAATGAAATGATACGTTGTTTGGAATATGTTTTAAAATTAGGTGAGTGTGTGGAGTGAGGGGTAAAGAGGGATGTAAGACGAATAAGACAATTTTACATTGATGATGATTTAGTTGGGGTGCTGGGTGCAGGATATGCAGTGGGCTTTTCTCCATAGATGTCTGCAACTTCAAAAACATCCGCAGTGACAAATGTGTAAACAAAATTCTATGAACTCTTCTGTAGTGGTGTGTGTATTGAGGTGGATAAGGGACCCCCTATTAAGGGCCTGACTTCTCCCCCTGAAGCACTTAACATATGCCCCTGAGTTGTTCTTCAAATACTCAGATCACCTCCAAAAGTCTAGGCTGTCAGTAGGCCTCAGATAAGGGGAAACTGAGGACTGAGGTCTGACTGCCCTTCTTTGTTCTAAGTCTCTTACTGAGGGGCCCTGAGGAAATCACGCCCATGAGCCAGAGCTAACATTTCTTTCTGCTGACCCCAATTTTTGGACAAAGCTTTACGACCTTAACCAGTTGCAAATCAGGAAATTTCTAAATCTACCACCTTTGACCTGAAAGCCCCTGCTTCAAAATATTCTACCATTTTAGGCCAAATCAGTGTATAACCTCTACGTATTGATTTACAGTTTTGACTATGACGTCTGTTTTCTGAAGATTTCCCCTGCTTTTAAACACCTTTGTTTTCAAGCCATCAAGGAGTTGGGTCTTAGGCATGAGCTGCCCGATTCTCCTTGCCTGACGCCTGTGATAAATGTCTCATTCTCTTGCTGCAATCCTGATGTCAGTGCTTAGATTTGCATACCTGGTCAGTGGATTCAAGTTTGGTCCATTAATAGTATGTCTTGCTTTTAACAGACATTCAGAGTTGCCAGATGATGTGCCTCCACCCTGACCTCCAGCTGAAGCTCATCTCCTCCCTGCACACAGAGGAGGACTTGGTGAGAAGGCCACAGAATGGAAAGGAACTCAGGCTTTCCCAGGAAAGAGAAGTGAGTGATACCGGAGGCCCCAGAGCAAGAGGAAGGGCTGTGAGGTAGGCAGGGGCCGCAATGTGAAGGGCATGCTGGCGGGGCTGCATGGTTCAGGGTTTATATAAACAGCAATGAAGAACCACGAAAGGAGTTTAAGCCCAGGAGTAACAAGAACAGGCTGAATGAGAAAGATGTCTCCAGCTGCCTCGAGGAGAAAGGCCTGAGGGAACCAGCGGATCCTGGTCATAGATTATTCACTAAAAGAACCTGTGAGTCTAGAAGTTTGAAGACTATTTGCACAGTTAAAGCAGATTTGCATCTGGGATACGGTGAAGAAGTGATAATTTCTGCATTAATCTGTCCAGTCATTCAACATTTCTGCAGAAACATTAAAAGGTCACACTTATCTTTCCTAGTAAGCCATGAAAAAAATGTAAGTAGGGAAAATTAGGTTTAGAATATAAACAAATTGTATTCTATCTAAAACAAAATTCTATTAAGAAGTAGATGAAACAGATAAACAGAAAAATAAAAAGGTAGAAAGACAAAACTCGCTTCATAAAATAAGAAATATGTTACACCACGAACTGGTAAAAGTTATGCCTACCCAACTATTATTTTTTCACAAATAAAATCTAGTGAGTATCAACATGCTAAAATCATGATGTGACTTAGGAAATGTTTTCTGGGCCAGGCGTGGTGGCTCATACCTGTAATCCCAGCACTTTGGGAGGCCGAGATGGGAAGATTACGAGGTCAGGAGATCGAGACCATCCTGGCTAACATGGTGAAACCCCGTCTCTACTAAAAATACAAAAAAAAATAGCAAGGCGTGGTGGCGGGCGTCCTGTAGTCCCAGCTACTCAGGAGGCTGAGGCAGGAGAATGGCGTGAACCTGGGAAGTGGAGCTTGCAGTGAGCCGAGATCGCACCATTGCACTCTAGCTTGGGCGACTGAGTGAGACTCCATCTCAAAAAAAAAAAGGAAATGTTTTCTGAATTGCTGGATGTTAAACCTATCACTGAGGTGATTCCTGAAACAGTCCCTTTCTATGTCATTGCCTTGAACAACCTCTTCATGTCACTCAAGTCA
The DNA here is from genome assembly GCA_023748175.1 of Hoolock leuconedys. Taxonomy (NCBI): domain Eukaryota; kingdom Metazoa; phylum Chordata; class Mammalia; order Primates; family Hylobatidae; genus Hoolock; species Hoolock leuconedys. Next base: position 85,777 of record JAKGGE010000442.1, read on the forward strand.
GCACAACTGTTTCAGCATCTGTGGTGGTGCCATAGTGCTGTATGCAGGTCATTTAGCTTTTTCTAGAATGAACTCTTGGGGCACTGGCATCTTAAAAAGTTATAAAATTTTTAGACAGTTATAAACGAACATATTTGCTCCTCTCATAGATCAAGACTACTTATGGGAGTGAGATACTGGCTAGGCATCTAGTAGACCACGTCATCATCACAGGATGTAGGATTCAGGACACAGGTGTGTGTACAGAGGAATAGTGTCCTGGTGAGCTGCAGAGATCAGCTGGGCTCCCTGGTCTCTGAGCCATGGGGAGGTGAGTGTCCCGCTATCAGCAGGCTGCACTGTGGGACTTGCTTGTGGTGTCTGCACAGCTGCTCTTTAAGAACCATTCATTCCAAGGAGCCTAGGTCTTGGGGCTGGGCCTTGTGCTCACTGATGGGGACTCAGCAGCTGTCTTCTCTGGTCTGGCAGAGTCTGCTGAATAGGGATCTGCGTATGGTCTCAGCAGGTGATTTCTCCTAGGACCCTCCCAAGGAGGGAAAGCAAATCTTCTTCCTCAGCCTGCAGTGTGAGCTAAGCTCCAGCCCCAGGGCTCAGGAAGGGACTGGGCAGTCCCTGAATAGAAACACATTTGCATGAGCAGCCCCTCCTCTGCTGGGGGTTGGGAAGAAAAGGAGGCCTGGGGCAGCCCAGCCTCACTGTGGTGGTCAGGGGCTGTGTCCACCATGGCCAGAACTTCTCTCCTCCTCATGCTCCTCTTTCACTGCTGGCCTGAACTTCTCTTCTCCTCATGCTCTTCTCTCACTGCACAGGTAAGTACAGGCCTCAGAGATCAGGACTCAGTTTTCAGCTGCATCAGTCCCTCAGGCTCAGGAACCCATGATAAATTTCACCTTCATCTTAACCCTGTCTCTTATTTGTGTCTGTGTTTACAAGTTCCCTCTCCCAGCTCGTGCTGACTCAGCTGCACCCTCCCCCCCCCACCAACTTCCTGTATCTCTGGGAGCATCTTCCAGACTCACCTGCACCCTGAGCAGTGGCTGCAGTGTTGATATTTATCTCATATCCCGCTGTCAGCAAAAGCCAGTGAGCCCTTCCCAGTATCTCCTGATCTACCTACCTCTCAAAGTCAAGTAACACTAGGGCTCTGGAGTCTCCAGCTGCTTCTCTAAATCCAAAGATGCCTTGGCCAGTGCAGGCAATTTGCTCATCTCTGGGCTCCAGCCAGAGGACAAGACTATCTATTCTATCGATTACTGTCAGACCTGGGATATTGATACTTCACAGTTACACAGGCAGATGAGAAAGTGAGACGAAACTCAGCCTGCTAAGAATGGAACTATGGCTCTTTTTCCAATTGTCAAATAATTTTCACATACACAAACTGTATTTTGGAAGTAGCTACTGATTCACAATGGTTCTCTCAATGTCCCATTCAATGTTTCTGAGTCCTCAGGCAAACTAACAACAAAACAATAGTAAAACATATGATGACATTGACTCTTTCCCTGCTGAACCACATGTAATAAAACCTGGGGAGCTGACTTTTAAAAGAAAAGATGACAGTCTTTTGGAGTTTTTTTCTTGGCCAAAATTTCCTAGACCATCCCAGCAGGTGGACAATCCCCTACAGAAGACACAATCCGGGGAGGAATCCCAGGTACAGAGCTGGCCTGCTTCACCTGTGGGTACCTGCACCTTCAGTTGTGAAATCAGGGAGGGGAGAGTAGGCATAGCGGGTAGGTGAGGATTGGGAAAGGGGTGAGGCCACTACACTTCATTAACCACCTTTGGACTCCAGTGCGAGATAGAGGCTGATGATCCCATCACACAGGTGGCTACAACCTCCTCGTTGTCAACAGCTCCTGCCCATGGGGAAGCGAAATGAAAATCTATCCCCATCCCTCTCTTCTTACATATCCCTGTCCTACCCCTGCCGGTGACCAACACCAACTCAGGTTGAATTTTGTTTTGTCACTTGTGCTACTAAAGAAAATAACTCCTTCTCTTACTGGTCTCCCAGTTCAGACAGAATCAATTTGTTTCCAGAAATAGAAAAAGCTGCTCACACATGGTGAGTGTAAAGTAAAGATGACAAAAAGAAAAAATCCAGGCTATGTGGCCCAGAGACCCAGGTGCCCTCTGATTGGCCTCATAGATGTCCCCTCCTCCTGGCCCAGGTTTGCTTGTCATTCCTTAAGCTCTGGAACCTTGAACTACATGGGTTCTGTCTTCATAGATATAGAAGAAAACCCTCCCCAAGAAGGAGATGATTCCCAGAACCAGCACATGCGCACTTTTCTCTGTTTAATTCCACACATCTGACTTATTTTCGCTTCCATGAGCCTTTGTTGAAGATATCACTGAATACCTCTCATTTCTGTTAGGTCTACAGCCTATGGACCTATCTCCATTATATTTGTGCTTATTTTTCTAACCTTTATGACTGATTGTCATTTAAGGTTAATATGAGATATGCACCTATATTAAAGATTTATAAATATGTCATCAATGGTCAATATTATCAAAGTTATAAGTAGTAATGCAAAATTGTAGCTATTATATCATTTCACTTGTTCACTAACATTAATAGGTGAAGTGAGAAGATCACTTTATTAATCACGCACTCCTGGTCATGTGTGCGGATGAGTAAGCTCAGGGGGGATGCTGCTGTGGTCCATGGGAAGCCTCAAGAACAGCAGCCTGGCACATCAGGCACAACATGGGACACAGGGAGTGAGACGTGTTGGCAGAAAGCAGAATAGACTGAGGCATCAGAAACAACCCATCGCCAAACTCTCCACTGCCTTCCTGCATGGGTCAGACCAAAGCTGCTCACACATAATGTGCACGCAGGTCATCTGGGCTCCTGGGAAATGTGGACTCAGGGGTCTAGGATGAGGACTGAGATTCTACACTTCTAAAGATCCCTTTCCCTACAAATCCACGTATGTGTTTTTGTATCACAAAATTAGTAAGAATGGTGGAAAATAAGAAGGAAAGCCATTTGCAGACAGGAAGGAAAGAAAGATCTTTCACGGAGAGAACTGCAGAATTTTCATGAAGAAAGACTTCCAGTTGAGGAATACCACTAGTTTCAGGAAGATATCTTCTTGTCCATACCTCTGGAGTGTTTTATGATGAAAATGTGTAATATTTTCTCAAATACTTTCTGTTGAGATGCTCATGTATTTTTGTGTTTTATTCTATTAATACGATTTTTGCATGCGTTGATTTTCAAATATTAAATCAATGTTACATTGCCGGGGTAAATCACATCTGCATATAGTGTGTAATCTATTTCATATGTTGCTGGATTCAGTTTGGCAGTATTTTGTTGAAGATTTTTAATTTTATTTAAACAATGGGCCAGGCACGGTGGCTCATGCTTATAATCTCAGCACTTTGGAAGGCAGAGGTTGGCAGATCACCTGAGGTCAGGAGTTCAAGACCAGTCTGGCCAACATGAAACCCTGTCTCTACTAAAAATACAAAAATTAGCAGGACGTGGTGGCAGACACCTGTAATCCCAGCTACTTGGGAGGCTGAGGCAGGAGAATCACTTGAACCCAGGAAACAGGCTGCAGTGAGCTGAGATTGGGCCACTGCATTCCAGCCTCAGTGACAGAGTGAGACTCCATCTGAAAAAAAAAATAAAGAAAGATACTGGTCTATATTGTTTTGTGATATAGCTTTGGTGTCAGAGTAATCCTGGCTTTACAAGAATTGGGGAGTGTTCTCTCCCCTTTTATTTTCTGCAAGAGTTGGTGAACAATTGATATTAATTTCTCAGAGTGATAGCTACCTGAAATGGGAATGTTATTATAAGTTCTTAAAATTACAATCCAATCTTTTTACCTTCTGTAGGTCTATTTAGATTTTCTATTTCTCCTTAGTCCTTTAGTCTGTTTTAGTTTGTGTCTTTCTAGGACTTCATTCTATCTAGGCTACCTAATTTTTTTAGCATAAGATTTTCATTGCATTGTCTTTTATTTTTATTTCGTATTACTACCAGTGATGGATTCTCTTTTATTGCTGATTTTAGCAACTTGAATCTCTTCTGTTTTTTTCTTGCTTAGCCTAAATAAACATTTGCCAATTGTGTTGTCTTTTCAAGCATTTAATTTTGGTTTATTGATTTTCTCTGTTCTTTCATAATCCCTATCTTTCTGTTGGCTTAACTCTTATTGTTATGAAATGTTTCTCTTTGTCTTTAGGAACATTGTATTTGGTTAATTAAAATGTAAGTTGATTTTGGAGTATCAACTGTTGTCTTATATGAAAATAAAAGCATCAATTGGGAAATAATGGGTTCCCAAATATTGCCGTGGAAACATATTTTTTGGCAGGGGTGGGGGTACAAAAGAAGCATCCATGTGCATGTAGTCGTTGGTCCCCAAGTCATTGAGCAAACTTGGTCAAAATAAGTAGCCTCTCATTTCTTATCTCATGTGGGTAGTCTTGCTTTGCTTGGAGACATTACAATGAATTCGCTTGCTGTAGTTACTTTTAAGCACATCAGTTTACTTCATGTCCCATTTTCAACCAGTTACTGTACCTGGAATAATTACTAGAATCAAATTCCATCACACACAGGTAAATAAGTAAATTCTGTCATTTAATATCTAAATTACATATATAATTATATATACATACATATATTTTACTTGTAATTCAATGAAGATAAGGCTTTGTATGCTCTGTGTAAGATATGCTGTCTATACTAATTCTCATGATAGTAAAGAATAAATTGAGTAATGGAATGTATTTACATTTTACATATGTCTTCCATTTAGTAGCAGAAATAAAATCTTGGTACTTGATTTAGTAAACTCCTCCTAAATTTAAATTTAGTAAACTTAAGATGTTACTTCCCTGGATCAAAATTTATCTTAATGGGATGATAATTCTCTAGTTTACCTCTAATGAGCCTCAGCTACTATTTAATCTATTATGAAATTAGACAGCATCAAAATAAAATATAATTAATTAAAACAAAAATTATTTTATTGATTAATTTAGACCTCAGACGTTTACGTTATGAAATCAAGGTTTTTTTGGATTTTGTTTTTAGAATAATTAGGAAATATTACCAAATGTGAACCATAGTAAAAGTTCTTCAGTAACACTTTACCATTCCATTTTCAAATAACCTGAATTTATGTGTCAGGTTGAAAAGCTTACTGTATGTACATTCTCTACCATCTTAGCAGGTTAAATAAAATACATGATCAAAGGCAAAAATTTATGCAAGGAAAATATAGAATATTTAAGTTACAAAAAGCTACTCTTACTGAATCTCTTGAATTATAGTTTATAGCTAAAGTGTACAAACTATTGTAAAAGTCTTCTCTATTTATAAGATTAATTACACATATAAAGTATCTCCCTCATTCAACAGATTTTATATTTCATTCAGAAGTATATACTTAATATAAAACATTCTGAATTCTACTAAATTGCATTTAAAATTATTCATCTTTGGTTATGTTATATAACTACAAGCATGTACATTTAATGACTACATACTGTAAACTTTCTTTGCGATGTGGCATAGACAGTTAATTTACCTGTTCTTTCTATCTCTATCTGCTATGTCCTAGTCTATTTCAGTTTTCTCACAAGTAGCCATTATTTTCATTGAACTACCAAAAACTTATAAGGCAACCATGCTCAAACAAAATGTGTTAGTAGTATAGTATAGTATAAAGCTTTTTTTCAATTCTAAATTTATGTTCCCAATTGTTAAATAATTTTATTATCCAGTCTTTTTTTTTTTTTTTTTTTGAGACGGAGTCTTGCTCTTTCGCCCAGGCTGGAGTGCAGTGGCACGATCTCGGCTCACTGCAACCTCCGCCTCCCCAGTTGACGCCATTCTCCTGCCTCAGTCTCCCGAGTAGCTGGGACTACAGGCACCCGCCACCACACCCAGCTAATTTTTTTGTATTTTTAGTAGAGACAGGGTTTCACCGTGTTAACCGGGATGGTCTCGATCTCCTGACATCGTGATCCGCCTGCCTCAGCCTCCCAAAGTGCTGGGATTACAGGCGTGAGCCACTGTGCCCGGCCTATTATCCGGTCTGGATGTCTGAAAACATCTTAACATAGAGAAGTTCACAATATCAGATGCTGTGTCTTTCTTCATATAATGACAAAGGACTTTAGTTCTTTTCTCAATTTTAGGAAAAATTTTGCTTTAAGACCAATAAAAACACAAGTTAACATTAGCTGACAGCATGTACATATAGCTACTCTGTAGAAAACTTATTTTGTTATTAGAGCTATTAGGATCATCTTTTGAGAATATTCAGGCTATATATGATGCTGCAAATTTATTTTCATGGTTGCTATAACAGGCAAGGCAAGCAGATGATATGCTTGTAGCGATTTCATGATGAGCACATCTCAAAGAATAAAGAAGAGCCTTCACAAGAAGAGGGAGGCAGCTGACACAGTAATGCATCATGAACACAGATTCAGTGACTCCTGAGAGTCATTACGGCACCTGCATTCTTTGTTTCTATCTCATATGTAATCCAATTTCAAGGAAGTATCAAAGTGTTAGGGGTGGGGAGACTATATGAACCATTAGCATGAAAGAAGTGCAGGCATCCAGTTGCCTGGTGTCTTCTGAGGTCATTCACCCAGATAAACAATACAAGTTGTTAACACAGATACTTAGTTAAATTCAGAGCTGCAGATAATGGGAAAATAAGATTGTGGAAACTGGCTCCATCTGAATTATTACTCAGATCTCCTCCATTTCTTCCAGATGCTGTCCTCACAGTATACTCAAGGCATCTGATGGCATTGATGAGCAACTGAGGAATCATTTAATTAATCACCAAGTTCTTCATCCTTACTTAAAAATGTAGAGTCACAAAATCATGCATCAAAACACACTCTTTTTTAAATAGAATATGGTCTTTTATCCACTGATCTCTTATTTTTTCAGAGTAGCAAGGTGTCCTTACAGCATACATTTAGCATAAAATTAGACAGGTTCCATTATGAAATAAAATGGAGACAGAATAAGTCAATATTGAATTCTTTGGTAAATCTAGCGAAGTCTTTAAAAATGTTTCTAGAGAATGGATTTCTTTTAGTGTTTTTGTTTGCTTTTGCCTCATTGTTCTGCATTGCTAACTCGTTAAAATCACAAGCTATCTTACTGTATATTGAGTGTATTTGCAAGAGCTTAGGTTTTCTTCCCTAATGAACCAACATGACCATTATTCTGCTGTGAGTCTATGTTATGAAATATGTCTATGTCCTGCTATTCTCAGGCTTCATTTTTGCCTCTAGATCTTCCAGGTACTGTTGTTTTGGACAATATAATGGATATTACTTCTTTTGTTCTTTCTGTGGCTTGAAAATTTCAGTAAAAAAATAAATTAAACTGGTTGTCAAAAACACCTGTTAAAATTGGAATCAAACTGGCCAGGCGTGGTGGCTCACGCCTGTAATCGCAGCACTTTGGGAGGCCAAGGTGGGCGGATCACGAGGTCAAGAGATCAAGACCACGGTGAAACCCCATTTCTACTAAAAAATACAAAAAAAATTAGCTGGGCGCGGTGGCAGGCGCCTATAGTCCCAGCTACTCGGGAGGCTGAGGCAGGAGAATGGCGTGAACTCGGGAGGCAGAGCTTGCAGTGAGCTGATATTGCGCCACTGCACTCCAGCCTGGGTGACAGAGCGAGACTCCATCTCAAAAAAAAAAAATTGGAATCAAACTTTTTCAAGAAGAGATGTACGTGGTTTCCTTGCCTAAATATTCAAAAGTTAATAGGATCTTTTTCACAGTTTAAAAAAATTAAACATAATTGTATTTAGTTTTATTGAATACCTACTTATGTGGTGTATTTCATTTATTTTTGTTAATATTAAATTTTAAAAATTTTAAATTATTGTGCATTTTATATGGTATGTCATCGATTGTTGTTTACTTTGAGTTTTCTCATTTAAAGTTATACATAACCAAAGTTACCCTATTATTCATTTTTTGTGCTATGCATTTAATATTTTCATATACTTCTTTTTCCCATTTTCAGCTAGTATGTATTGCATTGTATTTAAAACCACCACAAGAGGCAGGAAAATGGGGAGCTGTTATTCAATAGCTACAGTTTTGCAAGATGGATAATTTCTGCAGATCTGTTGCACAGCAATGTGAATATAGTTCATACTTATGATCTGTACACCTAAAATGATTAAGATGGTAAATTTTATATGTGTATTTTTACTATAATTAAAAAATCACCATCATAGGTTTGAAATATAAATATAACTTATTTTGTATAATATAGAGTGTGTTCACATCAATAAGAAAAACCTAATATACAGATAAGAAAGAAGGGTGGGGGTGTATCAGATGCAACCTATGCTATCTCATGTCAGGCAGCCCTGAGAGGGATGTTGGAGTCATTGACCAATTGTCTTGTTTGACCCTCACTACAATTTGAAGCCATTACAAAGGCCCCATCCAGTCCTTTGAGGGTAGACTACAATTTGAAGCCATTACAAAGGCCCCATCCAGTCCTTTGAGGGTGGAAAAGAGGAAGAAGGCAGGAGCTTCTAATGAACCATGGTCTACACAGGCTCCTTCTCTCACCTGTCCAGAGAAGGGAGAAGCAGAGCAAGATGTCCCTAGAGTTGCTTCCTAAATACTCAGAGTGGGGACACAACTCCCCTACAGATCTCTGATCTTCTGCCACTAATATGAAGTGGAACTTGTTCATTTTAATATCATCATCCTTATGTGTCCCCAGGCTCACTGTTAAGTCGTGGTATGAGTTTCAGACGAACTTAGGATGAAGGAGAGGGTGATAATCATGGGCCTGACAAAGTGGGGGAGAGAGGCAGGTGCTGAGTGTCCTCTGCACACTGTGAAGTCAGAAGCACAGTCATATTCCACTGTGGAAAAGACTCTGTTTGCCCAACATCCCTGGAACCACAAAGACCTGCATCCTCTGAACCTCAAGAGGAATGAACAGTTCAGAGACAGACTGGAATGAGCAGTTGTGAGAAAGATGACCTCACTCACTCCTGGAGCTGGTCAGTGGAGTTGGGGTTGGGGCATGCTGGACCAACCAGCTGATCGGAAGTTCTCAGACCACACACATCTCTAAGTCAGATCTAGGCCCTAGTTTGGACATGTGATATGGTTTGAATATCCCCTCCGAAACTCATGGTGAAATTTAATTGTCATAGTGAAAGTAGTTCGAGGCAGGACCTTTAAGAGGTGATTAGGTCATGAGGGTTCCACCATCATGAATGGATTAGTGCCCTTATCCTGGCAGTGGGATAGATATCTCAAGAGTGGGCTCCTGATAAAAGGATAAAGTTCAACCATATTTACTCATTTTCACACTCTTCTTTGCCCTTTTTCCCTGAGATAATGCAGCAGAAAGACCCTTGCCAGATTTCAGCATCTGCTTGTGGACTTCTCAGGCCACAGAAATCTCAACCAGATAAACGTTTAGTCTCAGTAAGTTACCCAATATATGGTATTCTATTATATCAGAAGAAAATGGAGAAAATGGACTAGGACAGCCTGTGTAGGTTATTCGTCTCCTACCTCTTCTGTAATCTCCCTCAAGGGAAACTTAGCTCTAAGAACTGACTTACTCCACTGTAGGCAACATAAGGGGAAAAGATATGAAAAATATATCAAATTAACATTTTAACTAAGAAAAAAAGAACACATTTTACATCTATATATCCTAGGAAAATTAGGCACTGGCTGAAAAAGTAACAACAGGAGTCAACCCCTGAGCCAGAGTTGGTCCCAGGCAGGACAGTGGTGATTGCACCAGGCAGACAGAACACAGGGGAGGTCCTAGTCTCACTTCCCTGGGGGTCTGGAGCACTGTGGAAGTGCCATGGCTGCTGAGATATGTAATAGCCTCATCCTCCGGCTGCAGCCCAGAGATGTGCAGAATTACTGCATTGGCTGAGGCATCTTCAGATTTAGAAAAGCGACTGGGGACCCTGGAGCCATGGTGCTTATTTGAGTCAGATCAGCAGACTGATCTGGACTCCTGGAGATATATCATCTCTCAGGAGATACTAGAGAGCACTCCCTGGATGCTACTGGTAGCAGGACATGTGCTAGCCACCAGCAGTGAAGCCACTGCTCAGGGTAAATGTGAGCCTCAGAATTTCCCAGAGATGCAGAGAGAGAGGGTGGCTGAGTCAGAATAGGCCGAGGTGAGGAAAACCTGCAAACACAAATGCTCGTGAGTGAGTAAGCAGGGACAAAATGTGAGAGTGGAACACAGGGCAAGAACTCAGACTGGGAGGCTTTCCCGGGAATCTGAGGCCTGTCTCTACCTGATAAGTGAGAGGGGAGCAGCAGGGAGGGGCAGGGGCCCCGGCCATGGTGGACACAGCCCTCCCGAGGTCCAGAGCTGGAGTGGCTGCCCTAGGCCTCTCTTATCCCCTCCACTGGCCTCACAGAGGAAGGGTTACGGATGCAAATGTGTCCCACCCACTGCCTGCCCCCACCCCACTCTATGCATTTATTCAAGACCTGGGGACTGGTGGATGGGAGAGTCTGGCAGGACATGGGAGGAGGTGGGTGCTGGGACCACACCCAGAGAAGATGCAGCAGCTGAGTCTGCTTCAGTGAGTGCAGGCTCCACTGCCCAGCCCTGGGGAGTTTGGGGGTTGGCACAGCTATGAACAGCCACTGTGCAGACCCTGAGACAGCTGCACCCCATTCTATCATCATCGTTCACCATGTTGGTGAAGGAAGAATGCCCCACCCTAAATAGCACAAGGTAGCTGAACATTTGACACCTTGTGCTGGACAGATGTGGTCAACAGCAGTTTATGAGTTACATATACTCACGGCCTGGGGAAGAGGACACCACACACCAGGCAGGGCCACACGAGGGGTGCACTCAGGAACAGAGTGAAGCAGAGGGGCGTGGAGGCAGGCTTTGTAGGAACAAGGGGGTGTGGTGGCCTCTGGTGCCTGTGGGAGGATGTGGTTGGCTTGTTTGTTTAATGGGCTGGCAGGGGATAGAGACACGTGAGGTTGAGGATTGATGGGGGACACTGGTTCAGCCAACAGGGGAACAAGCCAGGCAGGGAGCAGGGGAACTCGCGTGGCTCCTTTGGGGCCTGGAAGCCTCAAAGATGTTGATACACACTGGACAATTTTTCTTCTTCACGTTCGAGTCTGTGTATGTGGGTGTTTTCAGTATTCACATCCACTCTAATTAAAGGAAGCTTTGCCATTCCAATAAATGCACTCTACAGGTCAGTTCCGGGGAGGAGACCCCTAAAATGAAATGAGCATTGTATTGTCTCTTCAGCGAACTGTAGTCAAATTTAAAAAGCCACAAAACCAAAAGGAATCTTTCTACCATGTCACTTTATAACTAGGAGGGAGATTTGGGGTCATGACCATTTAGAAGGAAGATGAAGATACGGCCGAGTGCGGTGGCTCCCAGCTACATGGGAGGCGAGGACAGAGGATCTCCTGAGGAGGGGGTGGCTGCCAGCCTGGGTGACAGAGAGAAACTCCGTCTCAAAAAAAAAAAAAAAAGCCAGGTGTGGTGGCTCATGCCTGTAATCCCAGCACTTTGGGAGGCCAAGGAGGGCGGATCACGAGGTCAGGAGATTGAGACCATCCTGGCTAACATGGTGAATCCCCGTCTCTACTAAAAAATACAAAAAATTAGCCGGGCGTGGTGGCGGGCGCCTGTAGTCCCAGCTACTTAGGAGGCTGAGGCAGGAGAACGGCATGAACCCGGGAAGCAGAGCTTGCTGTGAGCCGAGATTGCGCCACTGCACTCCAGTCTGGGCAACAGAGCGAGACTCCATCTCAAAAAGAAAAAAAAAACAAGATGAAGATACATGCAGTAGAAATAGTATAAAATAATTCATTAAAATTGCCTGTACATATTCATTTATCAAGTTCAAAGTTACGTTTTAGATTGGGCTGGGCGAGTTGTTTTTTTGTTTTTTTTTAGTAAAGAGCTAGAGAGTAAATATTTTAGGCTTTCAGTGCCGTATAGTCCCTGATTACTCAGTTTTGCTGCTGTTGTGCAAAAGCACCCATGGACAATAGTAAACAAATGGGCATGGCTGTGCTTTAAGACTTTATAAGAGCTGATTGCAGGCTGGACTGGGCCCACTGGTGTAGTTTACCAACCCATTATAAAGTATCTGTCCTCAAAAAACATATTCCTTAGGTTTGTATGTTGCCTTATTTTTTAACCTTCCCTTGAAACGATCAGCTTGTGAGGTATCCAGGCAATATTCTCTAATTTTACAGACAAGAAGCCTGAGGTACAGTAACTTTCCTGGGAATCACTGTGATGAGTAGCAAGCCAAGCCTAGAAATCAGATTTCCCGACTCCTCTCCCACACCCTGTGGCTCAACCCAGCTGATTCACTAGACTCCAGTCACCAACACCAAGTTTCTATCAGATGAGTCAGTTTTAAATTACAGGGAAAAAACAGAAAAGAAAATTAGACAACTACTTTGTAGCAAGCTGGATGTTATTGGTTGTTAGATTTACCTTTCTATGTATTTGCTTGTGTCTGTGAATTCCGTTTCAGTGGAAAGGACCTACATTAAGCTTTGACCTGGTGTCTTGGTAATTGACCTAATGAGATTTGGATTTGACTGGGAGATTAGATCCTCCAGTAAATATGATGAACAAAAAGGGTAACTTTTTCTCTTCCCGAAATTTTTAAAAACTATTTCCTCACTCAATTCTTTCTTCTTCTGTTCTCCCGTTTCATTCACCATGTGAAGGGCTGTGGCCCCAGTGTTCCGAGGAGCCCTTGTCTGAAGCAGCTGCTGCTCCCGCGCAGGCGGATCTCTTTACAGGAGCCCTCGTTTCTAGAGGGCAGCCTTGTCATTGCTGTGAAGAAAAATGTTTAATGCTCAAACCAGGGGCTGCTGAGGCTTTCCCAGACTTGGCCTTTCTGAGATTTTGTAATTAAATTGAAGAGGTAGTTATTCTGGGATTAAACTAGAAAATCGCATCCTCTTATCTGTATCTGACTTCATTGGGTCCTGCTGGTATTAATCCACATTAATATGGTCTTTTGGCTAAAGCATAGTTTCCCTGGATGCTGAACGTGGAGCCTTACAGTTTTGGGAATGGCTTGGCAGAATTCTTCTTTGGAAATTGGTGAAAATGGGCAAAGTGTAGATCTAGGAAGGTGGAGAGTCCTGGAAAAAAAAAAAAAGTGCCCTCACGGAAACCTATGCACTTAGTGTCATCATATACAATGAGCAGCACACACAGGCCCCTGCTTTTCCTTCATGAAGGACAGGTGGGGAGGATCTCTGGAGGCGGTGATCGCTCATCCACTGGCCAGCAGCCTCTCCCCTGCCCTCTCTGCTCCCTTATCATCCACACTCACCTTTGTGGTGCCGGACACGCTGGCTTTGTTCTTTGACCTCATTTCATTCTGAATTTTTAAAGCTTGATGTAACTGGTTTTACCCCTTCAATTTGAAAAGTTTATTTTATAAATTGAAATAATTGTTGCCACATTTTTCTTAGATGTTTACAATGGCAGCTGCTTTATCTGTAGACAATGCATAGAGATAAATGCTGGGGATAAGATGTTTGTTTTTAACCTCATCATGTTCATCTGATCTCTGGGTTCTAGGGGGTGTGGAAAAGAAAAGTGGTATAAATTTAATGACAGAGTTACAGAAGAATTAGACCTAAATGATGAGCCCTGGAGTGCGAATGCTTTGGTGAAGCACATTTTTAATTTAGTTTTCTATAAAATTGGAAGTAGGATTCTTTACATTAAAAATAGAATAGACTTTTTTCTAGTACTGCTGCTCTAGCTATAGAACCACGAGGAGGTGGGGGAGGGGAGGCATGCTGTCGGGATGAAATGAATATCAAAGAGAAACTAATAAAGAAATCTAACCTTAAAAGTTCCAGAAGAAGTAGTTGTCCACTAAAATTTTCAAATTTCCTTTTCATTTACATAGGAGCATAATTAATTAGAGAACATATTTTTAGCCCTATGCTTTTACCATATTCATTAGTCAGCGTGGCAAAGCAGTCTCTACCTCCAAACCCCCTACTCCCAGGACAAAAAATGTATGAGAGAAAGTACATCAAAAAACCCGATCACAATTAGCTATTTGAAAACCATTTGGCAGAGATCTTAGCATTTCTGAAACCTAAATTTGAAATATTGTAGGGGCATTTCCAAATTTCCGCCTGTACTAGATTCACTCTATTCGAGTTCTAGATCATGCCACTGTAGTCACGCATTCGATGGTGGTAAATTTTAAGAGCTAAATAAAGTATCATTGCCAGAATTTACCGAGATTTGGCCAGTCTGCAGAAATGGCCAAACAAAGCCAGGGGTGATCCCACCCTGTGCCTCAGAACATACTTTTAAATGTTACTTGTCATTTGCTTAAATTTGCCTTCCATAGGATATTTACCCTCTTTCCCTTTCTCTATTACCGAACAGCTCTCATGTTTCCTGCCCTTCCTCCCCAATATCACCCTCCAAATGAGGGATCAATTTTAGTGCCAGAACTGAGGTCCCCTGACTTCCACTCTAAGCAATACCCTAAAAAGACCCTCATTTTACCTACACTTTGCATTCAACACATTTAGTGAGTAGTTACTTGTGGGATTCATGGGCCCTTTGTTTTAGATTGTCAAGAAAAAAAAAAACCTTTTTTATTTAGACTTCTTAATGCTGTGCCATAAGGCAAAGACGCACTTGTGTATGCCAAAGATACTGAATGCCTACGTGCTCTTCCACCAGAGGGGAGTCTGATAAGAACTCCCTGGGATCACCGAAGAACACTGGAGTCAGCTCTGTCCAGCAGGAGGTTGAGGGCCTCTCTCTCAACTTTCCATTGTGAACCCAAAGTCTCTGAGACAGGCCTCAATAAATTTGGAAAGTTTACTTTGCCAAGGTTATGGATGTGACACACCCTCAGGAAGTTTTGAGGACACGTGCCTAAGGTGGTTGGGTACAGCTTGCTTTTATACACTTTAGGGAGATGTGAGCCATCAATCAATATGTGTAAGCTGTCCATTGATCTTGTCCAGAAAGGAGGGATAACTCGAAGCATGGGAGGGGGCTTCCAGGTCCTAAGTAGATAAGACAAATGGTTGCATTCTTTTGAGTCTCTGATTAGCCTTTTTCTGAATACACAATTTATATGTGAGAGGAGGGGAGAGGAATCTTCACTTATGCCTTAGTCTGGCTTAGTGAAGCGATAGAGCAGAAGCAGCAATGAGATGTGCATTTGTCTCAGGTGAGCAGAGAGATGACATTGTGTTCTGTCCATTTAGCAGTCCCAAGATTTATTTCTTTTCACACCATATAACTTGTTGTGTGATTTAGTAGGTGATAGTGTGATCTTTGAGAGTATAGTATTTGGGATCTGAAGATAATTAGCTAAGCCAGGGAGAAATTCTTAAAATAATCCTAAAGGGAAAATAAATAAATCCCTTTTCTTATTATTTCCTGGTCATTATTTCCTTGGCAGTAACTTACTTTGCATTTAGAAACATGCACATAAGTTATTTCCTTTTAGAACTGAGATTTCTAAAAATTTACACTTGAGATTATTTGCAAAATGTTGGCAGCATTTATTGAATTACACTTCATGTCCAAAACATGAACTATGTCAACACTCTCAGAATGTTGTTACTTTTTAAAGGTCTTGTTGTCAGTGAATTTGCCTTTAATATATTAATCAGTAAAGTATATAATTTATTTTTCACGTGAAAAATGTGAATAAATATGGTTTATTAAGTTTGAAAACTTGGTTCAATACTTTATTGTTTTAAGACTTTGAATGTGTGTCTCTAAAATGAGTTTATTTCACTGTTATTTAATGGTTGTAATGGTGGAAACAATACCTCACAGTAACATGCAGAAAGAATTCATTTTCCTGTTTACTATGTTATGGTACTGACTTTTAAATCCCATATGCCAATTAAGTAAAACTTTGTGTTAAAATTTGTCCTGCAACTTTTAATTTTTTATAATGTCACTCAGGTCTCCAAACTAATTGGAAGATACTGACTTTTAAAAATTATATAATTAATTATAAATTAATAATTAAAATTTACGTGGAAATTCAAAAAGCCAAGGTTAGCCAACACTCTCCTAAGACATTCTTCCCTACCAGATATTAGAACTCATCATGAAAATTACAGTAATTAAGATAGTGAGAGTTAAACTCGCAGAGCCCACATCTCCAGGGCTTCTGCCTGCAGGCTTTTGCTGCCAGACCACACTGTTTGTCTCAATGCTGCTGCTCTTCCTGATGCAGATGAGTTCCTGAGCTCTGAGCCCAACATCATGGATGAATGACTCAGCCCAGCCTGGAAATAAGAACCTAAAAGACATTGAAGTCAGAGGTGAGGGTTGGGTCCCTGCTCACTTTGACCACAGCCTACCTCCCTTGAGTCAGAGCTCAAAGTTTGGGGCTAACATACCGGAGCTATGTTTCCATGATGTCTTTTCTTATATCTTTTATTTCTCTGCTAAAATTTCTACCTATTCACTGCAAACTTACTTTACAGGAAAACCTTGCAGTGTATCTATCAAACAAATTGGGAAGATTTATCATCTTCACCACATTGAGTGTTTGGAAACAGAAACTGGGAATATAGTCACTGTTTATTTATTTAACACTTTTTTATCTTATCTTTTGTTGTAGTTTTCAGGTTACTAGACTTTCTGTTTTTCTCAATTTGTCCTTAAGCATTTCCTATTGGTGCTATTATAAATGGTGTTGCTTTTATTTTGTAATATTTGATGGTTCATTGCTAGTACGTATAACACAATTCATTTCTACAGATTGATATTATGTCATAAATTGGGCTGGGCGCAGTGGTTGATGCCTGTAATCTCAGCACTTTGGGAGGCCAAGGCAGGCGGATTGCCTGAGCTCAGGAGCTCGAGACCAGCCTGGCCAACATGGCAGAACCCTGTCTCTACTAAATTTATCTACAAAAATTATCTGGGCATGCTGGCAGGTGGCTGTAATCACAGCTACTCAAGAGGCTGAGGCAGGAGAATAGCTTGAACCCAGGAGGTGGAGGTTTCAGTGAGCCGAGATCGTGCCACTGCAATCCAGCCTGGGTGGCAAGAGCGAGACTCCATCTCAAAAAAAAACATCCAATTGAAGTTCCCAGTGGCATTGTGAGTCACTCCTAGACTTTGAGTGAGGCATGGCTGGGATCAACCTCTTCTGATTGCTCCAACATCTCTACTGAGAAGTTTTCATCTCTGAGCAAGGGATTCCTGCCTGCAAAAACACGAATAAGGTGAGAAAGAAAAAGCCATGGATCATCCTACAAGTTGAACTGAAGAAGAGAACATGACATTGTCAGATCTACTCTTTTGGGGAATATTCAGGTGCTCACAATAGAAGTCATCCCCGGGCTAGGCTTGTCAGAGCTTCTAGCAGGGGTGACTACAAAAGATCCAGAGAGAAGAGGGGAGGCTTCTGTCTCACTTCCCCCTGGGTCTAGAGCACTGCGTGAGCATAGTGACATCATGCCATATCTTACAATAATAGCCTCGTCTTCCGGCTGCAGCTGTGTCCTCCCAGGCTAAGCAAAGGCTCCTGCTCACCAGTCTGTGGAAGGTACCAGCAGCTGATTCTTACCTGGTCTCTCCCATGGGGCCAGCTCTGGGTCTCACACCTCAGACCAAGGTCAGATCTCAACCGATTCTCAGAGCGGGGCAGAGATCACTAGTAGGCAAAACAAATTTGTGTGAACAGCCCCTCCCTTTACAGGACAATGGAGAAGATAAAAGACACCAGGACCAACTAGCCCTCTGCGGCCTCAGGAGGCAGTGTTTACCATGGCCTGTACCCGTCTCCCCGTCGTGCTCCACTCTCACTGCGCAGATGAGTACAGGCCTCAGGTGTCCAGGGTTACCTCCTTAGTTTGTGTTAGCTCCTGTGGTTCTGACCATCAAGACACATAATCTCGGTCTCTGCCCCAGCACCCACGAGTGTGTCTGCAGGTTCCCTCTCCCAGCCTGTGCTGACTCAGCTGCCCTCGTTTGCATCCCTGGGAGCATCTGCCAGACTCTCCCACACCCTGAGCAATGGCCTCAGTGTTGGTGACTATGTGATAACATTGATACCAGCACAAGTTAGGAGATACCTCATGAGCTTTAAGTCAAAGAAGCAACCAGGGCTCCTGGATCCCCAGCTGCTTCTCTGGATCTAAAGATGCCTCCACTAACCTGGGGATGCTTACACGGTGCTCCAGACCCAAGGGGAAGTGAGACAGAAGCCTCCCCTCTTCTCTCTGGACTTTTGTAGTCACCCTTGCTAGAAGTTCTGACAAGTCTAGCCCTGGGGAACTTGTATTATAAGCACCTGTTATTCCCCAGAAAAGTAGATCTGACAATGAGTCCCCAGCAGCAAATACAGGCTCTACTGCCCCAGCCCTGGGGAGTTTTGGGGGGTGGCACAGCTGTGGGTGCCCCCTGCGCAAACCCTGAGACAGACCCACAGTGGGTCTGTCTGCTCACTGGCCACCCTGCAGTCTCTCAGTGGGAATCATGTGAGTGGAGTCACCTGAGAGGCTGGTCGCTGTTGGTCCACAGCATCCATGGCCACACCCCTGCTCTGTCCCAGGGTAACTGATTTTTTTTTTTTAGACAGAGTCTCTGTCACCCCAGCTGGAGTGCGGTGGTATGATCTCAGCTCACTACAACCTCCACCTCCCAGGTTCAAGTGATTCTTGTGCTTCAGCTTCCCAAGTAGCTGGGATTACAGGTGTACGTCACCTCGCCCAGCTAGTTTTTGTATTTTTAGTAGAAACGAGGTTTCACCATGTTGGCCAGGCTGGTCTCGAACTTCTGGCCTCAAGTGATCCACCTGCCTCAGCCTCTCAAAGTACTGGGATGACAGGCATGAGCCACTGCGCCCAGCCCCAAAGTAACTTATATTAATAAACAGCCTTTCCACGGAGGACTTCTGCATTTGACACATGGGAAATATGATGACCGTCCAATGTAAGGAGGCTGTAGGGAGAGGGGAATGCAGAGGGCTCTGGGAGCAAAGGCCTGGGCAGCTCCTTCCACAGGGGTCAGGGAAGGAGGCAACTGTAACCTGGGTGTGTGAGTGGAGAGTGGGGTCCTGCTGGGAGACAAAGAAAGCATATCATAGTCCAGTCCAAGGAGAGACAGGGAATTTGGGGTGATAATCAGGCACTTTAAATGGCTTAGTGAGGGATGGCAGAGTACACCACTAAGAGTGGACTTGAGCACATGAAGTGGTAGTGGAAAGTTGGGTAAGATCATTTGTATCCTGACTGCAGATGTCCTTATGTGTCAGGGTGAGGGATTGGGTTGGTTCCTTACCTGGGGTTGATAGAGATTATGAAAAGGAGGCTGAATGAAAGGAACTGACTCTTTAGAAGGACATCCCTGGTCTTGGGTTCAACAAAGAGCCAGAAGGCAGCAGAGCAGGCCAGGGAGTCTGGGGGCTGGTCTCAGAGATATGGAGGAGGAAGGGAGTGAGAGACGCTCAAGAGGAAGAACCCACAGGGTGACTGTGGCCCTGGTCAGAAGGCAAAGGAGGGATAGGGATGAGGCCAAAAGTTGTAGTTCGGTTGATCAAGTGGATTTTCTCATCACTGTCATGCAGTAAGGGTGTGGGGGAGAGAGAGAAAGGGAAAGGAGAGGAAATGTGGCCAGTCACTAATATGATAGAGAAGGTCTGGGCTGGTTCTCCCTTCTTAGGGAATCACAATTCTCTAAGGTGGTGACCCCAGCCACCTAATGGGATCCCAGAATGGCAGGGTCCTTGGAACCCGAAAATTCATTCAGTTACACATTCATTCATTTGTTCATTCAACTGTCTAATTGCCAAGTGTTTATCAGGCACATCAATGGGTTGAGTAGATCCTGCCCACTGAGAATCTGCAGATTAGTAGGGGAGGGAGCTTTGCTAAATACATTTAGAACTGTGCAGTAGATGCTAAATATAGTTAGGAAAACACGCTGTTCGCACAGTGGAGGAAGTTAATAACCGCATGAAGAGCTCAGGGAAGTCTTGCCCAAGGAATGAGATTTGAGACAGTTGTGGAGCCCCGAGTCAGTGCAGCCAGGTGGAGGCCACCACAAAGGGACAGGAAGTCATGGCAGTAAACAGCTTGGGCAAAGGTTTAGAAGCAACCAAGAGACTCGGGTGTTTGGTCAGTTGCAGCTGGCTTAACATGGCAGAAACAGGGAGAGAGGGTGCACAAGAAATGGGACTTGGGACCAAGCCTGAGCCAGCCTTCAAAGGCTGTGTTATGGGAAGGAGGCTGAATTGCATCCCCTCAACCCAAGTGGTCTCTTCACGAGCCATATGTAGCTCTTGACCACTTGGCTGACCAAATTATCCACTTGACCAAATTATCCAAGACATGAGTATAAAATACATACCAGATTTTGAAGAGTGAATACAAAAGAAAAACAAGTTTAAACTATCTAGTAACTAATTTTTATATTGATTATAGGTTGAATTGGTAATATTGGGGATTTATTGTGTTAAATAGAATATATCATTAAAAATCATTTCACCTATTTGTTTTTACTGTTTAAAAATAATGTAGCCACTAGAAAATTGGAAATTACAGATGTGGCTTGCATGTTCCTTAGAGTGTGGGAGACAATAAAGGGTTAGAGAGGAGGAATGCAGTCAAGGCTGGATCTAGGAGCA
Organism: Hoolock leuconedys; assembly: GCA_023748175.1. Classification (NCBI taxonomy): domain Eukaryota; kingdom Metazoa; phylum Chordata; class Mammalia; order Primates; family Hylobatidae; genus Hoolock; species Hoolock leuconedys. The sequence goes on from JAKGGE010000442.1 coordinate 106,477, forward strand.
ACAAAGATGAGGAGTGGTGGGTATAGACTGCATGCAGCAAGAGGATGGATGGGAAGGAGACCAGATAATGGTCAAGGTGAGAAATGACTCAGACTAAAGGAAAGGATTTGACAAGAGGGAAGGCCAGGCAGGTGACTGATGGGGAAATCATGATACTATATTTTGTTGAGCACTCATGATGGATAAAACCTTTTTGTTTGCTTGTTTGTTTTTGAGAAAGAGTCTCGCTCTGTCACCCAGGCTGGAGTGCTGTGGTGTGATTTCGATTCACTACAACCTCCGCCCCCCAGGTTCAAGCAATTCTTCTGCCTTAGCCTCCCAAGTAGCTGGGATCAGAGGCACCCACCACCACGCCTAGCTAATTTTTGTATTTTTAGTAGAGATGGGGTTTCACCATGTTGCCCAGGATGGTCTCAAACTCCTGACCTTAGGTGATCTGCCTGTCTCGGCCTCCCAAAGTGCTGGGATTACAGGCGTGAGCCACCACGCCGGGCCAGATAAAAACTTTTTATATAAGTTAATCAGTTATATGATTATCCCCTTTGCATACAACATTGGAAATGTTGGCTTAGATTTTAAGTGACTCCTCCAGAGCTAAGACTCACGCTCAGTCTGGCCTCAAGCCTGAGTTCCAGGTCTCATTTTCTATTGAGCTGGTGGGGCGGGGGCATGAAGATGATACAGGTGTCTCACTCAGCTCCTGGCTTTCTAGATTTCTTGTCATAGCGTGGAATCCCAGAATCATGAAGGATGAAAGCAAGAGAGGGACAGGTTACAAGCAGAAGACTGAATTCCTCTGGAACCATCTAGCTGGCCTTTAAAACTGTGGGCCATGGCCAGGTGCAGTGACTCACACGTGTAGTTCAGCCACTCAGCAGGCTGAGAAGGGAGGATCGCCGGAGCCCGGGAGTTCAAGGCTGTAGAGCATCATGATTGAACCTGTGAATAGCCACAGCCGTCCAGCCTGGGCAGCATAGCAAGATCTTATCTCTAAAATAAAATAATAAACAAATAAGTAATAATGTTTTAAAATGTGGGCCTGGCCCAGGGGTAAAAGCCTGATGCAGGAAGAACCCAGTGCATAGAGCACGGCATGAGCTGAGATCACTATTTCTTTTTTGTTTCTTTTTTTTTTTTTTTTTGAGATGGAGTCTTGCTCTGTCACCCAGGCTGGAGTGCAGTGGCACGATCTCAGCTCACTGCAACCTCTGTCTCCCAGGTTCAAGCGATTCTCCTGCCTCAGCCTCCCAAGTAGCTGGGATTACGGGCATGTGCCATCACACCCAGCTAATTTTTGTATTTTTAGTAGAGATGAGATTTCGCCATGTTGGGCAGGCTGGTCTCAAACTCCTGACCTCAGGTGATCCACCTGCCTCAGCCTCCCAAAGTGCTGGAGACCACTGTTTAACAAGAGAGGGACTCAAGACCACACATGGAAGGCTGATATTGACATGTGTCCACCTCTCTGGGGAGATGCCTCAGGATCTTTTTAGCTGGGGTGAATGCACATTCCCAGGCAAGTTGGGGTTACAAGGGAGATGGTTTGCCCGGTACCTCTCTGAGTGTGAGGCATGTCTACAGGTTGTATGGACACCCAGTATAGAGAGTCCCTCTCTGCAAGGCACACTCAGACCCACCACCCACGGGCTCAGGGGGGCCCTGCTGTGGGCCAGGGCTGCGGGGAGCTCCCCATTGCTACTTCACCCAGACAGTCCAACATAGTCTCCGTGAGACCACGTCCTTCATGCCTCTAGGTATCTCCATGGGCCCAGAGGCTCCTGCCTGGGGTCACAGGCAGGATAAGTTGAGGGGGGACTCTGATTATCCCACCAAGCATGGCTTGCTTAGAACCTGGAGGCAGGAGCTGGAGTGCTCCCAAGCAGGGCTCAGCAAACTACAGCCTGAGCGCCATACCCAGCCCAGCGTAGCCCCATCTGTTTATGTAAATACAGCTTTATAAGAACACAGCCATGCCTCTTTGTTGACATGTTGTCTGTGGCTGCTTTCTTGCCACACGGACAGAATTGAACAGTTGTGACAGAGATCGCATAGCCCACAAAGCCAAAAATATTTACCATCTGGCTCTTTATAGAAAATGGGCTGGGTGCAGTGGCTCATGCCTCTAATCCCAGCACTTTGGGAGGCCCAAGCAGGGGGATCACTTGAGCTCAGGAGTTTGAGATCAGCTTGAGCAACATAGTGAGACATTCACCTCTCCAAAAATAAAACTAAATAAATAGCTGAGCATGGTGATGCACACCTGTGGTCTCAGTTCTCAGGAGGCTGAGACAGGAGAATCACTTGAGCCTGGGAGTTTGAAGCTGCTGTGAGCTATGATTGCACCACTGCACTCCAGCCTGGACCACAGAGCAAGACTTTGTCTCTAAAAAAAGGAAAAAAAGGACTTGTTTGCCGACACCTGCCACTCTCTTGTACAAATAAGTAAATGCATTTACTTGCTCATCTAGACCGGTGGTTCACAATCAGTGTGAGTTTACCACCTGGGGACATTTGGCAATGTCTGGAGACATTTTTGTTTGTCACAACTGGGAAGGGGCATCTGGTGGGTAGAGGCCACAGATACCACTCACCATTTGACAATCCACAGGACAGCCCCACAACCAAGAACTGTCCAGCCCAAAATGTCGATAGGACCGAGGTGGAGAACCCGCTCTAGGCCTATCACCTGGCTCCTGTTCTCCCTGGAGGCCCAGACCAGGTGCTCTCTAAGCTTGTTTGCCCTGTAACCGCTGGGCAGAATCAGATGACACCAGAGGGTCCCGTCCTGGGCAGGGATGCCCCTCCAGGGTGCTTTAGTCAACCTCTTGCCTCCCATGGCCCACAAAAGTAGGGACTCAGGTGAGCGCTCACCACAGTGATCTGCCAGTCTCCCGGGGCCCTGGGTCTTTGCCCAAGGCTAGTACTATGAGATCGCACAACAGTCAGACCAAACTCAGCAAAAAGTGACAAGCAGCTTTAATTCTCTAATGCAGTCTCAATGGGGATTTACAGCAACACTGCAGGACCAGGAGATGCTGAGTGGCTCCAGCCACCTCTAATCCCAGCACTTTGGGAGGCCCAAGCAGGGGATCACTTGAGCTCAGGAGTTTGAGATCAGCTTGAGCAACATAGTGAGACATTCACCTCTCCAAAATAAAACTAAATAAATAGCTGAGCATGGTGATGCACACCTGTGGTCTCAGTTCTCAGGAGGCTGAGACAGGAGAATCACTTGAGCCTGGGAGTTTGAAGCTGCTGTGAGCTATGATTGCACCACTGCACTCCAGCCTGGACCACAGAGCAAGACTTTGTCTCTAAAAAAAGGAAAAAAAGGACTTGTTTGCCGACACCTGCCACTCTCTTGTACAAATAAGTAAATGCATTTACTTGCTCATCTAGACCGGTGGTTCACAATCAGTGTGAGTTTACCACCTGGGGACATTTGGCAATGTCTGGAGACATTTTTGTTTGTCACAACTGGGAAGGGGCATCTGGTGGGTAGAGGCCACAGATACCACTCACCATTTGACAATCCACAGGACAGCCCCACAACCAAGAACTGTCCAGCCCAAAATGTCGATAGGACCGTGGAGAACCGCTCTAGGCCTATCACCTGGCTCCTGTTCTCCCTGGAGGCCCAGACCAGGTGCTCTCTAAGCTTGTTTGCCCTGTAACCGCTGGGCAGAATCAGATGACACCAGAGGGTCCCGTCCTGGGCAGGGATGCCCCTCCAGGGTGCTTTAGTCAACCTCTTGCCTCCCATGGCCCACAAAAGTAGGGACTCAGGTGAGCGCTCACCACAGTGATCTGCCAGTCTCCCGGGGCCCTGGGTCTTTGCCCAAGGCTAGTACTATGAGATCGCACAACAGTCAGACCAAACTCAGCAAAAAGTGACAAGCAGCTTTAATTCTCTAATGCAGTCTCCAATGGGGATTTACAGCAACACTGCAGGACCAGGAGATGCTGAGTGGCTCAGCCTCCTCGGCGCTTCAGGCCGTGGCTCCACCCTCTTCCACGACAGCCTCTCCAAGGGGATACATGCCCCTGCTGTCTTCAGTTCAAGGGACACGTGTCCCGGCTGCAGTGGGTTCCATTTCTTCCTCCCACTCCCTCTCCCTCTCCTTCTTCTCCAAGCTGCGGGCCCCCATAGCACAGTAATACAGAGCCTCGTCCTCAGGCTGCAGCTCAGAGATGCTCAAATACCACCTGTTCCTGGCCACATCTTTGGATCCAGAGAAGCGAGGAGGGACCTGGGGGCCCTGGCTCTTGTCTGACTGTGAGAAGTATCTCAGCAGGAACCTCGGAGGGTGGCCCGACTTCTGCTGGTACCAGTAGACGCTGTACACACCGATGTCATGGTCGTTCCTCAGGGTGCAGGTGAGGCGGATTGTGGTTCCAAGGGCCGAGGACATGGCCGGCGGCTGATGCAGCACTGGCTGAGGACCACAACCTGGCGACACAGAAGCATGTGGGCCGTGGGGACAGGGCAGGATGAAGGAAGGGGCAGGGGTCTTTGGGCTCTGGCGGTTCCCTCACCTGTGCAGTAGACAAGCAGCATGAGCAGGACAGGAGCCCAGGACATGGTGCAGACGCGCAGAGCTCTGACTCCTGTGGCCACGGTGCCTGAGGTCCCCAAGGGCTGGCCCAGCATCCTCCTCCCTGCTCTGAGAGGTGGAGCCATGGCACACCCCACTGCTGGCCACTACCATCCCAGACTTTCTTGGGTTTGCAGCGTCAGTTACCGGAACAGCGTGGGGGCAGCATTTGTGGCTCTGATCTTGCCATGTGGAAGCATTCAGGGAGGAAGCACCTGCTGCAGACTCTGGGGCCAGTGCCCTGGAGGCCCTTGGGTTGGGGTCCCTCAGGAGTCGTGACCTCAACTTCCCCCTGAGGAAGCCGCACCCCAGATAAATACATTTTCCGTCCACATTTAAATGCTTGGTGAGCCAGGAAGGGAGGACACATCCTCGGGGGGCGAATACACATGCTTTGTACAGCAGAAGACATTGGGGGCCCAGAGCGGGTTGGGATGTTCTGCCCCTTCCATGCTCCAGCGCTGCCTTCAGCCCATGCTCCTCTCCCTCCTAGAACCAAGCAGAGTGACTTAGGCTTGGGAAAGAAGCACCAGGGCCTGGCGCCTTCCCCACCCCTGTTGTGGCTCACCGAGCAGGCGCAGTTTGGCGCTGATAGACTGAATGGCATCCCCCAGATCCGTAGGTTGAAGCCCTAACCCCCAGTGTGCCTGTATTTGGAGATCGGGCCTTTAAGGAGTTAATGAAGGTTAGATGAGGTCATAGAGGTGGGGCCCTGGTCAGTACAACTTGTGTCCTTATAAAAAGGGGAAATTTGGAGGCCGGATGCGATGTCTAATACCTATAATCCCAGCACTTTGGGAGGCCAAGGTGGGAGGATCACTTGAGCTCAGGAGTTCGAGTCTGGCCTGAGCAACATGGCAAAACCCCATCTCTACCAAAAAAAATTTAAAAATTAGCTGGTCATGGTGGCCAGGCACCTGCAGTCCCAACTACTTGGGAGGCTGAGGTGGGAAAATCACTTGAGCCTGGGAGGTTGAGGCTGCAGCAAGCCAAGATCTCACCACTGCCCTCCAGCCTGGCCAACAGAGGGAGACCCTGCCTCGAAAAAATTAATGAGAATAAAAATAGTAAATTAAATGTATGTTTGCATACTATCTGCAAGATTTAAAAAAAAAATTAAGGGGAAATTTGGACTTAAAGTCTCTGATCCCACATGCTTACCCTCCCTCAAAAAGCTGGAGTGTCTCCTCCCCTGGAACCTGTGCAGGCCTGTGATCAAGGCTGAAGTGGCCCTGGGTGCGCAAGGTGGCGCTGAGCAGCTGGATGTGCACTGGGGCTGTTTACTCGCAAACACTTTGATAGAGCAACCACCCCTGAGGCTCAGATGAGCCCCTGCTCGGTGTCAAGCTGCACCACATCCATTCTCTGCCTGGTGAAGTGCAGACTGCACCAGTTTCAGCCAGCTGGGCCGACTCTGGGAGGCCCACCCTTCTTCCCACTGCCTCTCTGGCCAACAGCTCCACTGCCCAGGTGAGGGCTGGGGAGGGCCTCTGCAGACACAGGATGTCTTGACCATCTGTCCAGTAATGGCTGCAACCACATCTATGACTTGTTGCTCCTCCCTCCTCTGCACAGGCTGGTGGGCATTGGGGAACTAACCAGTGAATGCTAATTCCTGGAGAGGAGAAAGGAAGCTTTGTTCACTCATTCATTCATTTCTTCCCTCATCCAGTAGCTCATTCATGTGTTGTGCATATATTTGTGAAAGAGAAATATACCTCCCAGATCCCTCCCAGAGCACCAGTCCTTGGGAATCAGGGCAGGAGAAGGTCCCACCTGTGGGCACCAGCACTACTGCAGCCCCTGAACCAGCCCTACCACTGACACTGTCAGAGCTTTTTGATCCTTTTAAGCTCAGAGAGGATAGGTGTTTCTACTTGCTCTTACAGTTATGCTTAGAGAGCAAATAAGCCCAGCTCTCAACCGTACAGACACTCTGGTCCCAACTTTGTTTCACAGGCTTCACTGCCCCAGGACCTTTGCACCACTCACAGAGCAAGATTGTATCCAGTGGTGACTATGCGTGCTGGGGAATGATTAGGCCTTCTAGACCCTGCTGGAGATGGTCTCAGACCCCTGGAGCATCTAGAGTTAGATGCAGGTCACGTACTCTGAACTCTGCGTTCTCCTGGCCCTGGGCCGCTGTTCCCACCTCTGTCCCCTCAGCCTTGTCCTCAACCCACCGACACCTGGACTCAAGGATCATCTGCAGGGCACAGCAGGTTGATGGGGTTGAAGAACACCATGTATTCAGTCCTTTCTGGCTGCACTCAACTCTTTTTAGATAATTCTAGACCAAGAGAAGGTTGGTGAGCTCTGTGACAGACCTTAAGGTCCACAAGGGTCTCAGGGGAGACAGGAGCCATTCAGTGCTCCTGCCTGGTTTGTAGATTTTTTTTTTTTTAGAGACAAGGTTTCACTCTGTTGCCCAGGCCTCGCTTTTTCTTTTTAATCTACAAAAGGTATCTCCATGATTTCTTCAAGTATTTCTTCTTGTGTTTCATTTCCCTGTCCTTCTGGGATCACAATTATCTGGAGGTTTGCATTTCTTTTCCTCCATTGCTCTTAGTTTTGCTTTTATATTTTTTATATCTATTCAAAAGTGACCAGCTGTCCTGGTTTGCCCAGGTCTCTCCTGGTTTTAGCACTGACAGTCCCATGTCTTCAAAATCCCGCAGTCTCAGGCAGACTGGGACAGTTTGTCACCCTGGTCTCCAACTTGTTTATTCAACATCTTCTTCAAATGCACTCATTTGTTCCTTGCTCTATCCATTTTCCCCATAGCAGTGTTTTTTTATTGATTCAGCTATTCTGTATGCATATTTCTGCTTAATTCTCTTATTTTCTCATTTTATTTTAAAGCACCCTTTACCCCTGTTAATATGCTTATTTAGGCTAATTTTAAGATCTGTGTTCCTCTTTTCTAGTGTATTTGCTTCTGGTGGCATCTTTAATCCTGTATGCTCTTTTGCATTTGAAATGGCTGAGCTTATTTCCCCCTACAGCAGGCTCTTATATAGGGCAAAGAAATGGATAAAGACCAGACACCAAACCCTGTCATCTCCAACTGGCTGAGGGGATATAGAGTGGATGAGCCCTTGGGTGGAGGGCACCAGAAAAAACAGTCATTGCCCACCTTACTAAACACTCAGGACCAGTCTTCAACTTCTGCCTCTTAGGAGAAGCAGACCTGGGGGAGACTATCAGACTGTAACTGCTCAGTTCTGTGCTTTGGAGGTAAAAGGATGAGAAAGCAACTCCCTTGAGAGCATTCTCCACTTTTTCTCAGCTCAGCACAAACCAGGCCTTAAACTGCATCCCTGGTTTTATACCTGAATACACCTGATTCAGAATGCTGAGTTCTGGGGGCACTTTTTGTCCCAAGGCAGTGAAACTCTAGCAGTCCCCCCCACCTATTCTGTCCTCCAATAGGCAACCTCATGACAAGATTGAACTTTACCTGAGCCCTGTGCTCTCAGGACACAGTGATGGCTAGGAAGTACCCCCATCGTTTTGTTTTCCAGACTACTCCCTGCCCCCTTCAAAAAATCCTTTTGTGTTTCTAGAAAGAGTTTACCTCAAAGAACTACTCTTCCACCTATGACTTATATAAGACTCATTATCTACTTTCTCACAACTTACCTGAGTCAAAGATGACTCCTTTGGCAAAGCCAAACAGTCCCTTTTGCCTGAGCCTGCTCACAAGGTTAGACCCAGATGCTCCAACCTCCTATTCTTTGATTGATTAGCAGCTTAGAGGAGTCTATCCCACTGAAACTAACCGCAGAGAAAACGTTTGACGTTCAGATAACCAAGACGTCTCCTACTTGCAAAACAACACCATCTGCAACTTGTTTACCCCTCGCTCTAAAAGTCTAAGGTAGAACCACTGTGCTGAGACACTTTAGCCATTGGATCTGGGGTGCTCTCTCTACTGCAATAACCTGAATAATATCTTCTCCTTCATTGTCTAATGCATTGTGTCTTTGACACTAGTCTACTTCCTGCTCCAGGCCAAAACCTCCATCCCACACATCCTAGTTCCAAACAACCCCCCTCACCCCACAGACATGTTTTTCTCTGTTTTCCTTTTCTAATCCTGTCAGAGTTGATTTTGGAGGCTAGAATTTTGGTTGGTATCACTGAAAAAAAATCTCATCATAAGACTTGCTATGCCTATCACTTTGAATGAATCCCTTCAGCTTAGGAAAGAACAATCATCATTAAAAATAAATGTAACACCTCTCTCCCACACTATCTCAAGAAGAAAAAGTTCCAAGAGAAAAATCACTTATGTTAGAAGAGAACATTGATTAAGCACATTCTGATTTTTGCCCCCTCCACAGTTTTCTTATAAAGCTGTTATGAAGCTTTTGTTATGATGGGCAGGTAGAGAGACAATACACCAGGCACACAAATATGACAGGTATTAACAAGTCGTGTAAAGGAAAATGAAGAAGGGGAAGAGATGGTATCTGCAGCCAGGTTAGGACTGAATCTAGCCAGGTGCGGTGGCTCACGCCTGTAACCCCAGCACTTTGGGAGACTGAGGCAGAAAGATCACAAAGTCAAGTTCGAGACCAGACTGACCAACATGGTGAAACCCCATCTCTACTAAAAATACAAAAATTAGCCAGGTGTGGTGGCAGCCTGTAATCCCAGCACTTTGGGAGACTGAGGCAGAAAGATCACAAAGTCAGAAGTTCGAGACCAGACTGACCAACATGGTGAAACCCCCAACTCTACTAAAAATATAAAAATTAGCCGGGTGTGGTGGCACGCCTGTAATCCCAGCTACTCAGGAGACTGAGGCAGGAGAATCGCTTGAACCTGGGAGGTGAATGTTGCAGTGAGCCAAGATTGTACCACTGCACTCCAACCTGGGCAACAAAGAAAGACTGTCTCAAAAAAAAAAAAAAAAAAAAGACTGAATCTATACATATTAAAATGACAAAATCAA
>JAKGGE010000343.1:0-37976 GCA_023748175.1 Hoolock leuconedys
TAGCACCTCTACCTGTCCACCCATGCGTCTGGCAAGTGAGGAGGCGATTCTGCCAAACCACACAAACTCTGGGAGTGAGGGGTGCCTCTGCCACAGCCAGCCTATATATAGGTGAGAGGACATCTGCCCGTCCACACAACCTCTGGGAGTGAGGAGCGCCTCTGCCCTGCCGCCCGTGCGGTGGGAGGCGCCTCTTGACCAACCCATCTGTGAAGTGAGGAGGCCTCTGCCCGGCAGCCCCGTCTGGGATGTGAGGGAGGCGCCTATTCCAGCCAACCATCTGAGGTGAGGAGTGCGTTGCTTGTGCCCGTCTGGGAGGTGGGGTGCCTCTGCCCGGCCACCCTACATATGGGAGTGAGGGCCTCTGCCCGACCACCCAGACATCTGGGAAGTGAGGAAGGCCTCTGCCCTGCCGCCCTGTCTGGGAAGTGAGGGGCGCTTCTGTCATACTCTGCGTCTGGGAAGTGAGGGGTTGCCTCTCCCGCCACCCATAGATGAGGGTTGAGGCCTCTGCCCGGCCAGCAGGTTGTCCGGGATGTCAGGGCCTGGGCCTTGATCAACACTCACAGAGTGAGGAGCGCCTCTGCCCAGTAACCATCATCCAGGGTGAGGGTCCCTCTGCCTGACCACCCCATCCGTCGGAGGTGGGGAGGTATCTGTGGGACCTCTCATGGGTCTACAGGTGGTTGCCTCGCCTGTGGCCACACACCGTCCTGCGGTGAGGCCTCTGTGACCTCCCACTCTCTGGGGCTGGAGTGGGAGACACCGACCCACGACCCACCCATCTTCTGGGAGGTGATTAGAGCCTCTGCCCAGCCACCCTTCGTCCGGAGGTGAGGAGCTACTCTGCCCGACATCCCATCCTCTGTGAAGTGAGGAGCGCCTCGTAATCTGGAGTGATGTGCTCCTCTGCCCGGCTTGCGCCCGTCAGGAAGTGTGGAGCACCTCTGCCCGGCCACCCTATGGTCTGGGAGTGGGGTGCCTCTACCCGGCCACCCATCGTCCGGCAGGTGAGGAACAACTCTGCCCGGCCACCCTTCATCCGGGAGGTGAGGAGCTCATCTGCCCTGCCACCCATCTTCCCAGAGGTGAGGAGAGCCTCTGCCCGACCTCATGTCTGAGAGAAAGTGAGATGCCTGGCCACCCAAAGGTCTGGGAAGTGAGGAGGCGCCTCTGCCTGACCACCATCGTCTGGGGGGGAGGCGGTGCGACTCTGCCCGGCAACACCATCTGGGAATTGAGGAGCGCCTCGGCCCAGCCGCCCTGTCTGGAAAGTGAGGACTGCCTCTGCCCGGCCTCCCCTATGGGGAGTGAAGGGCCTCTGCCCGACGCCCGTCTGGGAAGTGAGGAGCGCCTCTGCCCGTCCAACTATCGTCCAGGAGGTGAGGAGATCCTCTGCCCGGCCACCCAATGTCCGGGAGGTGAGGAGTGCCTCTGCACGGCCACCCATCATCCGTGAGGTGAGGAGAGCCTCTGCCCGACCTCCCATGCGTCTGAGAGTGAGGAGGCGCCTCTGCCTGGCCACCCTCTGGGAGGGCCAGGGAGCTCACTCATCCCGACCATGCACGTCTGGCAGGTGAAGGGCGCCTCGGCCCAGGACACCTATGCGTCTGGGAAGTGGGGAGGGAGACCTCTGCACGGCCACCCATTGTCCAGGAGGTGAGGAGAGCCTCTGCCCAGACACCCATCATCCGGGAGGTAGTGGCGGCGTCTGCCCGTGCCATCATCCGGGAGGTGAGGCGCCTCTGCCTGACGGCCCATCATCTGGGGGGGGGGAAGTAGGGGCCTGTGCAGGCAAAACCATCTGGGAAGTGAGGAGCACCTCTGCCAGACCAACCACCATCGTCCGGAGGAAGGAGGGGCATGCCCGTACCCATCGTCCAGGAGGTGAGGGCACCTCTGCCCGACTTCCATCTTCTATGAAGTGGGATAGCTAGGCCGGACACCCCATCTGGGAAGTGAGGAGCGCCTCTGCCCGGCCACCCATCATCCGGGAGGTGAGGAGCGCCTCTGCCCGGCCGCCCAACATCTGGGAAGTGAGGGCGCCTCTGCCCGGCCACCCATCATCTGGGAAGTGAGGAGAGCCTCTGCCCGACCAGCCCTGGTCCGGGAGGTGAGGAGCGCCTCTTCCCGGCCACCCATCATCCGGGAGGTGAGGAGAGCCTCTGCCTAGCCACCCATCTTCTGGGAGGTGGGAGGCCTCTTATTTTTTGTGTCAGGAGGTGAGAGCTACTCTGCCAGGCGTGTCTCACTTGGGAAGTGAGGAGCACCTCTGCCCGGCCACCCATCATCCGGGAGGTGAGGAGCGCCTCTGCCCGGCCACCCATCATCCGGGAGGTGAGGAGGCGCCTCTGCCTGACCACCCATCATCTGGGAGGTGAGGAGCACCTCTGCCCGACCTCCCATCATCTGGGAAGTGAGGAGAGCCTCTGCCCGGCCACCCCAAACTCTGGGGTGGGGCGCCTCTGCCCGGCCACCCCATCTGGGAAGTGAGGAGCGCCTCTGCCAGGCCACCCACCGTCTGGGAAGTGAGGAGCACCTCTGCCCGACCTCCCATCATCCTGGAAGTGAGGAGCACCTCTGCCCGGCCACCCATCATCTGGGAAGTGAGGAGCGCCTCTGCCTGGCCACCCCATCTGGGAATTGAAGAGCACCCTTGCCCAGCCACCCATCATCTGGGAAGTGAGGAGCGCCTCTGCCCACACACTGGCCACCCACCGTCTGGGAAGTGAGGCGCCTCTGCCCGACCACCCACCATCTGGGAGGTGAGGAGAGCCTCTGCCCGGCCACCCATCATCCTGGAAGTGAGGAAGGCCTCTGCCCGGCCACCCATCATCTGGGAAGTGAGGGAAGCGCCTCTACCGACCACCCATCATCTGGGAAGTGAGGAGCGCCTCTGCCCGGCCGCCCAGGCTGTGAAGTGGGAAAGGCCTCTGCCTGGCCACTCAGCGTCTGGGAAGTGAGGAGGCCTCTGCCCGTCTACACATGGTCCGGGAGGTGAGGAGCGCCTCTGCCCGGCCACCCATCATCCGGGAGGTGAGGAGCGCCTCTGCCTGACCACCCATCATCTGGGAGGTGAGGGAGGCGCCTCTGCCCGGCCACCCACCATCTGGGAGGTGAGGAGAGCCTCTGCCCGGGCCACCCATGCGTCTGGGAAGTGAGGTGCCTCTGCCCGGCCACCCATCGTCTGGGAAGTGTGTGGCCTCTCTGTCGGGCCGCCTGCGTCTGGGAAGTGAGGTGCCTCTGCCCGGCCACCCATCATCCGGGAGGTGAGGAGGCGCCTCTGCCCAACCACCCACCATCAGGGAAGTGAGGAGGGCCTCTGCCTGACCACCAATCATCTGGGAAGTGAGGAAGCGCCTCTCCTCTGCCGCCACCCATCATCCGGGAGGTGAGGAGAGCCTCTGCCCGACCTCCCATCGTCTGGGAAGTGAGGAGCGCCTCTGCCTGACGACCCATCATCTGGGAAGTGAGGAGCGCCTGTGCCCGGCCACCCATCGTCTGGGAAGTGAGGGCGCCTCTGCCCGACCTCCCATCATCTGGGAAGTGAGGAGCGCCTCTGCCCGGCCACCCATCATCCGGGAGGTGAGGAGCGCCTCTGCCCGGCCACACCATCTGGGAATTGAGGCGCCTCTGCCAGGCATTGCTCATAAATACAGGAGTGGAGGAGAGCCTCTGCCAGGCCACCCCATCTGGGAGTGAGGAGCGCCTCTGCCAGGCCACCCCATCTTTGAAGTGAGGAGGGCCTCTGCCAGGCCACCCACCGTGCAGGAGTGAGGAGCGCCTCTGCTTGACCACCAAATGTCTGGGAAGTGAGGAGCGCCTCTGCCCGACCACCCACCGTCTGGGAGGTGAGGAGGCGCCTCTGCCCGGCCACCCACCATCTGGGAAGTGAGGAGGCGCCTCTGCCTGGCCACCCATCGTCTGGGAAGTGAGGTGCGACTCTGCCCGGCCACACCATCTGGGAATGGGCCTGGGTCCAGCAGCAGGCAGGCAGTGGACTGCTGCCGGCCACCCTATATGGGAGTGAAGGGGCCTCTGCCCGGCCACCCATCATCTGGGAAGTGAGGAGGCGCCTCTGCCTGGCCACCCGTTGTCTGTGAAGTAAGGAGTGCCTCTGCCCTGCTACACATGGTCTGGGAGGTGAGGAGCGCCTCTGTCCGGCCAGCATCTGGGAAGTGAGGAGCGCTCTGCCCGGCCGCCCCATCTGGGAAGTGAGGAGCGCCTCTGCCCGGCCACACCATCTGGGAAGTGAGGAGCCTCTGCCCGGCCACCCATCATCCGGGAAGTGAGGAGCGCCTCTGCCCGGCAGCCCCTTCTTGGGTGTGAAAGGGGAGCCTCTGTCGGCCACCCCGTTCTGGGATGTGAGGGAGACACCTCTGCGGACACCCACAGTCTGGGAAGGTAGGTGGGCCTCTGCCCGGCCACCCATGCGTCACGGAGGTGAGGAGAGCCTCTGCCCGGCCACACCATCTGGGAAGTGAGGAGCGCCTCTGCCCGACCACACACCCTCTGGGAGGTGAGGAGGCGCCTCTGCCCTGATGACCCATTTTCTGGGAGGTGAGGAGGCGCCTCTGCCCGGCCACACCATCTGGGAAGTGAGGAGCGCCTCTGCCCGACCATCCCTTCTGGGAAGTGAGGAGCCCCTCTGCCCTGCCACCCATCATCCGGGAGGTGAGGAGATCCTCTGCCCGGCCACCCATGATCTGAGATGATAGGAGCGCCTCTGCACGGCCACCCATCATCTGGGAAGTGAGGAGGCGCCTCTGCCCTGATGACCCATTTTCTGGGAGGTGAGGAGCGCCTCTGCCAGCTTTTTCGTTGTCTGGGAAGTGAGGAGTGCCTCTGCCCGACACCATCTGTGAAGTGAGGAGCGCCTCTGCCAGGCCCCCCTCTGGGAAGTGAGGAGCGCCTCTGCCTGCCACCCATCATCTGGGAAGTGAGGGGCGCCTCTGCCCGGCCACCCATCATCTGGGAGGTGAGGGAGCTTCTCTGCCTGACCACCCATCATCTGGGAGGTGAGGAGGCGCCTCTGCCCGGCCAACCATCATCTGGGAACTGAGGAGCGCCTCTACCTGTCCACCCATGCGTCTGGGAAGTGAGGAGTGCCTCTGCAAGGGAAAAGCCACACAAAATCTGGGAGGTGAGGGAGGGCCTCTGTCTGGCCACCCAGCCTGGGGAAATGAGGGGAGCTCTCTGCCCGGCCACCCCATCTGGGAAGTGTGTGGCTTCTCTGCCCGGCCACCCATCATCTGGGAAGTGAGGAGCGCCTCTGCCTGGCCACCCGGTCTGTGAAGTGAGTGGCCCTCTGCCAGGCCACCCACCCTCTGGGAGGTGAGGGGCGCTCCTCTGCCCGGCCACCCACCGTCTGGGAAGTGAGGGCTTCTCTGCCTGACCACCCATCATCTGGGAGGTGAGGGGCGCCTCTGCCCGACCACCCATCATCTGGGAGGTGAGGCGCCTCTGCCCGGCCAACCATCGTCCAGGAGGTGAGTAGAAACTCTGCGAGACTTTTTTATTTGTCCGGGAGGTGAGGAGGCGCCTCTGCCAGGCCACCCCTTCTGGGAAGTGAGGAGCGCCTCTGCCCGACCTCCCATCATCTGGGAGGTGAGGGGCGCCTCTGGCTTAGCCACCCACCCTCTGGGAGGTGAGGCGCCTCTGCCCATCCACCCACCGTCTGTGAGGTGAGGAGCGCCTCGTCCCGGGGACCCAACGTCTGGGAAGTGAGGATGGCCTCTACACGGCCACCCATTGTCCGGGAGGTGAGGAGAGAATCTGCCCGGCCACCCATCCTCCGGGAAGTGAGGAGCGCCTCGCTGTGCCATGCGTCCGGGAGGTGAGGGGCGCCTGCCCGACCACCCATCATCTGAGATGATGGGAGGCGCCTCTGCCCGGCCACCCATGCGTCCGGGAGGTGAGGAGCACCTCTGCCCGGCCACCCATCATCTGGGAGGTGATGAGCGCCTCTGCCTGATGACCCATTTTCTGGGAGGTGAGGAGCACCTCTGCCCGGCCACCCCATCTGTGAAGTGAGGAGGGCCTCTGCCCGGTACATGCGTCCAGGAAGTGAGGTGCGCCTCTGCCCGGCCACCCACCCTCTGGGAGGTGAGGCGCCTCTGCCGGCCACCCATCGTCTGGGAGGTGAGGAGCACCTCTGCCCGGCCACCCATCGTCCGGGAGGTGAGGAGAGCCTCTGCCCGGCCACCCATCGTCGAGGAGGTGAGGAGCGCCTCTGCCCGACATCCCATCCTCTGGGAATTGAGGAGCCCCTCTACCCGGCCACCCAATCTTGTAAGTGAGGGCGCCTCTGCCGGCCACCCCATCTGGGAAGTGAGGCGCCTCTGCCGGCCACCCCATCTTTGAAGTGAGGAGGGCCTCTGCCTGACCACCCATCGTCCGGGAGGTGAGGGCCTCTGCCTGACGACCCATCATCTGGGAAGTGAGGGGCCTCTGCCTGACCACCCATCGTCTGGGAAGTGAGGCGCCTCTGCCGGCCACCCATCGTCCGGGAGGTGAGGAGGGCCTCTGCCCGGCCACCCCATCTGGGAAGTGAGGTGCGCCTCTGCCCGGCCACCCTACATATGGGAGTGAAGACCGCCTCTGCCGGCCACCCAACGTCTGGGAAGTGTGGAGCGCCTCTGCCCGGCAGCCCCGTCTGGGAAGTGAGGAGCGCTTCTGACTGGCCACTCATCGTCTGGGAAGTGAGGAGCGCCTCTGCAAGGCCTCCCCATCTTTGAAGTGAGGAGGGCCTCTGCCAGGCCACCCACCATCTGGGAAGTGAGGAAGGACTCTGCCTGACCACCCATGCGTCTGGGAATCGTCCGGGAGGTGAGGAGCGCCTCTGCCCGGCCAGCCGTCGTCTGGGAGGTCAGGAGCGCCTCGGCCGGACCTCCCATTGTCTGGGAAGTGAGGAGGCCTCTGCCCGGCCACCCATCGACTGGGAGGTGAGGAGCACCTCTGCCCGGCCACCCATCGTCCGGGAGGTGAGGAGAGCCTCTGCCTGGCCACCCATCATCCGGAGGTGAGGAGAGCCTCTGCCTGGCCACCCATCATCCGGAGGTGAGGAGGCGCCTCTGCCCAGCCACCACATCTGGGAAGTGAGGAGAGCCTCTGCCTGGCCACCCATCATCCGGGAGGTGAGGAGACTCTGCCTGGCCACCCATCATCTGGGAAGTGAGGCGGCGCCTCTGCCAGGCCACCCACTGTCTGGGAAGTGAGGAGCCTCTGCCTGGCCACCCATCGTCTGGGAAGTGAGTAGCGCCTCTGCCCGACCACCCACTGTCTGGGAAGTGAGGAGCGCCTCTGCCTGACCACCCATCGTCTGGGAAGTGAGGCGCCTCTCCCAGTCCATCCCATCTTTGAAGTGAGGAGGGCCTCTGCCAGGCCACCCCGTCTGGGAAGTGAGGAGCGCCTCTGCCAGTCCATCCCATCTTTGAAGTGAGGAGGGCCTCTGCCAGGCCACCCACTGTCACCAGAAGTGAGGCCTCTGCCTGACCACCCATCGTCTGGGAAGTGAGGAGCCCACCATGCCCAGCCACCACATCTGGGAAGTGAGGAGTGCCTCTGCCCAGCCGACCCATCTGGGAAGTGAGGAATTCTTCTGCTCCGCCACTCATCGTCTGGGAAGTGAGGGGTGCCTCTGCCCGCCCACCCATCGTCCGGGAGGTGAGGCGCCTCTGCCTGACCACCCATCATCCGGGAGGTGGAGAGCCTCTGCGGACCTCCCATCCCATCTGGGAAGTGAGGTGCGCCTCTGCCCGGCCGCCAAGTCTGGGAAGTGTGGAGCACCTCTGCCTGGCCACCCATAGTCTGGGAAGTGAGGAGTGCCTCTGCCCACCACCCAACGTCCGGGAGGTTAGGAGGGCCTCTGCCCGACCTCCCATCCTCTGGGAAGTGAGGAGTGCCTCTTCCCGGCCACCCAATGTCTGGGAAGTGAGTAGCGCCTCTGCCCGGCCACCCATCATCATCTGGGAAGTGAGCACCTCTGCCCAGCCGCCCGTCGTCGAGGGAGGTGAGGAGTGCCTCCACCCGGCCACCCATCGTCTGGGAAGTGAGGAGTGCCTCTGCCCGGCTACACATGGTCCGGGAAGTGAGGAGTGCCTCCACCCGGCCACCCCTTCTGGGAAGTGAGGTGCATTTCTGCCCGGCCACACAACTTCTAGGAAGTGAGGAGCGCCTCTACCCGGACCACCCACCCGTCTGGGAAGTGAGGAGGCGCCTCTACCTGTCACGCTTAGATCTGGGAAATGAGGAGTTACCTCTGCCAGGCCACACAAAATCTGGGAGTGGGAGGGCCACTTCCCGGCCACTAATGCCTGGGAGGCTGAGGAAGTCTCTGCCCGACCACCCACCCGTCTGGGAGGTGAGGAGGCGCCTCTGCCTGGCCACCCATAGTCTGGGAGGGGAGGAGAGCCTCTGCCCGCCACCCTATACATGGGAGTGAAGAGGGCCTCTTCCCGGCCACCCAATGTCTGGGAAGTGAGGAGCGCCTCTGCCTGTCCAACCATCGTCCAGGATGTGAGGAGATCCTCTGCCCGGCCACCCAACCTCTGGGAGGTGAGGAGCGCCTCTGCCCGACCACCCAGCGTCTGGGAGGTGAGGAGT
Source organism: Hoolock leuconedys (assembly GCA_023748175.1). Classification (NCBI taxonomy): domain Eukaryota; kingdom Metazoa; phylum Chordata; class Mammalia; order Primates; family Hylobatidae; genus Hoolock; species Hoolock leuconedys. Next base: position 8,605 of record JAKGGE010000343.1, read on the forward strand.
GCCTCTTCCCGGCCACCCATCGTCTGGGAGGAGGGACTCTGCATGGCCACCGGTAATAAGGGAGGTGAGGAGAGCCTCTGCCCGGCGGCCTGTCCGGAGGTGAGGAGCGCCTGCCCGGCCGCATCATCCGGGAGGTGAGGAGTGCCTCTGCCCGGCGACACATCATAGGGGAAATGAGGAGGCGCCTGTGCCCGGCAAAACCATCCTGGGGAAGTGAGGGCGCCTCTGCCCGGCCACCCATGCGTCTGGGAAGTGAGGAGGCGCCTCTGCCCAGCCACCCCATCGTCCGGGGAGGTGAGGCGCCTCTGCCCGAATTCCCATCTTCTATGAAATGAGGAGTGCCTCTTCCCGGCCACCCTATACATGGGAGTGAAGAGGGCCTCTTCCCGGCCACCCAATGTCTGGGAAATGAGGAGCGCCTCTGCCTGTCCAACCATCGTCCGGGGAGGTGAGGAGAGCCACTGCCCGACCACCCACAGTCTGGGAAGTGAGGAGCACCTCTGCCCGACCACCCAAACTCTGGGAGGTGAGGAGCGCCTCTGCCCGACCACCCACCGTCTGGGAGGTGAGGGAGGCGCCTCTGCCCGGCCAGCCATGCGTCTGGGAAGTGAGGAGGGCCTCTTACATTGTACCCCATTGTCGGGTGGTGAGGAGAGCCTCTGCCCGACGACCCATCATCTGGGAGGTGAGGAGGCGCCTCTGCCTGGCCACCCATCATCCGGGAGGTGAGGAGAGCCTCTGCCCGGCCACCCATCGTCCGGGAGGTGAGGAGCATCTCTGCCTGACTTCCCATCTTCTATGAAGTGAGGAGTGCCTCTGCCCGGACACCCCATCTGGGAAGTGAGGAGCGCCTCTGCTCAGCAGCCACATCTGGGAAGGGAGGAGCGTCTCTGCCCGGCCACCCATCGTCTGGGAAGTGAGGCGCCTCTGCCCAGCCACCCATCATCTGGGAAGCTGAGGGCGCCTCTGCCCAGCCACTCATTGTCTGGGAAGTGAGGAGGGCCTCTGCCTGGCCACCCCATCTGTGAAGTGAGGAGCGCCTCTGCCCGGACGTCCCGTCTGGGAAGTGACGAACGCCTCTGCCCTTCCACCCCGTCTGGGAGGTGGGGAGAGCTTCTGCCTGGCAGCCCCGTCTGGGAAGTGAGGAGCGCCTCTGCCCGGCCACCCCATCTGGGAAGTGAGGAGTGCCTCTGCCCGGCCGCCCCATCTGGGAAGTGAGGAGCCTCTGCCCTGCCACATATCATCTGGGAATTGAGGAGCACCTCTGCCCGGCCACCCATCATCTGGGAAGTGAGGAGCGCCTCTGCCTGACCTCCCATCTTCTAAGAAGTGAGAGCGCCTCTGCCCGGCCACCCATCATCTGGGAAGTGAGGAGCACCTCTGCCCGGCCACACAACCTCTTGGGAAGTGAGGAGGCGCCTCTGCCCGGCCACCCCATCTGTGAAGTGAGGAGCGCCTCTGCCTGGCCGCCCCGTCTGGGAAGTGAGGAGCGCCTCTGCCCGGCCAACCATCGTCCGGGAGGTGAGGAATGCCTCTGCCCGTCCACCCATCGTCCGGGCGGTGAGGAGCCCCTTGGCCCGGCCACCCATCGTCTGGGAAGTGAGGAGGCGCCTCTGCCAGGCCACCCCATCTGGGAAGTGAGGCGCCTCTGCCCGGCCGCCACGTCTGGGAGTGAGGAGCACCTATGCCCGGCCACCCATCGTCCGGGAGGTGAGGAGAGCCTCTGCCCGGACGCCCATCGTCCGGGAGGTGAGGAGCGCCTCTGCAAGGCCACCCATCTTCCGGGAGGTGAGGAGCGCCTCTGCCCGGGCACCCATGGTCTAGGAAGTGAGGAGCGCCTCTGCTCGGCCACCCATCATCTGGGAAGTGAGGAGCACCTCTACCCGGCCACCCCTGTCTGGGAGGTGAGGAGAGCCTCTGCCCGGGCGCCCATCGTCCGGGAGGTGAGGAGACCCTCTGCCCGGCCACCCAAGTGTCTGGGAAGTGAGGAGCGCCTCTGCCAGGCCACCCCATCTGTGAAGTGAGGAGCGCCTCTGCCCGGCCACCAATCTGGGAAGTGAGGAGTGCCTCTGCCCGGCCACCCATCATCCAGGAGGTGAGGAGACCCTCTGCCCGACCTCCCATCGTCTGGGAATTGAGGAGCGCCTCTGCCTGGCTTCACACCGTCTGCGAGGTGAGGAGCGCCTCTGCCCGACCTCCCACTGTCTGGGAGGTGAGGAGAGCCTCGGCCCGGCCACCCATCATCTGGGAGGTGAGGAGGGCCTCTGCAGGACCACCCACAGTCCGGGAGGTGTGGAGAGCCTCTTCCCGGCCACTCATCGTCCGGGAGTTGAGGAGCGCCTCTGCCCGACTTCCCATCCTCCGGGAAGTGAGGACGCCTCTGCCCGGCCACCCATCATCTGGGAAGTGAGGAGCGCTTCTGCCCGGCCACACACCATCTGGGAAATGAGGAGCGCCTCTGCACGGCCGCCAATCATCCGAGAGGTGAGGAGCGCCTCTGCCCGACCAGCCATTGTCTGGGATGTGAGGAGCACCTCTGCCCGGCCACCCATCATCCAGGAGGTGAGGAGAGCCTCTGCCCGACCACCCATCATCCAGGAGGTGAGGAGCGCCTCTGCCCGGCCACCCACTGTCTGGGAGGTGAGGAGAGCCTCGGCCCGAACTCCCATCCTCTGGGAGGTGAGGAGCGGCTCTGCCCAGCCACCCAATCTGGGAATTGAGTTGCGCTTCTGCCCGGCCGCCCCATCTGGGGTGAGGAGGCGCCTCTGCCCGGCCAGCCATCGTCTGGGAAGTGAGGAGCGACTCTGCAGGGCCACCCCGTCTGGGAAGGGACAGCGCCTCTTCCCGGCCGCCCCGTCTTGGGTGTGAAGAGAGCCTCTGTCCGGCTGCCCCGTCTGGGAAGTGAGGTGCGCCTCTGCCCGGCCACACACCATCTGGGAAGTGAGGAGCACCTCGGCCCGGCCACCCATGGTCTGGGAAGTGAGGGGGCCTTCTGCCCGGCCACACACCGTCTGGGAAATGAGGAGCACCTCTGGCCGGCCTCCCCGTCTGGGAATAGAGGTGCGCTTCTGCCCGGCCACTCATCTTCTGGGAAGTGAGGGGTGCCTCTGCCCGGCCACCCATCGTCCGGGAGGTGAGGAGCGCCTCTGCCCGGCCACCCATCATCCGGGAGGTGAGGAGATCCTCTGCCCGGCCACCCATCGTCCAGTAGGTGAGGCGCCTGGTGCCCGGCCACCCCATCTGGGAATTGAGGAGGCCCTTGCTGAGCCGCCCCGTCTGGGAAGTGAGGATGCCTCTGCCCGGCCAACCTATATATGGGAGTGAAGGGGCCTCTGCCGGCCACCCAACATCTGGGAAGTGAGGAGCGCCTCTGCCCTGCCGCCCATCATCTGGGAGTGAGGCGCCTCTGCCTGGCCACCCACCATCTGGGAAGTGAGGAGCGACTCTGCCCGGCCAGCCAACATCCGGGAGGTGATGAGCACCTCTGCCTGATGACCCATTATCTGGGAGGTGAGGAGCACCTCTGCCCGGCCACCCCAACTGTGAAGTGAGGAACGCCTCATCCCGGCCGCCCCGTCTGTGAAGTGACGAGCGCCTCTGACCGGCCACCCCGTCCGGGAGGTGGGGAGACGGCCACCCATCGTCCGGGAGGTGAGAAACCCATCTGCCCTGCCACCCATCATCCGGGAGGTGAGGAGTCCCTCTTCCCGACCTCCCATCGTCTGGGAAGGGAGGAGCGCCTCGGCCCGGCCGCCACTTCTTGGGTGTGAAGAGAGCCTCTATCCCGCTGCCCCGTCTGGGAAGTGAGGAGCGCCTCTGCCGGCCACCCACAGTATCGGAAGTGAGGTGTGCCTCTGCCCGGGCGCCCATCTTCCGGGAGGTGAGGAGCGCCTCTGCCCAGCCAACCATCGTCCGGGAAGTGAGGAGCCCCTCTGCCCGACCTCCCATCGTCTGGGAAGTGAGGAGGCGCCTCTGCCTGACCACCCATCATCTGGGAGGTGAGGAGGCCTCTGCCCGGCCACCCACAGTCTGGGAAGTGAGGAGCGCCTCTGCCCGGCCGACCCGTCTGGGAGGTGAGGAGCACCTCTGCCCGGCCACCCATCATCTGGGAAGTGAGGCGCCTCTGCCCGGCCACCCATGCGTCTGGGAAGTGAGGGGCCTCTGCCCGGCCACCCACCGTCTGGGAGGTGAGGAGCACCTCTGCCCGGCCACCCATGCGTCTGGGAAGTGAGGAGCCTCTGCCCGACCTCCCATCGTCTGGGAAGTGAGGCGCCTCTGCCCAGCCACCCATCATCTGGGAGGTGAGGAGCACTTCTGCCCGACCACCCATCATCTGGGAAATGAGGAGCGCCTCTGCCCGGACACCCATCGTCCGGGAGGTGAGGAGCACCTCTGCCTGACCACCCATCATCTGGGAGTGAGGAGCGCCTCTGCCTGACCAACCATCATCCGGGAGGTAAGGCGCCTCTGCCCGGCCACCCATCATCTGGGAAGTGAGGCGCCTCTGCCCGACCTCCCATCGTCTGGGAAGTGAGGCGCCTCTGCCTGACCACCCATCATCTGGGAAGTGAGGAGTGCCTCTGCCCGGCCACCCTCTGGGAAGTGAGGAGCGCCTCTGCCCGGCCACCCCATCTGGGAAGTGAGGAGGCGCCTCTGCCCGGCCACCCATGCGTCTGGGAAGTGAGGCGCCTCTGCCTGGCCACCCACCATCTGGGAGGTGAGGAGGCCTCTGCCCGGCCACCCATCATCTGGGAGGTGAGGCCTCTGCCCGACCTCCCATCGTCTGGGAGGTGAGGAGGCGCCTCTGCCTGGCCACCCACCATCTGGGAAGTGAGGGCGCCTCTGCCCGGCCACCCATCATCTGGGAGGTGAGGAGGCGCCTCTGCCCGACCTCCCATCGTCTGGGAGGTGAGGCGCCTCTGCCCGACCTCCCATCGTCTGGGAAGTGAGGAGGCGCCTCTGCCCGACCTCCCATCGTCTGGGAAGTGAGGAGGCCTCTGCCCGGCCACCCATCGTCTGGGAAGTGAGGGCGCCTCTCCCTGACCACCCATCATCTGGGAGGTGAGGAGCACCTTTGCCCGGCCACCCATCGTCCGGGAGGTGAGGAGGCGCCTCTGCCCGGCCACCCACCTTCTGGGAGGTGAGGAGAGCCTCTGCCCGGCCACCCATCGTCCGGGAGGTGAGGAGCGCCTCTGCCCGACCTCCCATCTTCTGGGAGGTGAGGAGCCTCTGCCCGGCCACCCCATCTGGGAAGTGAGCGCCTCTGCCTGGCCACCCACAGTCTGGGAGGTGAGGAGCGCCTCTGCCCGGTCCACCCACCTTCTGGGAAGTGAGGCGCCTCTGCCCGACCACCCATCGTCTGGGAGGTGAGGGCGCCTCTGCCCGGCCACCCATCGTCTGGGAGGTGAGGAGTGCCTCTGCCCGGCCACCCATCATCTGGGAAGTGAGGAGCGCCTCTGCCCGGCCACCCCATCTTTGAAGTGAGGAGGGCCTCTGCCCGACCTCCCATCGTCTGGGAATGAGGGCGCCTCTGCCCGACCTCCCATCGTCTGGGAAGTGAGGGCGCCTCTGCCCGGCCACCCATCATCCGGGAGGTGAGGAGCCTCTGCCCGGCCACCCATCATCTGGGAAGTGAGGAGTGCCTCTGCCCGGCCACCCATCATCTGGGAGGTGAGGGCGCCTCTGCCCAGCCACCCATCATCTGGGAAGTGAGGAGCACCTCTGCCCGGCCACCCATCATCTGGGAAGTGAGGCGCCTCTGCCCAGCCACCCCATCTGGGAAGTGAGGAGCACCTCTGCCCAGCCACCCATCGTCCGGGAGGTGAGGGCGCCTCTGCCCGACCTCCCATCGTCTGGGAAGTGAGGAGGCGCCTCTGCCCGGCAGCCCGTCTGGGAAGTGAGGAGCACCTCTGCCCGGCCACCCATCGTCTGGGAGGTGAGGAGAGCATCTGCCCGGCCATCCATCATCTGGGAAGTGAGGAGGCCTCTGCCCGGCCACCCCATCTGGGAAGTGAGGGAGGCGCCTCTGCCCGACCTCCCACTGTCTGGGAGGTGAGGAGGCGCCTCTGCCCGGCCACCCCATCTGGGAAGTGAGGCGCCTCTGCCCGACCTCCCATCGTCTGGGAAGTGAGGAGCGCCTCTGCACGACCTCCCACCGTCTGGGAGGTGAGGAGTGCCTCTGGGAGGTGAGGAGAGCCTCGCCCGCAACCCATCATCTGGGAGGTGAGGAGGGCCTCTGCCCAGCCACCCATCGTCTGGGAAGTGAGGTGCCTCTGCCCGGCCACCCCATCTGGGAGGTGAGGAGAGCCTCGGCCCGGCCAACCATCATCCGGGAGGTGAGGTGCCTCTGCCCGGCCACCCATCGTCCGGGAGGTGAGGAGCGCCTCTGCCCGGCCACCCCATCTGGGAAGTGAGGAGGGCCTGTGCCCGGCCGCCCCGTCTGGGAAGTGAGGAGCACCTCTGCCCGGCCACCCATCGTCCGGGAGTTGAGGAGCAGCCTCTGCCCGGCCACCCATCATCCGGGAGGTGAGGAGAGCCTCTGCCCGGCCACACACCGTCTGGGAGGTGAGGAGCGCCTCTGCCCGACCACCCATGCGTCTGGGAGGTGAGGGCGCCTCTGCCCAGCCACCCAATCTGGGAAGTGAGGCGCCTCTGCCCGGCCACCCATCATCTGGGAGGTGAGGAGAGCCTCTGCCCGGCCACCCATCATCCGGGAGGTGAGGAGGACCTCTGCCCGGCCACCCATCGTCTGGGAGGTGAGGAGAGCCTCTGCCGGCCACCCACGTCTGGGAAGTGAGGAGCGCCTCTGCCCGGCCACCCCATCTGGGAAGTGAGGCGCCTCTGCCCGGCCACCCATCATCTGGGAGGTGAGGAGCACCTCTGCCCGGCCACCACGTCTGGGAAGTGAGGAGCACCTCTGCCCGGCCACCCATCGTCTGGGAAGTGAGGAGCACCTCTGCCCGGCCACCCATCGTCCGGGAGGTGATGAGCGCCTCTGCCCGGCCACCCATCATCTGGGAGGTGAGGAGCGCCTCTGCCCGGCCACCCATCATCTGGGAAGTGAGGTGGCCTCTGCCCGACCTCCCACTGTCTGGGAGGTGAGGAGGCCTCTGCCCGACCACCCATCATCTGGGAGGTGAGGAGGCGCCTCTGCCCGACCACCCATCATCTGGGAGGTGAGGAGAGCCTCTGCCCGGCCACCCATCGTCTGGGAAGTGAGGAGCGCCTCTGCCCGGCCACCCATCTCCGGGAGGTGAGGAGAGCCTCTGCCCGGCCACCCATCATCCGGGAGGTGAGGAGTGCCTCTGCTCGGCCACCCATCGTCCGGGAGGTGAGGAGCACCTCTGCCCGGCCTCCCATCGTCTGGGAAGTGAGGAGAGCCTCTGCCCGGCCACCCACGTGTCTGGGAGGAGAGGCGCCTCTGCCCGGCCACCCCATCTGGGAAGTGAGGAGGGCCTCTGCCAGGCCACCCACTCGTCTGGGAGGTGAGGAGAGCCTCTGCCCGACCTCCCATCGTCTGGGAAGTGAGGAGCGCCTCTGCCCGGCCACCCATCGTCTGGGAGGTGAGGAGCGCCTCTGCCCGACCTCCCATCGTCTGGGAGGTGAGGAGTGCCTCTGCCCGACCACCCATCGTCTGGGAGGTGAGGGAGGCGCCTCTGCCCGGCCACCCATCATCTGGGAGGTGAGGAGGGCCTCTGCCCGGCCACCCATCGTCTGGGAAGTGAGGAGGCCTCTGCCCGGCCACCCATCATCTGGGAAGTGAGGAGCACCTCTGCCCGGCCACCCATCATCTGGGAGGTGAGGAGGCGCCTCTGCCCGACCTCCCACTGTCTGGGAGGTGAGGCGCCTCTGCCCGGCCACCCATCGTCTGGGAGGTGAGGGCGCCTCTGCCCGACCTCCCACTGTCTGGGAGGTGAGGAGAGCCTCTGCCCGGCCACCCATCGTCTGGGAGGTGAGGGCGCCTCTGCCCGACCACCCAAAGTCTGGGAAGTGAGGAGCGCCTCTGCCTGGCCACCCACCATCTGGGAGGTGAGGAGCACCTCTGCCCGGCCACCCAACGTCTGGGAAGTGAGGAGGCGCCTCTGCCCAGCCACCCATCATCTGGGAGGTGAGGCGCCTCTGCCCGGCCACCCATCGTCTGGGAGGTGAGGAGCACCTCTGCCCGGCCACCCATCGTCTGGGAGGTGAGGGCGCCTCTGCCCGGCCACCCCATCTGGGAAGTGAGGAGAGCCTCTGCCCAGCCACCCATCATCTGGGAAGTGAGGAGGCCTCTGCCCGACCACCCAAAGTCTGGGAAGTGAGGTGCCTCTGCCCGGCCACCCATCGTCTGGGAAGTGAGGCGCCTCTGCCCAGCCACCCATCATCCGGGAGGTGAGGAGCGCCTCTGCCCGACCACCCATCATCTGGGAAGTGAGGAGAGCCTCTGCCCAGCCACCCCGTCTGGGAAGTGAGGGAGGCGCCTCTGCCAAGCCACCCATCATCTGGGAAGTGAGGAGAGCCTCTGCCCGGCCACCCATCATCCGGGAGGTGAGGAGGCTGCCTCTGCCCGACCTCCCATCATCTGGGAAGTGAGGAGGCGCCTCTGCCCGGCCACCCATCGTCCGGGAGGTGAGGAGGCGCCTCTGCCCGGCCACCCATCGTCCGGGAGGTGAGGAGAGCCTCTGCCCGACCACCCATCGTCTGGGAGGTGAGGCGCCTCTGCCCGGCCACCCATCATCTGGGAGGTGAGGAGCGCCACTGCCCGGCCACCCATGCGTCTGGGAAGTGAGGCGCCTCTGCCCGGCCACCCCATCTGGGAGGTGAGGAGAGCCTCTGCCCGGCCACCCATCGTCCGGGAGGTGAGGAGAGCCTCTGCCCGGCCACCCATCATCCGGGAGGTGAGGAGAGCCTCTGCCCGGCCACCCATGCGTCAGGGAAGTGAGGAGGCGCCTCTGCCCGGCCACCCCATCTGGGAAGTGAGGCGCCTCTGCCCGGCCACCCATCGTCTGGGAGGTGAGGAGAGCCTCTGCCCGGCCACCCATCGTCCGGGAGGTGAGGAGGCGCCTCTGCCTGGCCACCCATCATCCGGGAGGTGAGGAGAGCCTCTGCCCGGCCACCCATCGTCCGGGAGGTGAGGAGAGCCTCTGCCCGCCACCCATCGTCTGGGAGGTGAGGAGACCTCTGCCCGGCCACCCATCGTCTGGGAAGTGAGGAGGCGCCTCTGCCCGGCCACCCATCGTCTGGGAGGTGAGGCGCCTCTGCCCGGCCACCCCATCTGGGAAGTGAGGTGAGCCTCTGCCCGGCCACCCATTCGTCTGGGAGGTGAGGAGAGCCTCTGCCCGGCCACCCCATCTGGGAAGTGAGGAGCCTCTGCCCGGCCACCCCATCTGGGAAGTGAGGAGCGCCTCTGCCCGGCCGCCCCATCTGGGAAGTGAGGTGCCTCTGCCCGGCCACCCCATCTGGGAGGTGAGGAGGCGCCTCTGCCCGGCCACCCATCATCTGGGAAGTGAGGAGTGCCTCTGCCCGCCCACTCATCGTCTGGGAGGTGAGGAGCGCCTCTGCCCGGCCACCCATCGTCTGGGAAGTGAGGAGCGCCTCTGCCCGGCCACCCATCGTCCGGGAGGTGAGGAGCGCTCTGCCCGCCACCCATCGTCTGGGAAGTGAGGAGCGCCTCTGCCCGGCCAACCATCGTCTGGGAAGTGAGGAGTGCTCTGCCCGCCACCCCATCTGTGAAGTGAGGAGGGCCTCTGCCCGCCACCCATCGCCTGGGAAGTGAGGAGCCTCTGCCCGGCCACCCATAGTCTGGGAAGTGAGGAGTGCCTCTGCCCGGCCAACCATATCGTCCGGGAGGTGAGGAGCGCCTCTGCCCGGCCACCCATCTCCGGGAGGTGAGGAGAGCCTCTGCCCGGCCACCCATCGTCCGGGAGGTGAGGAGCGCCTCTGCCGGCCACCCACAGTCTGGGAAGTGAGGTGCGCCTCTGCCCGGCCACCCATCGTCCGGGAGGTGAGGAGAGCCTCTGCCCGGCCACCCATCGTCCGGGATGTGAGGAGCGCCTCTGCCGGCCACCCATCATCCGGGAGGTGAGGAGCGCCTCTGCCCGGCCACCCATCGTCTGGGAAGTGAGGAGCACCTCTGCCCGGCCACCCATCGTCCGGGAGGTGAGGAGCACCTCTGCCCGGCCACCCCATCTGGGAAGTGAGGAGCGCCTCTGCCGGCCACCCATCATCCGGGAGGTGAGGAGCGCCTCTGCCCGGCCACCCATCGTCCGGGAGGTGAGGAGAGCCTCTGCCCGGCCACCCACATCTGGGAAGTGAGGAGGCCTCTGCCTGGCCACCCATAGTCTGGGAAGTGAGGAGCGCCTCTGCCCGGCCACCCATCGCCTGGGAAGTGAGGAGTGCCTCTGCCCGGCCACCCATCATCCGGGAGGTGAGGAGCGCCTCTGCCCGGCCACCCACGTCTGGGAAGTGAGGAGCGCCTCTGCCCGCCACCCATCGACTGGGAAGTGAGGGAGCGCCTCTGCCCGCCACCCATAGTCTGGGAAGTGAGGAGAGCCTCTGCCCGCCACCCATCGCCTGGGAAGTGAGAGAGGCGCCTCTGCCCCGCCACCCCATCTGGGAAGTGAGGAGAGCCTCTGCCCGGCCACCCATCGTCCGGGAGGTGAGGAGAGCCTCTGCCCGACCTCCCATCATCTGGGAAGTGAGGAGTGCCTCTGCCCGCCACCCATCGCCTGGGAAGTGAGGAGAGCCTCTGCCCGACCTCCCATCATCTGGGAGGTGAGGAGGGCCTCTGCACGGCCACCCAAAGTCTGGGAAGTGAGGAGCGCCTCTGCCCGACCTCCCATCGTCTGGGAAGTGAGGAGCGCCTCTGCCCGGCCACCCATCGTCTGGGAAGTGAGGAGCGCCTCTGCCCGACCTCCCCATCTGGGAAGTGAGGAGCCTCTGCCCGGCCACCCATGGTCTGGGAAGTGAGGAGCGCCTCTGCCCGGCCACCCATCGTCTGGGAAGTGAGGAGTGCCTCTGCCCCACAACACATCTTCTGGGAAGTGAGGAGAGCCTCTGCCCGGGCCACTCATCGTCTGGGAAGTGAGGAGGCCTCTGCCGCCACCCATCGTCCGGGAGGTGAGGAGTGCCTCTGCCCGGCCACCCACATCCGGGAAGTGAGGAGAGCCTCTGCCCGACCTCCCATCATCTGGGAAGTGAGGAGTGCCTCTGCCCGGCCACCCATCGTCCGGGAGGTGAGGAGAGCCTCTGCCCGGCCACCCATCGCCTGGGAAGTGAGGAGCGCCTCTGCCCGGCCACCCAACGTCTGGGAAGTGAGGAGCGCCTGCCCGCCACCCCATCTGGGAAGTGAGGAGCGCCTCTGCCCGGCCACCCATGTCTGGGAAGTGAGGTGCGCTTCTGCCCGGCTGCCCGTCATCCGGGAGGTGAGGAGAGCTCTGCCCGACCTCCCATCGCCTGGGAAGTGAGGAGCGCCTCTGCCCGGCCACCATCGTCTGGGAAGTGAGGAGTGCCTCTGCCCGGCCACCCATCGTCCAGGAGGTGAGGAGAGCCTCTGCCTGGCCACCCACAGTCTGGGAAGTGAGGAGCGCCTCTGCCCGCCACCCATCGCCCGAGGTGAGGGAGCCTGCCCGCCACCCATCGCCCGAGGTGAGGAGCGACTCTGCCCAGCCACTCATCGTCTGGGATGTGAGGTGCCTCTGCCCGCCACCCCATCTGGGAAGTGAGGGCGCCTCTGCCCGCCACCCATCGCCTGGGAAGTGAGGAGCGCCTCTGCCCGGCCACCCATCGTCTGGGAAGTGAGGAGAGCCTCTGCCCGCCACCCATCGCCTGGGAAGTGAGGAGTGCCTCTGCCCGGCCACCCACAGTCTGGGAAGTGAGGGGTGCCTCTGCCCGACTACACACCGTCTGCGAGATGAGGAGCGCCTCTGTCTGACCTCACACTGTCTGGGAGGTGAGGAGAGTCTCGGCCCGGCCACCCACCGTCTGGGAGGTGAGGAGGGCCTCTGCACGACCACCCACAGTCTGGGAGGTGAGGAGAGCCTCTGCCCGGCCACCCATCGCCTGGGAGGTGAGGTGACCTCTGCCCGGCCACCCATATCTGGGAAATGAGGAGCGCATCTGCCCGACCACCCATAGTCTGGGAAGTGAGGTGCGCCTCTGCCCGACCACCCATCGTCTGGGAAGTGAGGAGTGCCTCTGCCCGCCACCCATCATCTGGGAAGTGAGGAGCGCCTCTGCCCGACCACCCATCGTCTGGGAAGTGAGGAGTGACTCTGCCAAGCCACCCATCGTCCGGGAGGTGAGAGCTTCTGCCCGCCACCCATAGTCTGGGAAGTGAGGAGTGCCTCTGCCCGACCTCCCATCGTCTGGGAAGTGAGGTGCCTGCCCGCCACCCATCGCCTGGGAAGTGAGGAGCCGCCTCTGCCCGCCACCCATCGCCTGGGAAGTGAGGAGCACCTCTGTCCGGCCACCCCATCTGGGAAGTGAGGAGCACTTCTGCCCCGCCACTCATCGTCAGGGAAGTGAGGGGTGCCTCTGCCCGACCACCCATCGTCCGGGAGGCGAGGAGCGCCTCTGCCCGACCAGCCTTCATGCAGGAGGTCAGGAGCGCCTCGGCCTAACGACCCAATATCTGGGAAGTGAGGAGTGCCTCTGCCCGGCCAACCACCGCCTGGGAAGTGAGGAGCGCCTCTGCCCGCCACCATCGTCCGGGAGGTGAGGAGCGCCTCTGCCCGAACTCCCATCCCCTGGGAAGTGAGGAGCCTCTGCCCGGCCACCCAATCTGGGAAGTGAGGATTAGAGCGTCTGCCCGGCCACCCATTCTGGGAAGTGAAGAGCGCTTCTGCCCGGCCACACACCTTCTGGGATGGGAGGAACGCCTCGGCTCGGCCACCCACTGTCTGGGAAGTGAGGAGTGCCTCTGCCAGGCCATCCCATCTTTGAAGTGAGGAGGGCCTCTGCGCGGCCACCCACCGTCTGGGAAGTGAGGAGTGCCTCTGCCCGGCCACCCATCATCTGGGAAGTGAGGAGTGCCTCTGCCCGCCACCCATCGTCCGGGAGGTGAGGAGCGCCTCTGCCCAGCCACCCATCGTCTGGGAAGTGAGGAGTGCCTCTGCCCGCCACCCATCGTCCGGGAGGTGAGGGAGCGCCTCTGCCCGGCCACCCATCGCCTGGGAAGTGAGGAGCCTGCCCGCCACCCACCTGGGAAGTGAGGAGTGCCTCTGCCCGCCACCCCATCTGTGAAGTGAGGGGCGCCTCTGACCGGCCACCCATCCTCTGGGAAGTGAGGAGAGCCTCTGCCCGGCCACCCATTCTGGGAAGTGAGGAGTGCTTCTGCCCGACCTCCCATCCTCTGGGAAGTGAGGGTCGCCTCTGCCCGCCCACCCATCGCCTGGGAAGTGAGGAGCGCCTCTGCCCGACCTCCCACGTCTGGGAAGTGAGGAGCGCCTCTGCCCGGCCACCCATCGTCTGGGAAGTGAGGGCGCCTCTGCCCGACCACCCATCATCTGGGAAGTGAGGAGCGCCTGCCCGCCACCCATCGTCTGGGAAGTGAGGAGTGCCTCTGCCCGCCACCCATCATCTGGGAAGTGAGGTGCCTCTGCCCGCCACCCATCGTCCAGGAGGTGAGGGAGCGCCTGCCCGCCACCCATCGCCCGGGAGGTGAGGGAGCCCCTCTGCCCGGCCACCCATCGTCCGGGAGGTGAGGAGAGTCTCTGTCCTTCCACCCATCGTCCGGGAGGTGAGGAGCGCCTCTGCCCGGCGGCCCGTCTGGGAAGTGAGGGAGTGCTTCTGCCCGGGCCTCTCATCGTCTGGGAAGTGAGTAGGGCCTCTGCCCGCCACCCATCGTCCGGGAGGTGAGGAGCGCCTCTGCCCAGCCACCCATCATCTGGGAAGTGAGGAGTGCCTCTGCCCGGCCACCCAATCTGGGAAGTGAGGAGCGCCTCTGCCCGGCCACCCAATCTGGGAAGTGAGGAGGCGCCTCTGCCCGCCACCCATTGTCTGGGAAGTGAGGAGCGCCTCTGCCCGGCCACCCATCGTCTGGGAATTGAGGAGCGCCTCTGCCCGACCACCCTGTATATGGGAGTGAAGAGTGCCTCTGCCCGGCCACCCATCGTCCGGGAGGTGAGGAGCGCCTCTGCCCGGCCACCCATCGTCCGGGAGGTGAGGAGAGCCTCTGCCCGACCACCCATCATCTGGGAAGTGAGGAGAGCCTCTGCCCGACCTCCCACTGTCTGGGAGGTGAGGAGAGCCTCGGCCCGGCCACCCATCATCTGGGAGGTGAGGAGGGCCTCTGCCCAGCCACCCAATCTGGGAAGTGAGGAGTGCCTCTGCCCAGCCACCCATCCTCCGGGAATTGAGGAGCGCCTCTGCCCGGCCACCCATGGTCCGGGAGGTGAGGAGGGCCTCTGCCCGGCCACCCATCATCTGGGAAGTGAGGAGCGCCTCTGCCCGGCCACCCATCGTCTGGGAAGTGAGGAGCGCTTCTGCCCGGCCACCCATCATCCGGGAGGTGAGGAGAGTCTCTGCCCGGCCACCCATCGTCCGGGAGGTGAGGAGCCTCTGCCCGGCCACCCATCGTCCGGGAGGTGAGGAGGCGCCTCTGCCCAGCCACCCCATCTGGGAATTGAGGAGCGCCTCTGCCCAGCCTCCCCGTCTGGGAAGTGAGGTGCGCCTCTGCCCGGCCCCCCTCTGGGAAGTGAGGAGTGCCTCTGCCCGCCAACCATCATCCGGGAGGTGAGGAGCGCCTCTGCCCGGCCACCCATCGTCCGGGAGGTGAGGAGCGCCTGTGCCCGGCCACCCCATCTGGGAATTGAGGAGCGCCCTTGCCCAGCCACCCCATCTGGGAAGTGAGGAGCGCCTCTGCCCGGCCACCCATCGTCTGGGAAGTGAGGAGTGCCTCTGCCCGGCCACCCATCGTCAGGGAAGTGAGGAGTGCCTCTGCCCCCACCCATCGTCCGGGAGGTGAGGAATGCCTCTGCCCGGCCACCCATCATCCGGGAGGTGAGGAGATCCTCAGCCCGGCCACCCCATCTGTGAAGTGAGGAATGCCTCTGCCTGGCCGCCCCGTCTGGGAAGTGAGGGACGCCTCTGCCTGGCCAACCATCGTCCGGGAGGTGAGGAGAGCCTCTGCCCGCCACCCATCGCCTGGGAAGTGAGGAGCGCCTGCCCGGCCACCCATCGTCCGGGAGGTGAGGAGAGCCTCTGCCCGGCCACCCATCGTCCGGGAGGTGAGGAGCCCATCTGCCCTGCCACCAATCGTCTGGGAGTTGAGGAGTGCCTCTGCCCGGCCACCCATCGTCCGGGAGGTGAGGAGAGCCTCTGCCCGGCCACCCATCGTCTGGGAAGTGAGGAGCTGCCCGGCCACCCATCGCCTGGGAAGTGAGGAGCGCCTGCCCGCCACCCATCATCTGGGAGGTGAGGAGCCTCTGCCCTGCCACCCCATCTGGGAAGTGAGGAGCGCCTCTGCCCGCCACCCCATCTGGGAAGTGAGGAGGCCTCTGCCCGGCCACCCACCGTCTGGGAAGTGAGGAGTGCCTCTGCCCGCCAGCCCCGTCTGGGAAGTAAGGAGAGCTTCTGCCCAGCCACCCATCATCCAGGAGGTGAGGAGACCCTCTGCCCGACCTCCCATCTGGGAAGTGAGGAGCGCCTCTGCCACGCCACCCATCATCTGGGAGGTGAGGAGAGCCTCTGCCCGCCACCCAAAGTCTGGGAAGTGAGGAGCCTGCCCGCCACCCCATCTGGGAAGTGAGGAGCGCCTCTGCCCGGCCACCCCGTCTGGGAAATGAGGAGCGCTTCTGCCCCGCCACTCATCGTCTGGGAAGTGAGGGGTGCCTCTGCCCGCCCACCCACTGTCTGGGAGGTGAGGAGAGCCTCTGCCCGGCCACCCACCATCTGGGAGGTGAGGAGCGCCTCTGCCCAGCCACCCACCGTCTGGGAGGTGAGGAGAGCCTCTGCCCGGCCACCCATCGTCCGGGAGGTGAGGAGAGCCTCTGCCCGGCCACCCATCGTCGGGAAGTGAGGAGTGCCTCTGCCCGGCCACCCATCGTCCGGGAGGTGAGGAGAGCCTCTGCCCGGCCACCCAATCTGGGAAGTGAGGAGCGCCTCTGCCCGGCCACCCACCGTCTGGGAAGTGAGGAGCGCCTCTGCCCGGCCACCCATCGTCTGGGAGGTGAGGAGAGCCTCTGCCCGGCCACCCATCGTCTGGGAAGTGAGGAGTGCCTCTGCCTGACTACACATCATCTGGGAAGTGAGGAGTGCCTCTGCCCGGCCAACCTATATATGGGAGTGAAGAGGGCCTCTGCCCGGCCACCCAACATCTGGGAAGTGAGGAGCGCCTCTGCCTGGCCACCCATCGTCTGGGAAGTGAGGCGCAACTCTGCCTGGCCACCCATCGTCTGGGAAGTGAGGAGCCTCGCCTGGCCAACCATCGTCCGGGAAGTGAGGAGCACCTCTGCCGGCCACCCACCATCTGGGAAGTGAGGAGCGCCTGCCCGCCACCCCATCTGGGAAGTGAGGGAGCGCCTCTGCCAGGCCACCCCATCTGGGAAGTGAGGAGTGCCTCTCCCGCCACCCAACGCCTGGGAAGTGAGGCGCCTCTGCCCGGCCACCCATCATCCGGCAGGTGAGGAGCGCCTCTGCCCGCCACCCATTCTGGGAAGTGAGGAGCGCCTCTGCCCAGCCACACACCGTCTGGGAAGTGAGGAGCGCCTCTGCCCGGACACCCATCGTCTGGGAAGTGAGGAGCGCCTCAGCCAGGCCACCCCATCTGTGAAGTGAGGAGCGCCTCTGCCCGCCACCCAACGCCTGGGAAGTGAGGAGCGCCTCTGCCCGCCACCCACGCCTGGGAAGTGAGGAGCGCCTCTGCCCGGCCACCCATCGTCCGGGAGGTGAGGAGTCCTCTGCCCTGCCACCCATCATCCGGGAGGTGAGGAGCGCCTCTGCCCGCCACCCACCTGTCTGGGAAGTGAGGAGCCTGCCCAGCCACCCAATCTGGGAAGTGAGGAGCCTGCCCGCCACCCCAACTGGGAAGTGAGTAGTGCCTCTGCCCGGCCACCCCATCGGGGAATTGAGGAGCGCTCTTGCCCAGCCGCCACGTCTGGGAAGTGAGGAGTGCCTCTGCCCAGCCACCCAATATATGGGAGTAAAGATGGCCTCTGTCCTGCCACCCAACGTCTGGGAGGTCAGGAGCGCCTCGGCCTGACGACCCATCATTTGGGAAGTGAGCAGCACCTCGGCCCTGCCACCCCATCTGTGAACTGAGGAGCGCCTCTGCCCGACCGCCCCGTCTGGGAAGTGAGGAGCGCCTCTGCCCGGCCACCCATCGTGGGGGAAATGAGGAGTGCCTCTGCCCGGCCACCCATCATCCGGGAGGTGAGGAGAGTCTCTGCGGCCACCCATTTTCTGGGAAGTGAGGAGCGCCTCTGCCTGACCACCCCATCTTTGAAGTGAGGAGGGCCTCTGCCGGGCCAGCCACCATCGGGGAAGTGAGGAGCGCCTCTGCCCAGCCACTCACCGTCTGGGAAGTGAGGAGTGCCTCTGCCGACACCCATCGCCTGGGAAGTGAGGAGCGCCTCTGCCTGCCACCCAACAGTCTGGGAAGTGAGGAGCCCTTCTGCCCGGCCACTCATCGTCTGGGAAGTGAGGAGATCTTCTGCCCTGCCACCCATCGTCCGGGAGGTGAGGCGCCTCTGCCAGACCACCCACCTTCTGGGAAGTGAGGAGCGCCTCTGCCCGGCCACCCAACGTCTGGGAGGTGAGGAGCGCCTCTGCCAGACCACCCACGTCCGGGAGGTGAGGAGCCTCTGCCCGGCCACCCATCGTCCGGGAGGTGAGGAGTGCCTCTGCCGACCTCCCATGGTCTGGGAGGTGAGGAGTGCCTCTGCCCGGCCACCCATCGTCCGGGAGGTGAGGAGAGCCTCTGCCTGGCCACCCACTGTCTGGGAAGTGAGGGCGCCTCTGCCCGGCCACCCATCGTCTGGGAGGTGAGGAGTGCCTCTGCCCGGCCACCCATCGTCCTGGGAGGTGAGGAGGCGCCTCTGCCCAGCCACCCATCGTCTGGGAAGTGAGGGCGCCTCTGCCCGGCCACCCATCGTCTGGGAAGTGAGGAGTGCTTCTGCCCGGCCACCCATCGTCTGGGAAGTGAGGGCGCCTCTGCCTGGCCACCCACTGTCTGGGAGGTGAGGAGGCGCCTCTGCCTGGCCACCCCATCTGGGAAGTGAGGGCGCCTCTGCCTGGCCACCCATCGTCTGGGAGGTGAGGCGCCTCTGCCCGGCCACCCATCGTCTGGGAAGTGAGGAGCGCCTCTGCCAGACCACACTTCGTCTGCGAAGTGAGGAGAGCCTCTGCTCGGCCACCCATCGTCTGGGAGGTGAGGAGAGCCTCTGCCTGGCCACCCATCGTCTGGGAGGTGAGGAGAGCCTCTGCCTGGCCACCCATCGTCTGGGAAGTGAGGCGCCTCTGCCTGGCCACCCATCGTCTGGGAGGTGAGGAGGCGCCTCTGCCCGGCCACCCATCGTCTGGGAAGGGAGGAACGCCTCGGCCTGGCCACCCACCATCTGGGATGTGAGGAGCACCACTGCCTGATCACCCATCGTCTGGGAGGTGAGGAGTGCTTCTGCCCGGCCACCCATCGTCTGGGAGGTGAGGAGCGCCTCTGCCCGGCCACCCCATCTATGGGGGTGAAGAGGGCCTCTGCCCGGCCACCCATCGTCTGGGAAGTGAGGAGCGCCTCTGCCCGGCCACCCATCGTCTGGGAGGTGAGGAGAGCCTCTGCCCGGCCACCCATCGTCCGGGAGGTGAGGAGTGCCTCTGCCCGGCCACCCATCGTCTGGGAAGTGAGGAGTGCCTCTGCCCGGCCACCCATCGTCTGGGAAGTGAGGAGTGCTTCTGCCCGGCCACCCATCCTCCTGGGAAGTGAGGAGCGCCTCTGCCAGACCACCCACCTTCTGGGAGGTGAGGAGCGCCTCTGCCTGGCCACCCATCGTCTAGGAAGTGAGGAGCGCCTCTGCCCGGCCACCCATCGTCTGGGAAGTGAGGAGCGCCTCTGCCTGGCCACCCCATCTGGGAAGTGAGGAGCGCCTCTGCCCGGCCACCCATCGTCTGGGAAGTGAGGAGCGCCTCTGCCCGGCCACCCATCGTCTGGGAAGTGAGGAGCGCCTCTGCCCGGCCACCCATCGTCTGGGAAGTGAGGAGTGCCTCTGCCCGACCACCCATCTCTGGGAGTGAGGCCTCTGCTGACCACCCCATCTTTGAAGTGAGGAGGGCCTCTGCCCGGCCACCCACCGTCTGGGTAAGTGAGGAGCGCCTCTGCCTGGCCCACCTATATAGGGTGAAGGGCCTCTGCCCGGCCACCCATCGTCCGGGAGGTGAGGGGCGCCTATTCCCAGCAGCTGTCTGCAGTGAGGGAGACCCTCTGCCTGGCCACCCACTGTCCGGGAGGTGAGGGAGGCGCCTCTGCCGACCACCCACAGTCTGGGAGGTGAGGAGAGCCTCCGCCCGACCACCCATCGTCTGGGAAGTGAGGAGTGCCTCTGCGGCCACCCATCATCCTGGGAGTGGGGAGGGCCTCTGCACGGCCACCCATTCTGGGAAGTGAAGAGTGCCTCTGCCCGGCCACCCATAGTCTGGGAAGTGAGGAGTGCCTCTGCCAGGCCACCCATCGTCCAGAAGGTGAGGAGAGCCTCTGCCCGGCCACCCATCTTCCGGGAGTTGAGGAGTGCCTCTGCACGGCCACCCATCGTCTGGCAGTGAGGAGCGCCTCTGCCTGGCCACCCATCCTCAGTGAAATGAGGAGTGCCTCTGCCCGGCCACCCCATCTGGGAAGTGAGGAGCGCCTCTGCCCGGCCACCCGTCTGGGAAGTGAGGAGGCCTCTGCCCGGCCACTCATCGTCTGGGAAGTGAGGAGTGCCTCTGCCCGGCCGCCCCGTCTGTGAAGTGAGGAGCGCCTCTGCCCGGCCACACCATCTTCTGGGAAGTGAGGAGAGCCTCTGCCCTGCCACCCATCGTCCGGGAGGTGAGGAGCGCCTCTGCCCGGCCACCCATCCGTCTGGGAGGTGAGGGGAGGCCTCTGCCCGGCCACCCCATCTGGGAAGTGAGGGCGCCTCTGCCCGACCGCCCAAGCGTCTGGGAGGTGAGGAGTCCCTCTGCCCAGCCACCCATTCTGGGAAGTGAGTTGCGCTTCCGCCCAGCCACACACCGTCTAGGAAGTGAGGAGTGCCTCTGGCCCAGCCACCCACTGTCTGGGAAGTGAGGTGCCTCTGCCCGGCCACCCACCTTCTGGGAGGTGAGGAGGGCCTCTGCCCGGCCACCCAATCTGGGAAGTGTGGAGCACCTCTGCCCGGCCACCCACCGTCTGGGAGGTGAGGAGCGCCTCTGCCCGGCCACCCATGCGTCCGGAGGTGAGGAGGCCTCTGCCTGGCCACCCACCGTCTGGGAGGTGAGGAGTGCCTCTGCCCGACCTCCCTTCTGGGAAGTGAGGGAGGCGCCTCTGCCTGGCCACCCACTGTCTGGGAGGTGGGAGCGCCTCTACACGACCACCCACATTCTGGGGAGGTGAGGAGTGCCTCTGCCCACCTCACACCGTCTGGGAGGTGAGGAGAGCCGCGGCCCGGCCGCCCATCGTCCGGAGGTGAGGAGAGCCTCTGCCCGGCCACCCATCGTCCGGAGGTGAGGAGGCGCCTCTACACGACCACCCACATTCTGGGGAGGTGAGGAGAGCCTCTGCCCGACCACCCACCTTCTGGGAAGTGAGGTGCCTCTGCCAGCCACCCATCGTCTGGGAAGTGAGGGCGCCTCTGCCCGACATCCCATCGTCTGGGGTGAGAGCGTCCTTGCCCAGCCGCCCCTTCTGGGAAGTGAGGAGTGCCTCTGCCCGGCCACCCATCGTCTGGGAAGTTAGGAGCACTTCTGCCCGGCCACTCATCGTCTGGGAAGTGAGGAGAGCCTCTGCCCAGCCACCCATCGTCCGGGAGGTGAGGAGCGCCTCTGCCCAGCCACCCATCGTCCGGGAGGTGAGGAGAGCCTCTGCCCGACCACCCATGGTCTGGGAAGTGAGGAGTGCCTCTGCCGACCACCCATCGTCTGGGAAGTGAAGAGGGCCTCTGCCCTGCCACCAAACGTCTGGGAAGTGAGGAGCGCCTCGGCGCGGCCACCCATCATCTGGGAAGTGAGGAGGGCCTCTGCACGGCCACCCATGGTCCGGGAGGTGAGGAGAGCCTCTGCCCTTCCACCCATCGTCCGGGAGGTGAGGAGCGCCTCTGCCCAACCTCCCCGTCTGGGAAGTGAGGAGAGCCTCTGCCCGGCCGCCCCGTCTGGGGTGTGAAGAGAGCCTCTGCCTGGCCGCCCAACGTCGGTGAGGTTTGAGAGCGCCTCTGCCTGGCCGCCCCTTCTGGGAAGTGAGGAGTGCCTCTGCCCGGCCACCCATCGTCCGGGAGGTGAGGAGGCGCTTCTGCCCGGCCACTCATCGTCTGGGAAGTGAGGGGCGCCTCTGCCCGACCACCCAATCTGGGAAGTGAGGCGCCTCTGCCTGGCAGCCCCATCTGGGAGGTGAGGAGAGCCTCTGCCCGACCACCCATCGTCTGGGAAGTGAGGAGGCGCCTCTGCCCGGCCACCCATCGTCTGGGAGGTGAGGAGAGCCTCTGCCCGGCCACCCACCTTCTGGGAAGTGAGGGGCGCCTCTGCCCGGCCACCTAACCGTCGGGGAGGTGAGGAGGCGCCTCTGCCCGGCCACCCATGCGTCTGGGAAGTGAGGAGCGCCTCTACCTGTCCACCCAACGTCTGGGAAGTGAGGAGGGCCTACTGCCCGGCCACTCATCGTCTGGGAAGTGAGTAGGGCCTCTGCCCGCCCACCCACTGTCTGGGAAGTGAGGAGTGCCTCTGCCGGCCACCCACCTTCTGGGAAGTGAGGAGCGCCTCTGCCCGACCACCCACCGTCTGGGAGGTGAGGAGGAGCCTCTGCCCGGCCACCCAACATCTGGGAAGTGAGGAGCGCCTCTGCCCAGCCACCCATCGTCTGGGAAGTGAGGAGCGCCTCTGCCTGGCCACCCACCGTCTGGGAGGTGAGGAGGCCTCTGCCCGGCCACACACCGTCTGGGAAGTGAGGAGCACCTCAGCCAGGCCACCCAACGTCTGGGAAGTGAGGAGCACCTCTGCCCGGCCACCCCATCTTGGGAAGTGAGTAGCGTCTCTGCCCGGCCGCCCACCGTCTGGGAAGTGAGGAGAGCCTCTGACCGCCACCCATCGCCTGGGAAGTGAGGAGCCTGCCTGGCCACCCACCGTCTGGGAAGTGAGGAGGGCCTCTGCCCGACCACCCACTGCCTGGGAAGTGAGGAGCGCCTCTGCCTGGCCACCCATCGCCTGGGAAGTGAGGAGTGCCTCTGCCAGGCCACCCAAACTCTGGGAAGTGAGGGGGCTTCTGCCCAGCCACACACCGTCTGAGAAGTGAGGAGCGCCTCTGCCCGGCCACCCACCGTCTGGGAGGTGAGGAGCGCCTCTGCCCGCCACCCACCGTCTGGAAGTGAGGAGGCCTCTGCCAGGCCACTCACCGTCTGGAATGTGAGGAGCGCCTCTGCCTGGCCACCCACCGTCTGGGAAGTGAGGAGTGCTTCTGCCCGGCCACCCCATCTGGGAATTGAGGAGCCTGCCCGCCACCCATCGTCTGGGAAGTGAGGAGCCTGCCCGCCACCCCATCTGGGAGGTGAGGAGCGCCTCTGCCGGCCACCCACCGTCTGGGAAGTGAGGAGCGCCTCTGCCCGGCCACCCCATCTTTGAAGGTAGTGCCTCTGCCCTGCCACCCATCGTCCGGGAGGTGAGGAGCACCTCTGCCAGACCTCCCATACTCTGGGAAGTGAGGAGCGCCTCTGCCCGGCCACCCCATCTGTGAAGTGAGGAGCGCCTCTGCCTGGCCACCCGTCTGGGAGTGAGGGAGGCGCCTCTGCCCGGCCACCCACCATCTGGGAGGTGAGGAGGCGCCTCTGCCTGGCCACCCACCTTCTGGGAGGTGAGGAGCGCCTCTGCCCAGCCACACACCGTCTGGGAAGTGAGGGTGCCTCTGCCTGCCACCCATCGTCCGGGAGGTGAGGAGCCTGCCCAGCCACCCATCGTCCGGGAGGTGAGGAGCGCCTCTGCCTGACCCCCCCATCTGGGAGGTGAGGAGAGCCTCTGCCCGCCACCCCGTCTGGGGTGTGAAGAGAGCCTCTGTCCGGCCGCCCAGTCTGGGAAGTGAGGAGCACCTCTGCCGACCACCCATAGTCTGGGAAGTGAGGTGCGCCTCTGCCCGGACACCCATCGTCTGGGAAGTGAGGAGTGCCTTTGCCCGGCCACCCAAAATCTGGGAAGTGAGGAGGGCCTCTGCCCGGCCACCCATGGTCCTGGAGGTGAGGAGATCTTCTGCCCTGCCACCCATCGTTCCGGAGGTGAGGAGCGCCTCTGCCCGGCCACGCAACGTCCGGGCGGTGAGGAGAGCCTCTGCCCGACCTCCCATCGTCTGGGAAGTGAGGGCGCCTCTGCCCGACCACCCACAGTCTGGGAGGTGAGGAGAGCCTCTGCCCGACCCCCATCGTCTGGGAAGTGAGGAGCGCCTCTGCCTGGCCACCCACAGTCTGGGAGGTGAGGAGGCCTCGGCCCGGCCACCCATAGTCTGGGAAGTGAGGAGTGCCTCTGCCCGGCCACCCAGTCTGGGAAGTGAGGAGCGCCTCTGCCCGGCCACACACCGTCTGGGAAGTGAGGAGCGCCTCTGCCCGGCCGCCCCATCTGGGGAGTGAAGGGAGCCTCTGTCCGGCCGGCCCATCTGGGAAGTGAGGGCGCCTCTGCCCGGCCACCCATCGTCCGGGAGGTGAGGAGTGCCTCTGCCTGGCCACCGACCGTCTGGGAAGTGAGGAGCGCCTCTGCCTGCCCACCCATCGTCCGGGAGGTGAGGAGCGCCTCTGCCCGCCACCCATCTCTGGGAAGTGAGGAGCGCCTCTGCCCGACCTCCCATCGTCTGGGAGGTGAGGAGCGCCTCTGCAAGTCCACCCATCTTCTGGGAAGTGAGGAGGGCCTCTGCTCGGCCGCCCCATCTGGGAAGGGAGGGCGCCTCTGCCCAGCCACCCCACCTTCTGGGAAGTGAGGAGCACCTCTACCGACCACCCAACGTCTGGGAAGTGAGGAGGGCCTCTGCCGGGACACCCACCGTCTGGGAGGTGAGGAGTGCCTCTGCCCAGCCACCCTATATATGGGAGTGAAGAGGGCCTCTGCCCGGCCACCCATCGTCTGGGAAGTGAGGAGCGCCTCTGCCCGGCCACCCATCATCTGGGAAGTGAGGAGCACCTCGGCCCGGCACCCATCGCCTGGGAAGTGAGGAGTGCCTCTGCCCGGCCACCCCATCTGGGAAGTGAGGCGCCACTGCCCAGCCACCCATCGTCTGGGAAGTTGAAGAGTGCCTCAGCCCCAGCCACCCACGTCTGGGAAGTGAGGAGCGCCTCTGCCCGGCCACCCCGTCTGGGAGGTGAGGAGGCCTCTGCCCGGCCACCCATCGGAAGGAGGTGAGGAGCACCTCTACCCGACCACCCACCTCTGGGAGGTGAGGAGCGCCTCGGCCCGCCACCCATCATCTGGGAAGTGAGGAGGGCCTCTGCCCGCCACCCATCATCTGGGAAGTGAGGAGGGCCTCTGCACGGCCACCCATCGTCCGGGAGGTGAGGAGAGCCTCTGCCCGACCTCCCATCGTATGGGAAGTGAGTAGCATCTATGCCTGGCCACCCAACCGTCTGGGAGGTGAGGAGCGCCTCTGCCCAGCCACCCATCGTCTGGGAGGTGAGGAGCGCCTCTGCCCTGCCACCCATCGTCCGGGAGGTGAGGAACACCTCTGCCCGCCACCCATCGCCTGGGAAGTGAGGAGCCTCTGCCCGGCAACCCACCGCCTGGGAGGTGGGAGCACCTCTGCCCGACCACCCATCGTCTGGGAAGTGAGGAGGGCCTCTGCCCGGCCACCCATCGTCTGGGAAGTGAGGAGCGCCTCTGCCCGGCTACCCCATCTGGGAAGTGAGGAGTGCCTCTGCCCGGCCGCGCCGTCTGGGAAGTGAGGAAAGCCTCTGCCCAGCCACCCCTCATCTGGGAAGTGAGGAGCGCCTCTGCCTGGCCACCCATCGTCCGGGAGGTGAGGAGCGCCTCTGCCCGGCCACCCATCGTCCGGGAGTGAGGAGTGCCTCTGCCCAGCCACCCATCGTCCGGGAGGTGAGGGCGCCTCTGCCCGGCCACCCATCGTCCGGGAGGTGAGGAGCACCACTGCCTGGCCACGCATCGTCTGGGAAGTGTGGAGCGCCTCTGCCCGGCCACCCGATCGGGGAATTGAGGAGCGCCTCTGCCCAGCCACCCACCGTCTGGGAAGTGAGGAGAGCCTCTGCCCGGCCACCAATCATCTGGGAAGTGAGGAGCCTCTGCCTGACCACCCATCATCTGGGAGGTGAGGAGCCCTCTGCCCGACCTCCCATCGTATGGGAAGTGAGGAGTGCCTCTGCCCGGCCACCCATCGTCCGGGAGGTGAGGAGTGCCTCTGCCCGGCCACCCACCGTCTGGGAGGTGAGGTGCCTCTGCCCGGCCACCCACTGTCTGGGAAGTGAGGAGCGCCTCTGCCCGACACCCATCGTCTGGGAAGTGAGGAGCGCCTCTGCCTGGCCACCCAATCTGGGAAGGGAGGCCTCTGCCTGGCCACCCATCGCCTGGGAGGTGAGGAGGCGCCTCTGCCCAGCCACCCCATCTGGGAGGTGAGGCCTCTGCCCGGCCACCCATCATCTGGGAAGTGAGGAGCACCTCTGCCCGACCACCCCATCTGTGAAGTGAGGAGCGCCTCTGCCCGACCACCCCATCTGGGACGTGAGGAGCGCCTCTGCCCCTCCAACCATAGTCCAGGAGTTGAGGAGATCCTCTGCCCGGCCCCCATTGTCCGGGAGGTGAGGAGCGCCTCTGCCCAGCCACTCTATATATGGGAGTGAAGAGGGCCTCTGCCCGGCCACCCATCGTCTGGGAGGTGAGGAGCGCTTCTGCCCGACCACCCCATCTGGGAAGTGAGGGCCTCTGCCCGGCCACCCATCGTCTGGGAAGTGAGGGCGCCTCTGCCCGGCCACCCATCGTCTGGGAGGTGAGGAGGCGCCTCTGCCGGACCACCCCACGTCTGGGAAGTGAGGCCTCTGCCCGGCCACCCACCGTCTGGGAAGTGAGGAGGGCCTCTGCCCGGCCACCCCATCTGGGAAGTGAGGCGCCTCTGCCCGGCCACCCACGTCTGGGAAGGTGAGGAGCGCCTCTGCCCGGCCACCCCGTCTTGGGTGTGAAGAGAGCCTCTGCCCGGCCACCCACCGTCTGGGAAGTGAGGAGCGCCTCTGCCCGACCACCCCATCTGGGAAGTGAGGAGCGCCTCTGCCCGGCCACCCATCGTCTGGGAAGTGAGGAGCGCCTCTGCCCGGCCACCCATCGTCTGGGAGGTGAGGAGCGCCTCTGCCTGGCCACCCCATCTGTGAAGTGAGGAGCGCCTCTGCCCGGCCACCCATCGTCCGGGAGGTGAGGAGCGCCTCTGCCCGGCCACCCACCTCTGGGAAGTGAGGAGCGCCTCTGCCTGGCCACCCATCGTCCGGGAGGTGAGGAGCGCCTCTGCCCGACCTGCCATCATCTGGGAAGTGAGGAGTGCCTCTGCCCGGCCAACCACTGTCTGGGAGGTGAGGAGCGCCTCTGCCCCACCACCCACATTCTGGGAGGTGAGGAGAGCCTCGGCACGACCTGCCATCATCTGGGAAGTGAGGAGCACCTGTGCCCGGCCACCCATCGTCTGGGAAGTGAGGAGTGCCTCTGCCCGGCCACCCATCGTCTGGGAAGTGAGGAGCGCCTCTGCCCGACCACCCGTCTGGGAAGTGGGAGCGCCTCTGCCGGCCACCCCATCTGTGAAGTGAGGAGCGCCTCTGCCCGGCCGCCCGTCTGGGAAGTGAGGGCGCCTCTGCCCGGCCACCCCATCTGGGAAGTGAGGCGCCTCTGCCTGGCCACCCACTGTCTGGGAGGTGAGGGCGCCTCTGCCCGACCACCCATCATCTGGGAGGTGAGGGCGCCTCTGCCCGGCCACCCATCATCCGGGAAGTGAGGAGTGCTCTGCCCGGTCACCCATCATCTGGGAAGTGAGGAGCGCTTCTGCCCAGCCACCCATCGTCCGGGAGGTGAGGAGCCCCTCTGCCCGGCCACCCATCGTCCGGGAGGTGAGGAGGCGCCTCTGCCTTATCCCCATCTTCTGGGAAGTGAGGTGCCTCTGCCCGGCCACCCCATCTGGGAGGTGAGGAGGCGCCTCTGCGGACGACCCATCATCTGGGAAGTGAGGAGGCGCCTCTGCCCGGCCACCCACCGTCTGGGAAGTGAGGGCGCCTCTGCCCGACCACCCACCTTCTGGGAGGTGAGGAGTGCCTCTGCCCGGCCACCCATCATCTGGGAGGTGAGGAGGCGCCTCTGCCCGACCACCCATCGTCTGGGAGGTGAGGAGTGCCTCTGCCCGGCCACCCATCGTCTGGGAGGTGAGGAGAGCCTCTGCCCACCACCCATCGTCCGGGAGGTGAGAGGTGCCTCTGCCTGATGACCCATCATCTGGGAGTGAGGAGCGCCTCTGCCCGACCACCCACCTTCTGGGAAGTGTGGTGCGCCTCTGCCCGGCCACCCATCGTCTGGGAAGTGAGGCGCCTCTGCCCGGCCACCCATGGTCTGGGAAGTGAGGAGCGCCTCTGCCCGGGCGACCCGTCTGGGAAGTGAGGAGAGCCTCCGCCCGACCACCCATCGTCTGGGAGGTGAGGCGCCTCTGCCCGGCCGCCCGTCTGGGAGGTGAGGAGTGCCTCTGCCTGATGACCCATCATCTGGGAAGTGAGGGAGTGCCTCTGCCTGATGACCCAATTCTGGGAAGTGAGGAGGCGCCTCTGCCCGGCCGCCCCGTCTGGGAGGTGAGGGAGGCCTCTGCCCGGCCACCCCATCTTCTGGGAGGTGGTAGAGCCTCTGCCCGGCCACGTCTGGGAGGTGAGGAGAGCCTCTGCCCGGCCACAACTCTGGGAAGTGAGGATTGCCTCCGCCGGCCACATCATCTGGGAATTGAGTAGAGTCTCTGCCTGGCCAACCATCCTCCGGGAGGTGAGGAGCGCCTCTACCTGACCACCCATCATCTGGGAGGTGAGGAGTGCCTCTGCCTGATGACCCATCATCTGGGAAGTGAGGAGCGCCTGTGCCCGGCCGCCCATCATCTGGGAAGTGAGGAGAGCCTCTGCCCGGCCACCCATGGTCTGGGAAGTGAGGAGAGCCTCTGCCCGGCCACCCATGGTCTGGGAAGTGAGGAGGAGTGCCTCTGCCCGACCACCCACCTTCTGGGAGGTGAGGAGCGCCTCTACCTGTCCACCCATGGTCTGGGAAGTGAGGAGAGCCTCTGCCCGGCCACCCCATCTGGGAAGTGAGGGCGCCTCTGCCCGGCCGCCCGTCTGGGAAGTGAAGTGCCTCTGCCCGGAACCTATATATGGGAGTGAAGAAGGCCTCTGCCCGGCCACCCAAAATCTGGGAAGTCAGGAGCGACTCTGCCCGGCCGCCCATCGTCTGGGAGGTGAGAGATCCTCTGCCTGGCCACCCACCGTCTGGGAGGTGAGGCGCCTCTGCCCGACCACCCATGCGTCTGGGAGGTGAGGAGGCGCCTCTGCCCGGCCACCCATCGTCTGGGAGGTGAGGAGCACCTTGCCTGACTACCCATCATCTGGGAAGTGAGGAGCGCCTCTGCCTGGCCACCCACAGTCTGGGAGGTGAGGAGGCGCCTCTGCCCGACCACCCACCCTCTGGGAGGTGAGGAGTGCCTCTGCCCGGCCACCCCTTCTGGGAGGTGAGGAGAGCCTCTGCCCGGCCACCCCATCTGGGAGGTGAGGCGCCTCTGCCCGACCACCCCATCTGGGAGGTGAGGGCGCCTCTGCCTGGCCACCCATCGTCTGGGAAGTGAGGGCGCCTCTGCCCGACCACCCATCATCTGGGAAGTGAGGCGATCCTCTGCGTGTCCACCCATCGTCTGGGAAGTGAGGCGCCTCTGCCAGCCACCCATCGTCTGGGAAGTGAGGAGCGCCTCTGCCTGGCCACCCAAAATCTGGGAAGTGAGGAGCGCCTCTGCCTGACCACCCATCATCTGGGAAGTGAGGAGTGCCTCTGCCCGGCACCCCATCTGGGAGGTGAGGAGAGCGACTCTGCCCGGCCACCCATTCTGGGAAGTGAGGCGCCTCTGCCCGACCACCCATGCGTCTGGGAAGTGAGGAGAGCCTCTGCCCGGCCACCCATCGTCTGGGAAGTGAGGAGTGCCTCTGCCCGGCCACCCAAAATCTGGGAAGTGAGGGATCCTCTGCCTGGCCACCCACAATCTGGGAAGTGAGGCGCCT
>JAKGGE010002475.1:0-42620 GCA_023748175.1 Hoolock leuconedys
TGTAAAAGCTGCTCAATCAAAAGAAATGTTCAACTCTGTGAGATGAATGCACACATCACAAAGAAGTTTGTCAGAATCTTTCTGTCTAGTTTTTATGTGGAGATATTTCCTTTTCCAAAATAGGCCTGAAAGC
Organism: Hoolock leuconedys; assembly: GCA_023748175.1. NCBI lineage: Eukaryota > Metazoa > Chordata > Mammalia > Primates > Hylobatidae > Hoolock > Hoolock leuconedys. Next base: position 134 of record JAKGGE010002475.1, read on the forward strand.
GCTCAAAATGTCCCCTTGTAGAGTCTGCATGAAGAGTGATTCAAAGCTGCTCAATCAAAAGTAAAGTTCAACTCTGTGAGATGAATGCACACATCACAAAGAAGTTTTTCAGAATTCTTCTGTCTAGATTTTATGTGAAGATATTTCCCTTTCCAAGATAGGCCTCAAAATGCTCAAATTTCCCCATGCAGATAAAATGAAAAGAGAGTTTCTAAACTGCCCTATCAAAAGTAAGGCTCAACTCTGTGACATGAATACACGTATCACAAAGAAGTTTGTCAGAATATTTCTTTCTAGTTTTTATATGAAGATATTTTCTTTTCCACTGTAGGCCTCAATGCGCTCCAAATGTCCACTTGCAGATTCTACAAAATAAGTGTTTCAAAGCTGCTCTATCAAAAGTAAGGTTCAAATCTGTGAGATGAATGCACACATCACAAAGTAGTTTGTCAGAATGCTTCTATCTAGTTTTTATGAGAAGATATTCTTTTTTCAACAATAGGCCTCAAAGAGCTCCAAATGTTCACTTGCAGATTCTACAAAAAGAGTGTTTCAAAACTGTTCTATCAAAAGTAAGGTTCAACAAGTTCAGATGAATGTGCACATCACAAAGGAGTTTGTCACAATGCTTCTGTCTAGTTTTTATGTGAAGATATTTCCCTTTACAAGATAGACCTCAAAGCGCTCCAAATGTCCCCTTGCAGATTCTACATGAAGAGAGATTCAAAGCTGTTCAACCAAAAGAAATGTTCAACTCTGTGAGATGAACGCACACATCACAAAGAAGTTTTTCAGAATTCTTCTGTCTAATTTTTATGTGAAGATGTTTCCTTTACCAGGACAGGCCTTAAAGCACTCCAAATGTCCACATGCAGATTCTATAAAAAGAGTGTTTCAAAGCTGCTCTTTCAAAAGTAAGGTTCAACACTGTGAGATGAATGCACGCATCATGAAGAAGTTTGTCAGAATGCTTCTATCTAGTTTTTATGTGAATATATTTCCTTTTCCAAGATAGGCCTCAAAGCCATCAAATTTCCCCATGCAGATACAACAAAAAGATAGTTTCTAAAGTGCCCTATCAAAATTAAGGTTCAACTCTGTGGGATGAATGCTTGTATCACAAAGAAATTTGTCAGAATATTTCTGTCTAGTTTTTATATGAAGATATTTTCATTTCCACTGTAGTCCTCAAAGGGCTCCAAAGATCCACTAGCAGATTCAACAAAATAAGTGTTTCAAAGCTGCTCTATCAAAAGTAAGGTTCAAATTTGTGAGTTGAATGCACACATCACAAAGAAGTTTCTCAGAATGCTTCTGTCTAGTTTTTATGTGAAGATATCTCCTTTTCCACCATAGGCCTCAAAGCGCTGCAAATATCCACTACGGATTCTTCAGAAACAGTGTTTCAAAACTACTCTATCAAAATTAAGGTTCAAATCTGTGAGATGCATGCAAATATCACAAAGAAGTTTGTCAGAATGCTTCTATGTACTTTTTATTTGAAGATGTTTCCTTTACCACCATAGGCTTCAAAGTGCTCAAATACCCAATTACAGATCCTCCAAAAAGATTGTTTCAAAGCTGCTCTATCAAAAATAAGATTCAACTCTGCGAGATGAGTGCACATTTCACAAAGAAGTTTGTCGGAATGCTTCTGTCTAACTTTTATGTGAAGATAATTCCTTTTCCACCATAGGCCTGAAAGTGCTTCAAATGTCCTCTTACAGATTCTACAAAAACTGTTTTTCAAAGCTGCTCTATCAAAAGTAAGGTTCAACACTGTGAGATGAATGGGTATGTCACAAAGCAGTTTGTCAGAATGCTTCTATCTAGTTTTGATGTGAAGATGTTTCCTTAACCACCATTGGCCTCAAAGTGCTCCAAATGTCCACTTGCAGATTCTACAAAAAGAGTTTTTCGAAGCTGCTCTATCAAAAGTAAGGTTCAATTCTGTGTGATGAATGCACACATCTCAAAGTAGTTTTTCAGAATGCTTCTATCTAGTTTTTATGTGAAGATAATTCTTTCTGCACCATAGGCCTCAAAGTGCTCCAAATGTCCTCTTGCAGATTCTACAAAAAGAGTGTCTCAAAACTGCTCAATCAAAAGTAAGGTTTAATTCTGGAACATGAATGCACACATGACAAAGAACTTTGTCAGAATGCTTCTGTCTAGTTTTTATGTGAAGATATTTCCTTTTCCACCATAGGCCTCAAAGCTCTCCAAGTGTGAACAAGCAGATTCTGAAAAAAGTGTTTCAAAACTGCTCTATCAACAGTAAGGTTCAACTCTGAGAGATGAGTGCACACATCAAAAGGAAGTTTGTCAGAATGCTTTTGTCTAGTTTTTATGTGCAGATTTTTTTTCAACTATAGGCCTCAAAGCACTCCAAATGTCCGCTTGCAGAATTAGAATCTACAAAAACAGTGTTTCCAAACTGCTCAATCAAAAGTAAGGCTAAACTCAGTGAGATTAATGCACACATCACAAGGAAGTTTGTCAGAATGCTTCTGTCTAGTTTTTATGTGAAGCTATTTCCTTTTCCATGATATGCCTCAAAGTGCTCCAAATGTCCACTGACAGATACTACAAAAAGAGAGTCTCAAAACTGCCCTGTCAAAAGTAAGGTTCAACTCTGTGAGATTAATGCAAACATCATAAAGAAGTTAGTCAGAATGCTTCTATCTAGTTTTTATGTGAAGATATTTCCTTTTCCACCATAGGCCTCAAAGTGCTCCAAATGTCAACTTGCAGATTCAACAAAAACAGTGTTTCAAAACCGCTCTATCAAAAGTAAGGTTCAACTCTGAGAGATGAGTGCACACATCAAAAGGAAGTTTGTCAGAATACTTCTGTCTAGTTTTTATGTGAAGATAATTCTTTCTGCACCATAGGCCTCAAAGTGCTCCAAATGTCCACTTGCAGATTCTACAAAAAGAGTGTTTCAAAGCTGCTCTATCAAAAGTAAGGTTCAATTCTGTGTGATGAATGCACACATCACAAAGAAGTTTGTGTGAATGCTTCTGTCTAGTTTTTATGTGAAGATATTTCTTTTTCCAAGATAGCCCTGAAAGCCCTCAAATGTCCCCTTGCAGAGATTACAAAAAGAGGCTTTCAAAACAGCTCTATCAAAAGTAAGGTTCTACTCAGTGAGATGAATGCACACATCACAAATTAGTTTGTCAGAATGCTTTTGTCTAATTTTTATGTTATGTTATTTGCTTTTCCACCACAGACCTCAAAGCGCTCCAAATGTCCACTTGTAAATTCTACAAAAAGAGAGTTTCAAAGCTGCTCATTCAAAAGTAGGGTTCAATTCTGTGAGATGAATGCATGTATCACAAAGAAGTTTGTCAGAATGATTCTGTCTCGTTTTTATATGAAGATATTTCCTTTTCCACCTTTGGCCTCAAAGCTCTCCAAATCTCTGCTTGCAGAATCTACAAAAAGAGTGTTTCAAAACTGCTCTATCAAAAGTAAGGTTCAACGCTGTGAGATGAATGCACATATCACAAAGAAGTATGTCAGAATGCTTCTGCCTAGTTTTTATGTGAAGATATTTCATTTTCCACAACAGGCCTCAAAGAACTCCAAATATCCATGTGCAGATTCTACAAAAACAGTGTTTCAAATCTCCTCTATGAAAAGTAAGTTTTAACTCTGTGAGATGAATGGACACATCACAAAGAAGTTTGTAAGAATGTTTCTGTCTAGTTTTCATGTGAAGATATTACGTTTTGGGGGGGCCTCAAACCACTCAAAATGTCCCCTTTCAGATAGTACAAAAAGAGAGTTTCAAAACTGCTCTATCAAGAGTAAAGTTCAACTCTGTGAGATGAATGCACACATCACAAAGAAGTTTGTCACACTGCTTCTGTCTAGTTTTTATGTGAAAATATTTACTTTTCAATGATAGGCCTCAACCTGCTCCAAATATCCCCTTGCAGATACTAAAAAAAGAGAGCTTCAAAACTGCTCTATCAAAAGTAAAGTTCAACTCTGCAAGATGAACGCACATGTCAAAAAGAAGTTTATCAGAATGCTTCTGTCTTGTTTTTATGTGAAGATATTTCCTTTTCCACCGTAGGCCTCAAAGCACTCCAAATGTCCATTTACAGATTTTACGAAAAGAGTGTTTCAAAGCTGCTTTATCAAAACTAAAGTTCAACTCTGTGACATTAATTCACACATCACAAAGAAGTTTGTCAGAATGATTCTGTATAGATTTTATATGAAGATATTTCTTTTTCCACCATAGACCTCAAAGCTCTCCAAATGTCCACTGGCAGATTCTACAAAAGAGTGTTTCAAAGCTGCTCTATCAAAAGTAAAGTTCAACTCTGTGACATTAATTCACACATCACAAAGTTTGTCAGAATGCTTCTGCCTAGTTTTTATGTGAAAATATTTACTTTTCAATGATAGGCCTCAACCTGCTCCAAATATCCCCTTGCAGATACTACAAAGAGAGTTTCAAAACTGCTCTATCAAAAGTAAAGTTCGTCTCTGTGAGATGAATGCACAAATCACAAAAGTTTGTCAGAATACTTCAGTGTAGTTTTTATGTGAAGATATTTCTTTTTCCATCATAGTCCTCAAAACGCTCCAAATGTCTACTTGCAGATTATACAAAAAGTTTTTCAATACTGCTAAATCAAAGGTAAGCTTCAACTCTGTGACATTAATGGACAAATCACAAAGAAGTTTGTCAGAATGCTTCTGTATAGATTTTATATGAAGATATTTCCCTTTCCAAGATAGGCATCAAACCAATCTTAATGCCCCCTTGCAGATACTACAAAAAGAAAGTTTCAAAACTGCTCTATCAAAAGTAAATTTCAAATCTGTGAGTAGAGTACATGTATCACAAAGGCGTTTTTCAGAATGCTTCTGTCTAGTTTTTATGTGAAGATATTTCCTTTTCCACCATAGGCCCCAAAGCGTTCCAAAGGTCCAATTGCAGATTCTACAAAAAGAGGGTTTCTTTTTTTTCATTGCTGTGACTGATATTTTATTTTATTTTTTTTATTATTATACTTTAGGTTTTAGGGTACATGTGCACAATGTGCAGGATCGTTACACATGTATCCATGAGCCATGTTGTTTTGCTGCACCCATTAACTCGTCATTTAGCATTAGGTATATCTCCTAATGCTGTTCCTCCCCCATCCCCCCACCCCACAATAGTCCCCCGAGTGTTATGTTCCCCTTTCTGTGTTTCAAAGCTGCTCTATCAAAAGTAAGCTTCAACTCTGTGAGATGAATGCACACATCACAAAGAAGTTTGTCAGAATACTTCTGTGTAGTTTTTATGTGAAGATATTTCTTTTTCCACCATAGGCCTCAAAGCTCTCCAAATGTCCACTGGCAGATTCTACAAAAAGAGTGTTTCAAAACTGTTCAATCAAAAGTAAGGTTCAACTCTGTGACATTAATTCACACATCACAAAGAATTTTGTCAGAATTCTTCTGTCTAGTTTTTATATGAAGATATTTCCCTTTGAACGATAGGCCTCAAAATGTTCCAAATGTCCCCTTGCAGATAATACAAAAAGAGAGTTTCAAAACTGCTCTATCAAAAGTAAAGTTCAAATCTTTGAGAAGAATGCACGTATCACAAAGGCGTTTGTCAGAATGCTTCTGTCTAGTTTTATATGCAGATATTTCCATTTCCACCATAGGCCTCAAAGTGCTCGAAATGTCCAATTGCAGATTCTACAAAAGGAGTGTTTCAAAGCTCCTCCAACAAAAGTAAGGTGCGACTCTCTGAGATGAATGCACACATCACAAAGAAGTTTGTCAGAATACTTCTGTGTAGTTTTTATGGGAAGATATTTCTTTTTCCACCATAGGCCTCAAGTTGCTCCAAATGTCAACTTGCAGATTCTACAAAAGAGTGTTTAAAAACTGCTCAATCAAAAGTAAGGTTCAACTCTGTGACATTAATGCACACATCATAAAGAAGTTTGTAAGAATGCATCTGTCGGCTGGGCACGGTGGCTCACGCTTGTAATCCCAGCAGGTTGGGAGGCCGAGGTGGGTGGATCACGAGGTCAGGAGATCCAGACCATGGTGAAACCCCGTCTCTACTAAAAATACAAAAAATTAGCTGGGCATGGTAGTGGGTGCCTGTAGTCCCAGCTACTTGGAAAGGCTGAGGCAAGAGAATGGCATGAACCTGGGAGGCAGAGCTTGCAGTGAGCCAAGACTGTGCCACTGCACTCCAGCCTGGGTGACAGAGTGAGACTCTGTCTCAAAAAAAAAAAAGAATGCATCTGTCTAATTTGTATATGAAGATGTTTCCCTTTCCAAGACGGGCCTCAAACCTCTCCAAATGTCCCCTTGCAAATACTACAAAAAGGGAGTTTCAAAACTTCTCTATCAAAAGTAAAGTTCAACTCTGTGAAAAGAATGCACATATCACAAAGTCGGTTCTCAGAATGTTTCAGTCTAATTTTCATGTGAAGGTATTTCCTTTTCCACCACAGGCCTCAAACCACTACAAATGTCCACTTGCAGATTCTACAAAAGGAGTGTTTCAAAGTTGCCCTATCAAAAGTAAAGTTCAAATCTGTGAGATGAATGCACACATCACAAAGTTTGTCAAAATACTTCTGTGTATTTTTTATGTGAATATATTCCTTTTTCCACCATAGTCATCAAAGAGCTACAAATGTCAACTTGCAGATTCTACAAAAAGAGTGTTTCAAACCTGCTCTATCAAAAGTAAGGTTCACCTCTGTGAGATGAATGCACACATCACAAAGAAGTTTGTCAAAATACTTCTGTGTAGTTTTTATGTGAAGATATTTCTTTTTCCACCATAGGACTCAAAGCACTCCAAATGTCCACTTGTAGATTCTACAAAAAGAGTGTTTCAAAACTGCTCAATCAAAAGTAAGGTTCAGCTCTGTGACATTAATGCACACATCACAAAGAAGTTTGTCAGAATACTTCATTCTAGTTTTTATATGAAGATATTTCCCTTTCCAAGATAGGCCTCAAACCGCTCCAAATGTCTACTTGCAAATATCTACCAAAAGAGAGATTCAAAACTGCTTTATCAAAAGTAAAGTTCAACTCTGCGAGATGAATGCACATATCACAAATAAGTTTTTCAGAATGCTTCTGTCTTGTTTTTATATGAAGATATTTCCTTTTCCATCATAGGCCTCGAAGTGCTCCAAATGTCCAATCGCAGATTCTACAAAAAGAGTGTTTCAAAGCTGCTCTATGAAAAATAAGGTTCAACTCTGTGAGATGAATGCACACATCACAAAGAAGTTTGTCAAAATACTTCTGTGTAGTTTTTATGTGAAGATATTTCTTTTTCCACCATAGGACTGAAAGCACTCCAAATATCCACTTGCAGCTTCTACAAAAAGAGAGTTCCAAAACTGCTCAATCAAAAGAAAGGTTCAACTCTGTGACATTAATGCAAACATCAGAAAGAAATTTTTCAGAATTCTTCTGTCTAGTTTTTATGTGAAGATATTTTCTTTTCCAAGATAGGCCTCAAAGCTCAAATCTCCCGTGCAGATACAACAAAAGAGAGTTTCTAAACTGCCCTATCAAAAGTAGGTTCAACTCTGTAAGATGAATGGACACATCACAAAGAAGTTTGTCAGAATATTTCTTTCTAGTTTTATATGAAGATATTTCTTTTTCCACCATAGGCCTCAAAGCACTCCAAATGTCCACTTACAGATTCAACAAAATAAGTGTTTCAAAGCTGCTCTATCAAAATTAAGGTTCAACTCTGTGAGATGAATGCATACATCTTAAAGAACGTTGTCAGAATGGTTCTGCCTAGTTTTTATGTGAAGATATTTTCTTTTCCAAGATAGGCCTCAAAGCACTCAAAATATCCCCTTGTAGATTCTACATGAAGAGTGATTATAGCTGCTGAATCAAAAGTAAGGTTCACTTCTGTGAGATGAATGCACACATCACAAAAAAGTTTGTCACAATGCTTCTGTCTAGTTTTTATGGGAAGATGTTACTTTTTCCACCATACGCCTCAAAGCGCTCCAAATGTCCACTTACAGATTTTACGAAGAGAGTGTCTCAAAACTGCTGAATCAAAAGGTTCAACTCTGTGAGATGAATGCACACAGCACAAAGAAGTTTGTCAGAATTCTTCTATCTAGTTTTTATGTGAAGATGGTTCTTTAACACCACAGGCCTTAAAGCACTCCAAATGTCCACATGCAGATTCTATAAAAAGAGTGCTTCAAAGCTGCTCTATTGAAAGTAAGGTTCAACTCTGTAAGATGAATGGACACATCACAAAGAAGTTTGTCAGAATGCTTCTGTCTAGTTTTTATGTAAAGGTATTTCCTTTTCCAAGATAGGCCTCAAAGCACTCCAAATGTCCCATGGCAGATAATACAAAAATACCGTTTCAAATCTCCTCTATCAAAAGTAAAGTTCAAATCTGTGAGATGAATGCACACATCACAAAGAAGTTTGTCAGAATACTTCTGTGTATTTTTTATGTGAATATATTCCTTTTTCCACCATAGTCATCAAAGAGCTACAAATGTCAACTTGCAGATTCTACAAAAAGAGTGTTTCAAACCTGCTCTATCAAAAGTAAGGTTCACCTCTGTGAGATGAATGCACACATCACAAAGAAGTTTGTCAAAATACTTCTGTGTAGTTTTTATGTGAAGATATTTCTTTTTCCACCATAGGACTCAAAGCACTCCAAATGTCCACTTGTAGATTCTACAAAAAGAGTGTTTCAAAACTGCTCAATCAAAAGTAAGGTTCAGCTCTGTGACATTAATGCACACATCACAAAGAAGTTTGTCAGAATACTTCATTCTAGTTTTTATATGAAGATATTTCCCTTTCCAAGATAGGCCTCAAACCGCTCCAAATGTCTTCTTGCAAATATTACCAAAAGAGAGATTGAAAACTGCTTTATCAAATGTAAAGTTCAACTCTGCGAGATGAATGCACATATCACAAATAAGTTTTTCAGAATGCTTCTGTCTTGTTTTTATATGAAGATATTTCCTTTTCCATCATAGGCCTCGAAGTGCTCCAAATGTCCAATCGCAGATTCTACAAAAAGAGTGTTTCAAAGCTGCTCTATGAAAAATAAGGTTCAACTCTGTGAGATGAATGCACACATCACAAAGAAGTTTGTCAAAATACTTCTGTGTAGTTTTTATGTGAAGATATTTCTTTTTCCACCATAGGACTGAAAGCACTCCAAATATCCACTTGCAGCTTCTACAAAAAGAGAGTTCCAAAACTGCTCAATCAAAAGAAAGGTTCAACTCTGTGACATTAATGCAAACATCAGAAAGAAATTTTTCAGAATTCTTCTGTCTACTTTTTATGGGAAGATATTTCCTTTTCCAAGATAGGCCTCAAAGCGCTCAAATCTCCCCGTGCAGATACAACAAAAAGAGAGTTTCTAAACTGCCCTATCAAAAGTAAGGTTCAACTCTGTGAGATGAATGCACATATCACAAAGTAGTTTGTCAGAATATTTCTTTCTAGTTTTTATATGAAGATATTTTCTTTTCCACTGTAGGCCTCAATGCGCTCCAAATGTCCACTTGCAGATTCAACAAAATAAGTGTTTCAAAGCTGCTCTATCAAAATTAAGGTTCAACTCTGTGAGATGAAGGCACACATCAAAAAAAAGTTTCTCAGGATGCTTCTGCCTAGTTTTTATGTGAAGATATTTTCTTTTCCAAGATAGGCCTCAAAGCACTCAAAATATCCCCTTGTAGATTCTACATGAAGAGTGATTATAGCTGCTGAATCAAAAGTAAGGTTCACTTCTGTGAGATGAATGCACACATCACAAAAAAGTTTGTCACAATGCTTCTGTCTAGTTTTTATGGGAAGATGGTTCTTTAACACCACAGGCCTTAAAGCACTCCAAATGTCCACATGCAGATTCTATAAAAAGAGTGCTTCAAAGCTGCTCTATTGAAAGTAAGGTTCAACTCTGTAAGATGAATGGACACATCACAAAGAAGTTTGTCAGAATGCTTCTGTCTAGTTTTTATGTAAAGGTATTTCCTTTTCCAAGATAGGCCTAAAAAGGCAAAAAATGTCCCATGGCAGATAATACAAAAATACCGTTTCAAATCTCCTCTATCAAAAGTAAAGTTCAACTCTGTGAGAAGAATGTATGCATCACAAAGGAATTTGTCAGAATGCTTCTGTCTAGTTTTTATGTGAAGATATTTCCTTTTCCAGTGTAGGCCTCAAAGAGCTCCAAATGTCCAAAGGTAGATTTTACAAAAAGAATGTTTCAAAGCTCCTCTGTGAAAAGTAAGGTTCAACAATGTGAGATGAATGCACACATCACAAAGAAGTTTGTCAGAATGCTTCTGTCTAGTTGTTATGTGTAAATATTTCCTTTTCCACCATAGGCCTCAAAGCCCTCCAAGTGTACACTTGCAAATTCTATGAAAAGAGTGTTTCAAAGCTGCTCTATCAAAAGTAGGGTTCAACTGTGTGACATTAATACACACATCACAAAGAAGTTTGTCAGAATGCTTCTGCCTAGTTTTTATATGAAGATATTTCCCTTTCGAAGATAGGCCTCAAAAGGCAACAAATGTCCCATGGCAGATAATAAAAAGACAGTTTCAAAACTGTTCTATCAAAAGTAAAGTTCAACTCTGTGAGAAGAATGTGCGTATCACAAAAACATTTGTCAGAATCCTTCTGTCTGGTTTTTATGTGAAGATATTTCCTTTTCCACCGTAGGCCTCAATGAGCTCCAAATGTCCAAATGCAGATTCTACAAAAAGGGAGTTTCAAAGCTGCTCTATGAAAAGTAAGGATCAACACTTTGAGATGAATACACACATCACAAAGAAATTTGTCAGAATGCTTCTGTCTTGTTTTTATGTGAAGATATTTCCGTTTCCACCATAGGCCTCAAAGCACTCCAAATGTCCATTTTAAATTCTATAAAAAGAGTGTTTCAAAGCTGATCTATCAAAAGCAAGGTTCAACTCTATGATATGAATGCAAACATCACAAAAAAGTTTGTCAGAATACTTCTGTGTCGTTTTTGTGTGAAGATATTTCTTTTTCCACCATAAGCCACAAAGCACTCCAAATGACCACTTGCAGATTCTGCAAATAGTGGGTTTCAGAACTGCTCAATCAAAAGTAAGGTTCAACTCTGTGACATTAATGTACACATCACAAAGAAGTGTGTCAGAATGCTTCTGTCTAGTTTTTATATGAAGATATTTCCCTTTCCATGATAGGCCTCAAAAGGCAAAAAATGTCCCATGGCAGATAATACAAAAAGACCGTTTCAAAACTGTACTATCAAAAGTAAAGTTCAACTCTCTGAGAAGAATGTACGTATCACAAAGGTGTTTGTCAGAATGCTTCTGTCTGGTTTTTATGTGAAGATATTTCCTTTTGCACCTCAGGCCTCAAAGCGATCTAAATGGGCACCTGCAAATTCTACAAAAAGAGGGTTTCAAAGCTGCTCTATGAAAAGTAAGGTATAACAACGTGAGATGAATGCACACATCTCAATGAAATTTGTCAGAATGCTTCTGTCTAGTTGTTATGTGAAGATATTTCCTTTTCCACCATAGGCCTCAAAGCGCTCCAAATATACACTTGCAAATTCTATAAAAAGAGTGTTTCAAAGCTGCTGTATCAAAAATAAGTTTCAACTATGTGACATCAGTGCACACACCACAAAGAAGTTTGTCAGAATTCTTCTGTCTAGTCTTTATATTAAGATATTTCCCTTTCCAAGATAGGCCTTAAAAGGGAACAAATGTCCCATGGCAGATAATACAAAAAGAGCATTTCAAAACTGCTCTATTAAAAGTAAAGTTCAACTCTGTGAGAAGAAAGTAAGTATCAAAAAGGCGTTTGTCAGAATGCTTCTGTCTCTTTTTTATGTGAAGATATTTATTTTTTCACCATAGGCATCAAACCACTCCAAATGTCCACTTGCACATTCTACAAAAAGAGTGTTTCAAAGCTGCTCTATCATAAGAAAGTTTCAACTCTGTGAGATGAAAGCACAAATCACAAAGAAGTTTGTCAGAATACTTCTGTGTAGTTTTTATGTGAATATATTTCCTTTTCCACCATAGGCCTCAAAGCACTCCAAATGTCCACTTGCACATTCTACAAAAAGAGTGTTTCAAAGCTGCTCTATCAAAAGTAAGGTTAAAGTCTGTGAGATGAATGCAGCCATCACAAAGAAGTTTCTCAAAATGCTTCTGTCTATTTTTTATGTGAAGATATTTCCTTTTCCACCATAGGCCACAAAGCGCTCAAAATGTCCACTTGCAGATTCTAGAAAAAGAGTGTTTCAAAACTACTTAATCAAAAGTAAAGTTCAAGTCTGTGACATTAATGCACACATGACATAGAAGTTTGTCAGAATGCTTCTGTCTAGTTTTTATATGAAGATATTTCCCTTTCCAAGATAGGCCTCAAAAGGCAAAAAATGTCCCATGGCAGATAATACAAAAAGACTGTTTCAAAAGTGCTCTATCAAAAGTTAAGTTCAACTATGTGAGAAGAATGTACATATCACAACATCGTTTGTCAGAATGCTTCTGTCTGCTTTTTATGTGAAGATATTTCCTTTTCCAGCGTAGGCCTCAAAGCACTCCAAATGTCCAAATGCAGATTCTACAAAGAGTGCTTCAAAGCTGCTCTATGAAAAGTAAGGTTAAACACAGTGAGATGAATGCACACATCACAAATAAATTTGTCAAAATGCTTCTAGGTCGTTTTTGTGTGAAGATATTTCTTTTTCCACCATAAGCCTCAAAGCGCTCCAAATATCCACTTGCAGATTCTGCAAAAAGCGGGTTTCAGAATTGCTCAATCAAAAGTAAGTTTCAACTCTATGACACAAATGCACACGTCACAAAGAAGTTTGTCAGAATGCTTCTGTGTCGTTTTTGTGTGAAGATATTTCTTTTTCTACCATAAGCCTCAAAGCACTCCAAGTGTCCACTTGCAGATTCTGTAAAAGATGGGTTTCAGAACTGCTTAATTGAAAGTAAGGTTCAACTCTGTGACACAGATGCACACATCACAAAGAAGTTTGTCAGAATGCTTCTGTCTAGTTTTTATATGAGGATATTTCCCTTTCCAATATAGGCCTAAAAAGGCAAGAAATGTCCCCTGGCAGATAATACAAAAATTCCGTTGCAAAACTGTTCTATCAAAAGTAAAGTTGAACTCTGTGAGAAGAATGAACGTATCACAAAGGCGTTTGTCAGAATGATTCTGTCTGTTTTTTTGTGAAGATATTTCGTTTTCCAGCATAGGCCTCAAAGTGCTCTAAATATCCAAAGGCAGATTCTACAAAAAGAGGGTTTCAAAGCTGCTCTATTAAAAGTAAGGTACAACAATGTAAGATGAATGCACACTTCTCAAAGGAATTTGTCAGAATGCTTCTGTCTAGTTGTTATGTGAAGATATTTCCTTTTCCACCATAGGCCTCAAAGCGCTCCAAATGTACACTTGCAACTTCTATAAAAAGAGTGTTTCAAAGCTGCTGTATCAAACATAAGGTTCAACTGTGTGACATTAGTGCACACATCACAAGCAAGTTTGTCAGAATGCTTCTGTTTAGTCTTTATATTAAGATATTTCCCTTTCCAAGATAGCCCTTAAAAGGCAACAAATGTCCCATGGCAGATAATACGAAAAGACAGTTACAAAACTGCTCTATTAAACGTAGAGTTCAACTCTGTGAGAAGAAAGTAAGTATCACAAAGGCGTTTGTCAGAATGCTTCTGTCTCTTTTTTATGCGAAGATATTTATTTTTTCACCATAGTCATCAAACCGCTCCAAAAGTCCACTTGCACATTCTACAAAAAGAGTGCTTCAAAGCTGCTCTATCATAAGAAAGTTTCAACTCTGTGAGATGAAAGCATACATCACAAAGTAGTTTGTCAGAAAACTTTTGTGTAGTTTTTATGTGAATATATTTCCTTTTCCACCATAGGCCTCAAAGCACTCCAAATGTCCACTTGCAGATTCTACAAAAAGAGTGCTTCAAAGTGATTCTATCAAAAGTAAGGTTCAACTCTGTGAGATGAAAGCACACATCACAAAGAAGTTTGTCAGAATATTTTTGTGTAGTTTTTATGTGAAGATATTTCCTTTTCCACCATAGGCCAAAAAGCATTCAAAATGTCCACTTGCAGATTCTACAAAAAGAGTTTTACAAAACTGCTCAATCAAAAGTAAGTTTCAACTCCGTGACATTAATGCACACATGACAAAGAATTTTGTCAGAATGCTTCTGTCTAGTTTTTATATGAAGATATTTCCCTTTCCAAGACAGGCCTCAAAAGGCAAAAATGTCCCATGGCAGATAATACAAAAAGACCGTTTCAAAACTGCTCTAACAGAAGTAAATTTCAACTCTGTGAGAAGAATGTATGTATCACAAAGGCATTTGTAAGAATGCTTCTGTCTGGTTTTTATGTGAAGATATTTCCTTTTCCACTGTAGGCCCCAAAGTGCTCCAAATGTTAAATTGCAGATTCTACAAAAAAAGTGTTTCAAAGCTGCTCTATGAAAAGTAAGGTTCAACACTGTGAGATGAATGCACATATCACAAAGAAATTTGTCAGAATGCTTCTGTCTAGTTTTTATGTGAAGATATTTCCTTTTCCACCATAGTCCTCAAAGCACTCCAAATGTCCATTGGAAATTCTATAAAGAGTGTTTCAAAGCTGATCTATCAAAAGTAAGGTTCAACTCTCAGATATGAATGCAAACACCACAAAGAAGTTTGTCAGAATACTTCCGTGTAGTTTTTTTGTGAAGATATTTCTTTATCCACCATAAGCCTCAAAGTGCTACAAATGTCCACTTGCATATTCTGCAAAAAGTGGGTTTCAGAACTTCTCAATAAAAAGTAATGTTCAACTCTGTGACATTAATGCACGCATCACAAAGAAGTGTGTCAGAATGATTCTGTCTAGTTTTTATAGGAAGAAATTTCCCTTTCCAAGATAGGCCTCAAAAGTCAACAAATGTCCCATGGCAGATAATACAAAAAGACGGGTTCAAATCTGCACTATCAAAAGTAAAGTTCAACTCTGTCAGAAGAATGTACGTATCACAAAGGCCCTTGTCAGAATACTTCTGTGTAGTTTTTGTGTGAAGATAATTCCTTTTCCACCATAAGCCTCAAAGCTCACCAAATTTCCGCTTGCATATTCTACAAAAGTGGGTTTCAAAACCGCTCAATCAAAAGTAAGGTTCAACTCTGTGACACAAATGCACACATCACAAAGAAGTTTTTCCGAATGGTTCAGTCTAGTTTTTATATGAAGATATTTCCCTTTCCAAGATAGGCCTCAAAGCACTCCAAATGTCCACTTGCAGATTCTACAAAAGAGTGCTTCAAAACTGCTCTAACAGAAGTAAAGTTTCAACTCTGTGAGAAGAATGTATGTATCACAAAGGCATTTGTAAGAATGCTTCTGTCTAGTTTTTATGTGAAGATATTTCCTTTTCCACCATAGGCCCCAAAGTGCTCCAAATGTTAAATTGCAGATTCTACAAAAAAAGTGTTTCAAAGCTGCTCTATGAAAAGTAAGGTTCAACACTGTGAGATGAATGCACATATCACAAAGAAATTTGTCAGAATGCTTCTGTCTAGTTTTTATGTGAAGATATTTCCTTTTCCACCATAGTCCTCAAAGCACTCCAAATGTCCATTGGAAATTCTATAAAGAGTGTTTCAAAGCTGATCTATCAAAAGTAAGGTTCAACTCTCAGATATGAATGCAAACACCACAAAGAAGTTTGTCAGAATACTTCCGTGTAGTTTTATGTGAAGATATTTCTTTATCCACCATAACCCTCAAAGTGCTACAAATGTCCACTTGCATATTCTGCAAAAAGTGGGTTTCAGAACTTCTCAATAAAAAGTAATGTTCAACTCTGTGACATGAATGCACACATCACAAAGAAGTGTGTCAGAATGATTCTGTCTAGTTTTATAGGAAGAAATTTCCCTTTTCCAACATAGGCCTCAAAAGTCAACAAATGTCCCATGGCAGATAATACAAAAAGACCGGTTCAAAACTGCACTATCAAAAGTAAAGTTCAACTCTGTCAGAAGAATGTACGTATCACAAAGGCCCTTGTCAGAATACTTCTGTGTAGTTTTTGTGTGAAGATAATTCCTTTTCCACCATAAGCCTCAAAGCTCACCAAATTTCCGCTTGCAATTCTACAAAAAGTGGGTTTCAAAACCGCTCAATCAAAAGTAAGGTTCAACTCTGTGACACAAATGCACACATCACAAAGAAGTTTGTCAGAATGCTTCAGTCTAGTTTTATATGAAGATATTTCCTTTTCCACCATAGGCATCAAACCACTCCAAATGTCCCCTTGCAGATTCTACAAAAGAGTGTTTCAAAGCTGCTCTATCAAAAGTAAAGTTCAACTCTGTGAGATGAATGCACACATCACAAAGAAGTTTGTCAGAATTCTTCTGTCTAGTTTTTATGTGACGATATTTTCTTTTCCACCATAGGCATCAAAGTGCTCCAAATGTCCAATTGCAGATTCTACAAAGAGAGGGATTCAAAGGTGTTCTATTAAAGTAACGTTTTGCTTTGTGAGATGAATGCACACATCACAAAGAAATTTGTCAGGATGCTTCTGTCTCTTTTTTATGTGAAGATATTTATTTTTTCACCATAGGCATCAAACCACTCCAAATGTCCACTTGCACATTCTATAAAATGAGTGTTGCAAAACTGCTCTATCATAAGAAAGTTTCAACTCTGTGAGATGAAAGCACACGTCATGAAGAAGTTTGTCAGAATACGTCTGTGTAGTTTTTATGTGAATATGTTTCCTTTTCCACCATAGGCCTCAAAGCATTCCAAACGTCCACTTGCAGAATCTACAAAAATAATGTTTCAAACCTGCTCTATCAAAAGTAAGGTTAAACTGTGTGAGCTGAATTCACACAGCCCCAAGAAGTTTGTCAGAATAATTCTGTGTAGTTTTTATGTGAAGGTATTTCCTTTTCCACCATAGGCCCCAAAGCGCTCCAAATGTCCACTTGCACATTCTACAAAAAGAGTGTTTCAAAGCAGCCCTATCAAAAGCAAGGTTAAAGTCTGTGAGATGAATGCAACCATCACAAAGGAGTTTCTCAAAATGCTTATATTTTTTATGTGAAGATATTTCCCTTTTTCCATAGGCCTCAAACCTCTCCAAATGTCCCCTTGCAGATTCTACAAAAAGAGTGTTTCAAAGCTGCTCTATAAAAAGTAAGGTTCAACTCTGTGAGATGAAAGCACACGTCACAAAGAAGTTTGTCAGAATATTTCTGTTTAGTTTTTATGTGAAGATATCTCCTTTTCCACCATAGGACACAAAGCGCTCAAAATGTCCACTTGCAGATTCTACTAAAAGAGTTTTCAAAACTGCTCAATGAAAAGTAAGATTCAACTCTGTGACATAAATGCACACATGACAAAGAAGTTTGTCAGAATGCTTCTGTCTAGTTTTTATATGAAGATATTTCCCTTTCCAAGAAAGGCCTAAAGAGGTAACAAATGTCCCATGGCAGATAATACAAAAAGACCGTTTCAAAACTGCTCTATCAAAATTAAAGTTCAATTATGTGAGAAGAATGTACGTATCACAAAATCGTTTGTCAGAATGCTTCTGTCTGGTTTTTATGTGAAGATATTTCCTTTTCCAGCGTAGGCCTCAAAGCGCTCCAAATGTCCAAATGCAGATTCTACAAAAAGAGTGTTTCAAAGCTGCTGTATGAAAAGTAAGGTTAAACACAGTGAGATGAATGAACACATCACAAAGAAATTTGTGAGAATGCTTCTGTCTAGTTGTTATGTGAAAATATTTCCTTTTCCACCATAGGTCACAAAGTGCTCCAAATGTACACTTGCAAATTCAGTAAAAAGAGTGTTTCAAAGATGCTCTATCAAAAGTAAGGTTCAACTGTGTGACACTAATGAACACATCACAAAGAGGTTTCTCAGAATGCTTCTGTCTAGCGTTTATATGAAGATATTTCCCTTTCAAAGATAGGCCTTAAAAGGCAAAAAGTGTCCTATGGCAGATAATACAAAAAGACCATTTCAAAACTGCTCTATGAAAAATAAAGTTCAACTCTGTGAGAAGAATGTATGTATCACAAAGGTGTTTGTCAGAATGCTTCTGTATGGTTTTTATGTGAAGATATTTCCATTTCCACCATAGGCCTCAAAGCACTCCAAATGTCCAATTGCAGATTCTACAAAAAGAAGGTTTCAAAGCTGCTCAATCAAAAGTAAGGTTCAACACTGTGAGACGAATGCACACGTCACAAAAAAATTTGTCAGAATGCTTCTATCTAGTTTTAATGTGAAGATATTTCCTTTTGCACCATAGGCCTCAAAGCACTCCAAATGTCCACTTGCAAATTCTATAAAAAGAGTGTTTCAAAGCTGCACTATCAAAAGTAAGTTTCAACTCTGTGAGGTGAATGCACACATCACAGAGAAGTTTGTCAGAGTATTTCTGTGTAGTTTTTGTGTGAAGATATTTCTTTTTCCACCATAAGCCTCAAAGCGCTCCAAATGTCCACTTGCAAATTCTACAAAAAGTGGGTTTCAAAACTACTCAATGAAAAGTAAGGTTCATCTCTGTGACACAAATGCACACATCACAAAGAAGTTTGTCAGAATGCTTCTTTCTAGTTTTTATATGAAGATATTTCCCTTTCCAAGATAGGCCTCAAACCGCTCCAAATGTCTTCTTGCAAATACTACCAAAAGAGAGTTTGAAAACTGCTTTATCAAATGTAAAGTTCAACTCTGTGAGATGAATGCACATATCACAAAAACATTGATCAGAATTCTTCTGTCTAGTTTTTATGTGAAAATATTTTATTTTCCACCACAGGCCTCAAAGCGCTCCAAATGTCAAAATGCAGATTTCACAAAGAGACGGTTTCAAAGCTGTTCTATCAAAAGTAGGGTTCAACTCTGTAAGATGAATTCACACAACACAAAGAAGATTGTCAGAAAGCTTCTGTGAATTTTTTTGGTGAAGATATTTCCTTTTTCACCATAGTGCTCAAAACATTTCAAATGTCCACTTGCAGATTCTGCAAAAAGAGTGTTTCAAAACTGCTCAATTCAAAGTAAGGTTCATCTCTGTGAGACGAATGCACAGATCACAAAGAAGCTTCCCAGAATTCTTCTGTCTAGTCTTTATTTGAAGATATTTCCTTTTCCACCATAGCCCTCACAGTGCTCTAAATGTCCACTTGCAGATTCTACCAAAAGAGTGTTTTAAAACTGCTCAATGAAAAGAAAGGTTAAACTCTGAGTGAGGAATGCACACATAAAAAGGAAGATTGTCAGAATGCTTCTGTGTAGTTTTTTTTGTTTTTTTTTTTGAGATGGAGTCTCACTCTGTTGCCCAGGCCCAGGCTGGAGTGCAGTGGCGCAATGTCAGCTCACTGCAGGCTCCGCCTCCCGGGTTCACGCCATTCTCCTGCCTCAGCCTCTCAGAGTAGCTGGGACTACAGGTGCCCGCCACCACGCCCGGCTAATTTTTTGCATTTTTTAGTAGAGGCGGGGTTTCGATCTCCTGACCTCATGATCCACCCACCTCTGCCTCCCAAAGTGCTGGGATTACAAGCGTGAGCCACCGCACCCGGCCACTTCTGTGTAGTTTTTATATGAAAATATTTCCTTTTTCACCATAGGTCGCAAAGCACTCCAAATGTCCTCTTGCAGATTCTACAAAAAGGGTGTTTCAAACTGCTCAATCAAAAGAAAGTTTAAACTCTGTGAGATGAATGCAAAGATCAGGAAGAAGTTTCAGAGAATGCTTCTTTGTAGTTTTTATGTGAAGATATTTTCTTTTTCACCATAGCCCTCACAGTGCTCTAAATGTCCACTTGCAGATTCTACCAAAAGAGTGTTTCAAAACTGCTCAAACAAAAGAAAGTTTAAACCCTGTGTGGTGAATGCATATATCAGAAAGAAGTTTCACAGAATGCTTCTGTGTAGTTTTTATGTGAAGATATTCCCTATTTCACCATAGACCTCTAAGCGCTCCAAATGACCACTTGTAGATTCTACAAAAAGAGTGTTTCAAAACTGCTCAATCAAAAGAAAGGTTAAACTCTGTGAGATGAATGCACAGATGATAAAGAAGTTTCTCAGAAGGCTTCTGTGTAGTTTTTATGTGAAGATATTTCCTTTTTCACCATAGGCCTCAAAACACTCCAAATGTCCACTTGCAGATCCTATATAAAGAGTGTTTCAAAACGACTCAATCAAAAGAAAGATTCAACTCTGAGTGAGGAATGCACACATAACAAGGAAGTTTGTCAGAATGCTTCTGTGTAGTTTTTAGGTGTAGATATTTCATTTATCACTGTAGGCCACAAAGCCCTCAAAATGTCCACTTGCAGATTCTACAAAAACAGTGTTTCAAAACTGCTCAAACAAAAGAAAGGTTAAACTCTGTGAGATGAATGCACACATCAGAAAGAAGTTTTGCAGAATGCTTCTGTGTGGTTTTTATGTGAAGATATTCCCTGTTTCACCATAGACCTCTAAGCCCTCCAAATGTCCACTTGCAGATTCTACAAAAAGAGTGTTTCAAAACTGCTCAATCAAAAGAAGGGTTCAACTCTGTGAGATGAATGCACAGATGAGAAAGAAGTTTTGCAGAAGGCTTCTGTGTAGTTTTTATGTGAAGATATTTCCTTTTTCACCATAGGCCTCAAAACGCTCCAAATGTCCACTGGCAGATCCTACAAAAAGAGTGTTTCAAAATGGCTCAATCAAAAGAAAGCTTCAACTCTGAGTGAGGAATGCACACATAACAAGGAAGTTTGTCAGAATGCTTCTGTGTAGTTTTAGGTGAAGATATTCCCTATTTATCACCATAGACCTCTAAGCCCTCCAAATGTCCACTGGCAGATCCTACAAAAAGATTGTTTCAAAACTGCTCAATCAAAAGAAGCGGTCAACTCTGTGAGATGAATGCACAGATCAGAAAGAAGTTTCTCAGAATTCTTTTTTTTTTTTTTTTTGAGACAGAGTCTTGTTCTGTCGCCCAGGCTGGAGTGCAGTGGTGCAATCTCGGCTCACTGCAAGCTCCGCCTCCCGGGTTCATGCCATTCTTCTGCCTCAGCCTCTCCGAGTAGCTGGGACTACAGGTGCCTGCCACCACACCCAGCTAATTTTTTTGTATTTTTAATAGAGACAGAGTTTCACTGTGGTCTCGATATCCTGACCTCATGATCCGCCCACCTCGGCCTCCCAAAGTGCTGGGATTACAAGTGTGAGCCACCGTGCACGGCCCTCAGAATTCTTTTGTGTTGTTTTTATGTAAAGATATTTACTTTTTCAACATAGGCTTCAAACCGCTCCAAATATCCACCTGCAAATTCTACAAAAAGAGTATTTCAAAACTGCTCAATCAAAAGAATCATTCAACTCTGTGAGATGAATGCACAGATCAGAAAGAAGTTTCACAGAAGGCTACCATGCAGTTTTTATGTGAAGATATTTCCTTTTTCACCATAGGCCTCATAGAGCTACAAATTTCCACTTGCAGATCCTACAAAAAGAGTGTTTCTAAACTGCCCAATCAAAAGTAAGGTTCAAATGTTTGAGATGAATGCACAGATCAGAAAGAAGTTTTGCAGAATCCTTCTGTGTAGTTTTTATGTGAAGATATTTCCTTTTTCACCATAGGCCTCAAAGCACTGCAAATGTCCACTGGCAGATTCTACAAAAGGGTGTTTCAAAACTGCTCACTCAAAAGAAAGGTTCAAATGTGTGAGATGAATGCACAGATCAGAAAGAACTTTTGCAGAATAGTTCTGTGTAGTTTTTAGGTGAAGATATTTCCTTTTTCACCGTAGGCCTCAAAGCACTGCAAATGTCCACTGGCAGATTCTACAAAAGGGTGTTTCAAAACTGATCAATGAGAAGAAAGGTTCAACTCTGTGAGATGAATGCACACATCACAAAGAAGTTTGTCAGAATGCTTCTGTGTAGTTTTATGTGAATATATTTCCTTTTCACCGTAGGCCTTAAAGCACTGCAAATGTCCACTGGCAGATTCTACAAAAAGGGTGTTACAAAACTGCTCAATCAAAAGACAGGTTCAAATCTGTGAGATGAATGCACAGATCAGAAAGAAGTTTCACAGAATGCTTCTGTGTAGTTTTATGTGAAGATATTTCCTTTTTCAGCATAGGCCTCAAAGTGATACAAATGTCCACTTTCAGATTCTACAAAAAGAGTGTTTCAAAACTGATCAATGAGAAGAAAGGTTCAACTCTCTGAGATGAATGCGTAGATCAGAAAGAAGTTTCACAGAATGTTTCTGTGTAGTTTTTATGTGAATATATTTCCTTTTTCACCATAGGCCTCAAAGCACTCCAAATGTCCACTTGCAGATCCTACAGAAAGAGTGTCTCAAAAATGCTCAAACAAAAGAAAGGTTCAACTCTGTGAGTTGAATGCACAGTTCAGAAAGAAGTTTCACAGAATGCTTCTGTGTTTTTTTTCTGTGAAGATACTTCCTCTTTCACCACAGGCCTCATAGCACTCCAAATGTCCACCTGCAGATTGTACAAAAAGAGTGTTTCAAAACTGCTCAATCAAAACTAAGGTTATTCTGAGTGACGAATGCACACATAACAAGGAAGTTTGTCAGAATGCTTCTGTGTAGTTTTTATGTGGAGATATTTACTTTTTCACAATAGCCTCACAGAGCTCCAAATGTTCACCTGCAAATTCTACAAAAAGAGTGTTTCAAAACTGCTGAAACCATAGAAAGGTTCAACTCTGTGAGATGAATGCACAGATCAGAAAGAAGTTTCACAGAATGCTTCTGTGTAGTTTCTATGTGAAGATATTTCCTTTTTCACCATAGGCCTCAAAGTGCTCCAAATGTCCACTTGCCGATTTTACAAAAGGAGTTTAAACTTTCTTTTGATTGAGCAGTTTTAAAACACTCTTTCTGTAAAATCTTAGATTGGATATTGGAAAAGCTCTGCAGCCTATAGTGGCAAAGGAAAAATCTTCAAATAAACTAGAGAGAAGGATTCTGAGAAAATTATTTGTGATCTGTGCATTCGTCTCACAGGGTTGAAACTTTCTTTTCATTGAGCAGTTTTGAAACACTCTTTTTGAGAATCTGCAAGTGGACATTTGAGCTTTGAGGCCTATGGTGAAAAAGGAAATATCTTCACATAAAACTACACAGAAGCATTCTGACAACCTTCCTTGTAATATGTGCATTCCTCACTCAGAGTTTAACCTTTCTTTGATTGAGCAGTTTTGAAACACTCTTTTGTAGAATCTGCAAGTGGACATTTGGAGCTTTGAGGCCTATGGTGAAAAGGAAATATCTTCATATAAAAACTACACAGAAGCATTCTGACAAACTTCCTTGTTATGTGTGCATTCCTCACACGGAGTTTAACCTTTCTTTAGATTGGGCAGCTTTGATACACTCTTTTTGTAGAATCTGCAATTGGATATTTTGAGAGCTTTGCAGCCTATAGTGGAAAAGGAAATATCTTGACATAAAAACTACACAGAAGCATTCTGTGAAATTTCTTTCTGATGTGCTCATTTATCTCACAGAGTTGAAACTTTCTTTGTTGAGCAGTTTTGAAACAGTGTTTTTGTAGAAACTGGAAGTGGACATTTGGAGTGCTTTGAGGCCTATGGTGGAAAAGGAAACATCTTCACATAAAAACTACAGAGAAGCATTCTGTGAAACTTCTTCCTTATCTGTGCATTCATCTCGCAGACTTGTACCTTTCTTTGGATTGAGCAGTTTTGAAACACACTTTTTGTACAATCTGCAAGTGGACATTTGGAGAACATTGAGGCCTATGGTGAAAAACGAAATATCTTCCCATAAAAGCTACACAGAAGCATTCTGAGAAACTTCATTCTGATCTGTGCATTCATCTCACAGAGTTGAACCTTTCTTTGATTGAGCAGTTTTGAAACACTCTTTTGTAGAATCTGCAAGTGGACATTTGGAGAGAGCCATGCAGCCTATAGTGGAAAAGGAAATATCTTCAAATAAAAACTAGACAGAAGAATTGTGAGAAACTACTTTGTGATCTGTGCATTTGTCTCACAGAGTTGAAACTTTCTTTGATTGAGCAGTTTTGAAACACTCTTTTGTAGAATCTGCAAGTGGACATTTGGAGCTTTGAGGCCTATGGTGAAAAGGAAATATCTTCACATAAAACTACACAGAAGCATTCTGTGAAACTTCTTTCTGATCTGTGCATTTGTCTCACAGAGTTGAAACTTTATTTTTTATGTGAAGATATTTCCTTTTCCACCATAGGCCTCAAAGTGCTCCAAATGTCCACTTGCAGATTCTACAAAAAGAGTGTTTCAAAGCTGCTCTATCAAAAGTAAGGTTCAACTCTGTGAGATGAATGCACACATCACAAAGAAGTTTGTCAGAATGCTTCTGTCTAGTTTTTATGTGAAGATATTTCCTTTTCCACCATAGGCCTCAAAGGCTCCAAATGTCCACTTGCAGATTCTAAAAAGAGTGTTTCCAAAGCTGCTCCATTGAAAGAAAGGTTCAACGCTGTGAGATGAATGCACAAATCTAAAAGAAGTTTATCAGAATACTTCTGTCTAGTTTTTAGGTGAAGATATTCCCTTTTCCACCATAGGCCTCAAAGCACTCCAAATGTCCACTTGCAGATTCTACAGAAAGAGTGTTTCAAAGCTGCACTATCAAAGTAAGGTTCAACTCTGTGAGATGAATGCACACATCACAAAGAAGTTTGTCAGAATGCTTCTGTCTAGTTTTTATATGAAGATATTTCCCTTTCCAAGAAAGGCCTAAAGAGGTAACAAATGTCCCATGGCAGATAATACAAAAAGACCGTTTCAAACTGCTCTATCAAAGTAAGGTTCAACTCTGTGACAGAAATGCACACATCACAAAGAAGATTTTCAGAATGCTTCAGTGAAGTTTTTATATGAAGATATTCCCCTTTCCAAAATAGGCCTCAAAAGGCAAGAAAGGTCTCATTGCAGATAATACAAAAAGAGAGTTTCAAAACTGCTCTATCAAAAGTAAAGTTCAACTCTGTGAGAAGAATGCACATATCACAAAGAAGTTTGTCAGAATGCTTCTGTCTAGTTTTTATGTGAAGATATTTCCTTTTCCACTGTAGGTCTCAAAGCCCTCCAAATTGTCCAATAGCAGATTCTACAAAAAGAGTGTTTCAAAGCTGCTCTATCAAAAGTAAGGTTCAACTCTGTGAGATGAATGCACACATCACAAAGAAGTTTGTCAGAATGCTTCTGTCTAGTTTTTATGTGAAGATATTTTTTCACCATAGGCCTCAAAGCGCTCCAAATGTCCACTTGCAGATTCTACAAAAAGAGTGTTTCAAAGCTGCTCTATCAAAGTAAGGTTCAACTCTGTGACACAAATGCACACATCACAAAGAAGTTTGTTAGAATGCTTCTGTCTAGTTTTTATATGAAGATATTTCCCTTTGCAAGATAGGCCTCAAAAGGCAAAAATGTCCCATGGCAGATAATACAAAAAGATGGTTTCAAAACTTCTCTATCAAAAGTAAGTTCAACTCTGTGAGATGAATGCACATATCACAAAGAAGTTTGTCAGAATTCTTCTGTCTAGTTTTTATGTGAAGATATTTATTTTTCACCATAGGCCTCAAAGCACTCCAAATGTCCACTTGCAGATTCTACAAAAAGAGTGTTTCAAAACTGCTCTATCAAAGTAAGGTTCAACTCTGTGAGATGAATGCACACATCACAAAGAAGTTTGTCCTAGAATGCTTCTGTCTCTTTTTTATGTGAAGATATTTATTTTTTTTCACCATAGGCATCAAACCACCCAAATGTCCACTTGCACATTCTATAAAATGAGTGTTGCAAAACTGCTCTATCATAAGAAAATTTCAACTCTGTGAGATGAATGCACACTACCAAAAGAAGTTTCTCAGAATGCTTCTGTATAGTTTTTATGTGAAGATATTTCCTTTTCCACAATAGGCCTCAAACCTCTCCAAATGTCCCCTTGCAGATTCTACAAAAGAGTGCTTCAAAGCTGCTCTATCAAAAGTAAGTTTCAACTCTGTGAGATGAAAGCACACATCACAAAGAAGTTTGTCAGAATACTTCTGTGTAGGTTTTTTGTGAATATATTTCCTTTTCCACCATGGGTCAAAGCACTCCAAATGTCCACTTGCAGATTCTACAAAAGAGTTTTCAAAACTGCTCAATGAAAAGTAAGATTCGACTCTGTGACATAAATGCACACATGACAAAGAAGTTTGTCAGAATGCTTCTGTCTAGTTTTTATATGAAGATATTTCCCTTTCCAAGAAAGGCCTAAAGAGGTAACAAATGTCCCATGGCAGATAATACAAAAAAGATCAAGCCAAAACTGCTCTATCAAAAGTAAAGTTCAACTCTGTGAGAAGAATGTAATGTGATTGAAAAATCGTTTGTCAGAATGCTTCTGTCTGGTTTTATGTGAAGATATTTCCTTTTCCACCATAGGCCTCAAAGCGCTCCAAATGTCCAAATGCAGATTCTACAAAAAAGAGTGTTTCAAAGCTGCTGTATGAAAAGTAAGGTTAAACACAGTGAGATGAATGAACACATCACAAAGAAATTTGTGAGAATGCTTCTGTCTAGTTGTTATGTGAAAATATTTCCTTTTCCACCATAGGCCTCAAAGCACTCCAAATGTACACTTGCAAATTCTAGTAAAAAGAGTGTTTCAAAGCTGCTCTATCAAAAGTAAGGTTCAACTCTGTGACATTAATGCACACATAACAAATAAGTTTGTTAGAATGCTTCTGTCTAGTTTTCTATGAAGATATTTCCCTTTCCAAGTTAGGCCTCAAAAGGCAAAAATCTCCCATGGCAGATAATACAAAAGACCGATTCAAAACTGCTCTATCAAAAGTAAAGTTCAACTCTGTGAGAAGAATGTACGTATCACAAAGGCGTTTGTCAGAATGCTTCTGTCTAGTTTTTATGTGAAGATATTTCCTTTTCCACCTAGGCCTCAAAGCGCTCCAAATGTCCAATTGCAGATTCTACAAAAAGAGTGTTTCAAAGCTGCTCTATCAAAAGTAAGGTTCAACTCTGTGAGATGAATGCACACATCACAAAGAAGTTTGTCAGAATACTTCTGTGTAGTTTTTATGTGAAGATATTCCTTTTTCAACCATAAGCCTCAAAGCACTCCAAATTTCCACTTGCAAATTCTACAAAAAAGAGGTTTCAAAACTGCTCAATCAAAAGTAAGGTTCAACTCTGTGACAGAAATGCACACATCACAAAGAAGATTTTCAGAATGCTTCAGTGAAGTTTTTATATGAAGATATTTCCCTTTCCAAGATAGGCCTCAAAAGGCAACTAATATTCCATTGCAGATAATACAAAAAGAGAGTTTCAAAACTGTTCTATCAAAAGTAAAGTTCAACTCTGTGAGAAGAATGCACATATCACAAAAACATTGATCAGAATTCTTCTGTCTAGTTTTTATGTGAAAATATTTTATTTTCCACCACAGGCCTCAAAGCGCTCCAAATGTCAAAATGCAGATTTCACAAAGAGACGGTTTCAAAGCTGTTCTATCAAAAGTAGGGTTCAACTCTGTAAGATGAATTCACACAACACAAAGAAGATTGTCAGAAAGCTTCTGTCTCTTTTTTATGTGAAGATATTTATTTTTTCAACATAGGCATCAAACCGCTAGAAATGTCCACCTGCAGATTAAACAAAGAGTGTTTCAAAACTGCTCAATTCAAAGTAAGGTTCATCTCTGTGAGACGAATGCACAGATCACAAAGAAGCTTCCCAGAATTCTTCTGTCTAGTCTTTATTTGAAGATATTTCCTTTTCAAGTATTCTGCAGAGCTCTCCAAATATCCAATGGCAGATTGTATAAAAAGAGTGTTTTAAAACTGCTCAATGAAAAGAAAGGTTAAACTCTGAGTGAGGAATGCACACATAAAAAGGAAGATTGTCAGAATGCTTCTGTGTAGTTTTTTGTTTTTTTTGAGATGTGAGTCTCACCTCTGTTGCCCAGGCCCACAGGCTGGAGTGTGCAGTGGCGCTAATGTCAGCTCACTGCAGGCTCCGCCTCCCGGAGTTCACGCTCATTCCTCCTGCCTCAGCCTCTCAGAGTAGCTGGGACTACAGGTGCCCGCCACACGCCTCCTCGGCTAATTTTTTTTGCATTTTTTTAGTAGAGGCGGGTTTCATCTCTCCTGATCCTCATGATCCACCCACCTCTGCCTCCCAAAGTGCTGGGATTACAAGCGTGAGCCACCCGCACCCGGCCACTTCTGGGTAGTGTTTATATGAAAATATTTCCTTTTTCCACCATAGGCCGCAAAGCACTCCAAATGTCCTCTTGCAGATTCTACAAAAGAGTGTTTCAAAACTGCACAATCAAAAGAAAGTTTAAACTCTGCGAGATGAATGCACATATCACAAAAAAGTTTTGCAGAATGCTTCTGTGTAGTTTTTATATGAAGATATTTCCTTTTTTCACCATAGCCCTCACAGTGCTCTAAATGTCCACTTGCAGATTCTACCAAAAGAGTGTTTCAAAACTGCTCAAACAAAAGAAAGTTTAAACCCTGTGTGGTGAATGCATATATCAGAAAGAAGTTTCACAGAATGCTTCTGTGTAGTTTTTATGTGAAGATATTCCCTATTTCACCATAGACCTCTAAGCGCTCCAAATGACCACTTGTAGATTCTACAAAAAGAGTGTTTCAAAACTGCTCAATCAAAAGAAAGGTTAAACTCTGTGAGATGAATGCACAGATGATAAAGAAGTTTCTCAGAAGGCTTCTGTGTAGTTTTTATGTGAAGATATTTCCTTTTTCACCATAGGCCTCAAAACACTCCAAATGTCCACTTGCAGATCCTATATAAAGAGTGTTTCAAAACGACTCAATCAAAAGAAAGATTCAACTCTGAGTGAGGAATGCACACATAACAAGGAAGTTTGTCAGAATGCTTCTGTGTAGGTTTTATGTAAAGATATTTCCTTTTCACCATAGGCCTCAAAACACTCCAAATGTCCACTTGCAGATTCTACAAAAACAGTGTTTCAAAACTGCTCAAACAAAAGAAAGGTTAAACTCTGTGAGATGAATGCACACATCAGAAAGAAGTTTTGCAGAATGCTTCTGTGTGGTTTTTATGTGAAGATATTCCCTGTTTCACCATAGAACCTCTAAGCCCTCCAAATGTCCACTTGCAGATTCTACAAAAGAGTGTTTCAAAACTGCTCAATCAAAGAAGGGTTAGCTCTGTGAGATGAATGCACAGATGAGAAAAGAAGTTTTGCAGAAGGCTTCTGTGTAGTTTTTATGTGAAGATATTTCCTTTTTCACCATAGGCCTCAAAACGCTCCAAATGTCCACTGGCAGATCCTACAAAAAGAGTGTTTCAAAATGGCTCAATCAAAAGAAAGCTTCAACTCTGAGTGAGGAATGCACACATAACAAGGAAGTTTGTCAGAATGCTTCTGTGTAGTTTTAAGTTGTAGATATTTCATTTATCACCGTAAGCCTCAAAGTCTTCCAAATGTCCACTCGCAGATTCTACAAAAAGATTGTTTCAAAACTGCTCAATCAAAAGAAGCGGTCAATTCTGTGAGATGAATGCACAGATCAGAAAGAAGTTTCTCAGAATTCTTTTTTTTTTTTTTTTGAGACAGAGTCTTGTTCTGTCGCCCAGGCTGGAGTGCAGTGGTGCAATCTCGGCTCACTGCAAGCTCCGCCTCCCGGGTTCATGCCATTCTTCTGCCTCAGCCTCTCCGAGTAGCTGGGACTACAGGTGCCTGCCACCACACCCAATATTTTTGTACTGGCAGAGACAGAGTTTCACTGTGGTCTCGATATCCTGACCTCATGATCCGCCCACCTCGGCCTCCCAAAGTGCTGGGATTACAGGGTGTGAGCCGTGCAGCCCTCAGAATTCTTTTTTTTTTTTTTTTGAGACAGAGTCTTGTTCTGTAAAACTGGGCTGGATGCAGTGGTGCAATCTCGGCTCACTGCAACTCACCTCCCAGGTTCATGCCATTCTTCTGCCTCAGCCTCTCCGAGTAGCTGGGACTACAGGTGCCTGCCACCACACCCAGCTAACGTATTTTTAATGAGACAGAGTTTCACTGTGGTCTCGAAATCCTGACCTCATGATCCGCCCACCTCGGCCTCCCAAAGTGCTGGGATTACAAGTGCTTGAGAACCCACCGTGCGACCCTCAAATTCTTTGTGTTGTTTTATGTAAAGATATTTACTTTTCAACGCAAGGCTTCAAACCTTGAAGCCTCACCGCAAATTCTACAAAAGAGTATTTCAAAACTGCTCAATCAAAAGAATCATTCAACTGTGTGAGATGAATGCACAGATCAGAAAGAACTTTTGAAGAATACTTCTGTGTAGTTTTTTGGTGAAGGTATTTCCTTTTTCACCGTAGGCCTTAAAGCACTGCAAATGTCCACTGGCAGATTCTACAAAAGAGTGTTTCTAAACTGCCCAATCAAAAGTGAAAAGGTTCAAATGTTTGAGATGAATGCACAGATCAGAAAGAAGTTTCACAGAATGCGGCTGTGTGGTTTTTATGTGAAGATATTTCCTTTTCACCATAGGCCTCAAAAGCGCTCCAAATGTTCCCATGCAGATTCTACAAAACACTGTTTCAAAGTGCTGCACCAAAGAAAGTTTCAACTCTGTGAAATGAATGCACAGATCAGAAAGAAGTTTTGCAGAATGCTTCTGTGTAGTTTTTATGTGAAGATATTTCCTTTTACACCATAGGCCTCAAAGTGATACAAATGTCCACTTTCAGATTCTACAAAAAGAGTGTTTCAAAACTGATCAATGAGAAGAAAGGTTCAACTCTGTGAGATGAATGCACAGATCAGAAAGAAGTTTCACAGAATGCTTCTGTGTAGTTTTTATGTGAAGATATTTCCTTTTTCACCATAGGCCTCAAAGCACTCCAAATGTCCACTTGCAGATCCTACAAAAGAGTGTTTCAAAATGGCTCAATCAAAAGAAAGATTCAACTCTGAGTGAGGAATGCACACATAACAAGGAAGTTTGTCAGAATGCTTCTGTGTAGTTTTTATGTGAAGATATTTCATTTATCACCATAGGCCTCAAAGCACTCCAAATGTTCCCATGCAGATTCTACAAAAACACTGTTTCAAAAGTGCTGCACCAAAAGAAAGTTTCAACTCTGTGAGATGAATGCATAGATCAGAAAGAAGTTTCGTAGAATGCTTCTTTGAAGTTTGTATGTGAAGATATTTCGTTTTTCAGCATAGGCCTCAAAGTGATACAAATGTCCACTTTCAGATTCTACAAAAAGAGTGTTTCAAAACTGATCAATGAGAAGAAAGGTTCAACTCTCTGAGATGAATGCGTAGATCAGAAAGAAGTTTCACAGAATGTTTCTGTGTAGTTTTTATGTGAATATATTTCCTTTTTCACCATAGGCCTCAAAGCACTCCAAATGTCCACTTGCAGATCCTACAGAAAGAGTGTCTCAAAAATGCTCAAACAAAAGAAAGGTTCAACTCTGTGAGTTGAATGCACAGTTCAGAAGAAGTTTCACAGAATGCTTCTGTGTTTTTTTTCTGTGAAGATACTTCCTCTTTCACCACAGGCCTCATAGCACTCCAAATGTCCACCTGCAGATTGTACAAAAAGAGTGTTTCAAAACTGCTCAATCAAAACTAAGGTTATTCTGAGTGACGAATGCACACATAACAAGGAAGTTTGTCAGAATGCTTCTGTGTAGTTTTTATGTGGAGATATTTACTTTTTCACAATAGCCTCACAGAGCTCCAAATGTTCACCTGCAAATTCTACAAAAAGAGTGTTTCAAAACTGCTGAAACCATAGAAAGGTTCAACTCTGTGAGATGAATGCACAGATCAGAAAGAAGTTTCACAGAATGCTTCTGTGTAGTTTCTATGTGAAGATATTTCCTTTTTCACCATAGGCCTCAAAGCACTCCAAATGTCACCTGCAGATTATACAAAAGAGTGTTTTCAAAACTGCTCAATCAAAAGAAGTTTCAACTCTGTGAGATGAATGCATAGATCAGAAAGAAGTTTCGTAGAATGCTTCTTTGAAGTTTGTATGTGAAGATATTTCGTTTTTCAGCATAGGCCTCAAAGTGATACAAATGTCCACTTTCAGATTCTACAAAAAGAGTGTTTCAAAACTGATCAAACAAAAGAAAGGTTCAACTCTGTGAGTTGAATGCACAGTTCAGAAAGAAGTTTCACAGAATGCTTCTGTGTTTTTTTTCTGTGAAGATACTTCCTCTTTCACCACAGGCCTCATAGCACTCCAAATGTCCACCTGCAGATTGTACAAAAAGAGTGTTTCAAAACTGCTCAATCAAAACTAAGGTTATTCTGAGTGACGAATGCACACATAACAAGGAAGTTTGTCAGAATGCTTCTGTGTAGTTTTTATGTGGAGATATTTACTTTTTCACAATAGCCTCACAGAGCTCCAAATGTTCACCTGCAAATTCTACAAAAAGAGTGTTTCAAAACTGCTGAAACCATAGAAAGGTTCAACTCTGTGAGATGAATGCACAGATCAGAAAGAAGTTTCACAGAATGCTTCTGTGTAGTTTCTATGTGAAGATATTTCCTTTTTCACCATAGGCCTCAAAGTGCTCCAAATGTCCACTTGCCGATTTTACAAAAGGAGTTTAAACTTTCTTTTGATTGAGCAGTTTTAAAACACTCTTTCTGTAAAATCTCAGATTGGATATTGGAAAAGCTCTGCAGCCTATAGTGGAAAAGGAAATATCTTCACATAAAAACTACACAGAAGCATTCTGAGAAAATTCTTTGTGATCTGTGCATTCGTCTCACAGGGTTGAAACTTTCTTTTCATTGAGTTGTTTGGAAACTTTCTTTTTGTAGTATATGCTGTTGGATAATTGGAGAGCTTTGTGGCATATAGTGGAAAAGGAAATATCTTCAAATAAAAACCACACAGAAGAATTCTGTGAAACTTCTTTCTGATCTGTGCATTCATCTCACAGAGTTGAACCTTTCTTTTGATTGAGCAGTTTTGAAACACTCTTTTTGTAGAATCTGCAAGTGGACATTTGGAGCGCTTTGAGGCCTATGGTGAAAAAGGAAATATCTTCACATAGAAACTACACAGAAGCATTATGCAAAACTTCTTTCTTATCTGTGCATTCATCTCAAAGAGTTGAACCTTTCTTTTGATTGAGCAGTTTTGAAACACTCTTTTTGTAGAATCTGCAAGTGGACATTTGGAGCGCTTTGAGGCCTGTGGTGAAAAAGGCAATATCTCCACGTAAAACTACACAGAAGCATTATGACAAGCTTCCTTGTTATATGTGCACTCCTTACTCAGAATTTAAACTTTCTTTTGATTGAGCAGTTTTGAAGCACTCTTTTTGTAGAATCTGCATGTGGACATTTGGAGCACTTCTAGGCCTATGGTGAAAAAGGAAATATCTCCACATAAAAACTACATAGAAGCATTCTGCAAAACTTCCTTCTGATCTGTGCATTCATCTCACAGAGTTGAACCTTTCTTTTGATTGAACAGTTTTGAAACACTCTATTTGTAGAATCTGCCATTGGATATTTAGAGAGCTCTGCAGCCAAGAGTGGAAAAGGAAATATATTCAAATAAAAAAAAGAAGAATTCTAAGGAACTCCTTTGTGATCCGTGCATTCGTCTCACAGAGTTGAAACTTTCTTTTGATTGAGCAGTTTTAAAACACTATGTTTGTAGAAACTGGGAGTGGACATTTGGAGCGCTTTGAGGCCTATGGTGGAAAAGGAAACATCTTCACATAAAAACTACAGAGAAGCATTCTGCAAAACTTCTTTCTGATCTGTGCATTCATCTCACAGACTTGTATATTTCTTTGGATTGAGCAGTTTTGAAACACACTTTTTGTAGAATCTGCGAGTGGACATTTGGAGAACATTGAGGCCTATGGTGAAAAACAAAATATCTTCCCATAAAAACTACACAGAAGCATTCTGAGAAACTTCTTTGTGATCTGTGCATTCGTCTCATGGAGTTGAACCTTTCTTTTGGTTGCACGGTTTTGAAACCCTCTTTTTGTAGAATCTGCCAGAGGACATTTGGAGAGCCATGCAGCCTATAGTGGAAAAGGAAATACCTTCAAATAAAAACTAGACAGAAGAATTCTGAGAAACTTTTTGTGATCTGTGCATTTGTCTCACAGAGTTGAACCTTTCTTTTGATTGAGTGGTTTTGAAACACTCTTTTTGTAGAATCTGCAAGAGAACATTTGGAGCTATTTGAGGCCTATGGTGGAAAAGGAAATATCTCCACATAAAAACTACACAGAAGCATTCTGACAATCTTCCTTGTTATTTGTGCATTCCTCACTCAGAGTTTAACCTTTCTTTTCATTGAGCAGTTTTGAAACCCTCTTTTTGTGGAATCTGCCACTGGATATTTGGAGAGCCCTGCAGCATATAGTGGAAAAGGAAATATCTTCAAATGAAAACTAGACAGAAGAATTGTGAGAAACTACTTTGTGATCTGTGCATTCGTCTCACAGAGTTGAACGTTTCTTTTGATTGAACAGTTTTGAAACACTCTTTTTGTAGAATCTACAAGGGACATTTGTAGTGGTTTGAGGCGTATGTTAAAAAGGAAATACCTTCATATAAAAACTACACAGAAACATTCTGAGCAACCTCTTTCTGATCTGTGCATTTATCTCACAGAGTTTAACCTTTCTTTGGATTGAGCAGTTTGAAACACTTTTTTTTAGAATCTGCAAGTGGACATTTGGAGCGCTTTGTGACCAAAGGTAAAAAAGGAAATATCTTCATATAAAAACTACACAGAAGCATTCTGACAAACTTCCTTGTTATATGTGCATTCCTCACTCAGAGTTTAACCTTTCTTTTGAATGAGCAATTTTGAAACACTCTTTTTGTAGAATCTGCCATTGGATATTTGGAGAGCTCTGCGGCCAAGAGTGGAAAAGGAAATATCTTCAAATAAAAACTAGACAGAAGAATTCTGAGAAACTTCTTTGTGATCTGTGCATTTGTCTCACAGAGTTGAACCTTTCTTTTGATTGAGCAGTTTTTAAACACTCTTTTTGTCGAAACTGAAGTGGACATTTGGAGCACTTTGAGGCCTCTGATGGAAAAGGAAACATCTTCACATAAAAATTACAAAGAAGCATTCTGTGAAACTTCTTTCTGATCTGTGCATTCATCTCACAGAGTTGTACCTTTCTTTTGACTGATCAGTTTTGAAACACGCTTTTTGTAGAATCTGCAAGAGGACATTTGGAGCGCTGTGTGGCCTATGGTGAAAAGGAAATATCCTCACATAAAACTACACAGAAGCATTCTATGAAACTTCTTTCTGATCTGTGCATTCGTCTCACAGAGTTGAACTTCTCTTTTGATTGAGCATTTTTGAAACACTTAGAATCTGCAAGTTGACATTTGGAGTGCTTTGAGGCCTATGGTGAAAAAGGAAATATCTCCACACAAAAACTACACAGAAGCATTCTGACAAACTTCCCTGTTATGCATGCATTCTTCACTCAGAGTTTAACCTTTCTTTTCATTGAGCAGTTTTGAAACACTCTTTTGTAGAATCTGCAATTGGATATTTGGAAAACTCTGCAGCCTATAGTTGAAAAGGTAATATCTTCAAATAAAAACTAGGCAGAAGAATTCTGAGAAACTTATTTGTGATCTGCACATTTGCTTCATGGAGTTGAACGTTACTTTTGATTGAGCAGTTTTGAAACACTCTTTTTGCTGAATCTGCAAGTGGACATTTGGAGCGCTCTGTAGACTATAGTGAAAAGGAAATATCTTCATATAAAAACTACACAGAAGCATTCTGACAAACTTCCCTGTTATGCATGCATTCTTCACTCAGAGTTTAACCTTTCTTTTGAATGAGCAAGTTTGAAACACTCTTTTTGTAGAATCTGCTATTGGATATTTGGAGAGCTCTGCGGCCAAGAGTGGAAAAGGAAATATCTTCAAATAAAAACTAGACACAAGAATTCTGAGAAACTTCTTTGTGATGTGTACATTTGTCTCACAGAATTGAAACGTTCTTTTGATTGAGCAGTTTTTAAACACTCTTTTTGTAAAATGGAAGTGGCATTTGGAGCTTTGAGGCCTTGTGAAAAGGAAACATCTTCACATAAAAATTACAAAGAAGCATCCTGTGAAACATCTTTCTGATATGTACATTCATCTCACAGAGTTGTACCTTTCTTTTGACTGATCAGTTTTGAAACACTCTTTTTGAACAATTTGCAAGTGGACATTTGGAGCGCTGTGTGGCCTATGGTGAAAAGGAAATATCCTCACATAAAAACTACACAGAAGCATTCTGCGAAACTTCTTTCTGATCTCTGCATTCATCTCACAGAGTTGAACTTCTCTTTTGATTGAGCATTTTTGAAACACTTAGAATCTGCAAGTTGACATTTGGAGTGCTTTGAGGCCTATGGTGAAAAAGGAAATATCTCCACACAAAAACTACACAGAAGCATTCTGACAAACTTCCCTGTTATGCATGCATTCTTCACTCAGAGTTTAACCTTTCTTTTCATTGAGCAGTTTTGAAACATTCTTTTTGTAGAATCTGCAATTGGATATTTGGAAAACTCTGCAGCCTATAGTTGAAAAGGTAATATCTTCAAATAAAAACTAGGCAGAAGAATTCTGAGAAACTTATTTGTGATCTGCACATTTGCTTCATGGAGTTGAACGTTACTTTTGATTGAGCAGTTTTGAAACACTCTTTTTGCTGAATCTGCAAGTGGACATTTGTAGCGTTTTGAGGCTTTTGTGAAAAAGGAAGTATCTTCATATAAAACTCCTCAGAAGCATTCTATGAAACTTCTTTATGATGTGTGCATTCATCTCACTGAGTTGAACCTTTCTGTTGATTGAGAAGTTTTCAAACACTCTTTTTGTACAATCTGCAAGTGGACATTTCGAGCGCTTTGAAGCCTATGGTGAAAAGGAAATATCCTCACATAAAAACTACACAGAAGCATTCTGTGAAACTTATTTCTGATCTCTGCATTCATCTCACAGAGTTGAACCTTGCTTTTGATTGAGCAGTTTTGAAACACTCATTTTGTAGAATCTGGCATTGGATATTTGGAGAGCTCTGCCGCCTATAGTGGAATAGGAAATATCTTCAAGTAAAAACTAGACAGAAGAATTCTGAGAAATTTCTTTGTGATCTGTGTATTTGTCTCACAGAGTTGAACCTTTCTTTTAATTGAGTGGTTTTGAAACACTCTTTTTGTAGAATCTGCAAGAGGACATTTGGAGCGCTTTGAGGCCTATGGTAAAAAAGGAAATATTTCCACATAAAAACTACACAGAAGCATTCTGACAATCTTACTTTTCATGTGTGCATTCCTCACTCAGAGTTTAACCTTTCTTTTCATTGAGCAGTTTTGAAACACTCTTTTTGTATAATCTGCCATTGGATATTTGGAGAGCTCTGCAGAATAGTTGAGAAGGAAATATCTTCAAATAAAAACTACACAGAAGTATTCTGCGCAACTTCTTTCTGATCTGTGCATTCATCTCACTGAGTTGAACCTTTCTTTTGATTCAGCAGTTTTGAAACACCCTTTTTGTAGAATCTGCAATTGGACATTTGGAGCGCTTTCAGGCCTATGTTGAAAAAGGAAATATCTCCATATAAAAACTACAAAGAAGCACTCTAACAAACTTCCTTGTTATGTGTGCATTCCTCACTCACATTTTAAACTTTCTTTTGATTGAGTGGTTTTAAACACTCTTTTTGTAGAATCTGCCATTGGATATTTGGAGAGCTCCGTGGCATATAGTGGAAAAGGAAATGTCTTCAAATAAAAACTAGACAGAAGAATTCTGAGAAACTCCTTGGTGATCTCTGCATTCGTCTCACAGTGTTGAACCTTTCTTTTGATTGAGCAGTTTTGAAACACACTTTTTGTAGAATCTGCCATTGGATATTGGGAGAACTCTGTGGCCTATAGTATAAAAGGAAATATCCACAAATAAAAACTAGACAGAAGAATTCTGAGAAACTTCTTTGTGATCTGTGCATTCATGCCATAGGTTTGAATCTTTCTTTTGATTGAGCAGTTTTGGAACACCTTTTTTGTAGAATCTGCAAGTGGACATTGGTAGACCATTGAGGGCTACGGTGAAAAAGGAAATATCTTCACATAAAAACTACACAGAAGCATTCTGCTAAACTATTTTCTGATATGAGCATTCATCACACAAAATTGAACTTTTTTTTATTGAGCAGTTTTGAAAAACTCTTTTATTAGAATCTGCAAGTGGACATTTGGAGCGCTTTCAGGCCTATGGTGAAAAAGGTATTATCTCCACTTAAAAACAACACAGAAGCATTCTGACAAACTACCTTTTTATGTGTGCATTCCTCACTCAGATTTTAAACGTGTCTTTTGATTGAGCAGTTTGAAACACTCTTTCTGTAGAAACTGCCATTGGAAATTTGGAGAGCTCTGTGGCCTATTGTAGAAAAGGAAATACCTTCAAATAAAAACTAGACAGAAGAATTCTGAGAAACTTGTTTGTTATCTGTGCATTCGTCTCACAGAGTTGAATCTTTCTTTTGATTGAGTAGTTTTTAAACACTCTTTTTGTAGAATCTGCAAGTGGAAATTTGGAGCGCTTTGAGGCCTATTGTGAGAAAAGGAAATATCTTCACATAAAAACTACACAGAAGCTTTCTGCGAAACTTCTTTCTCATCTGTGCATTCATCTAACAGAGTAGAACCTTTCTTTTATTGAGCAGTTTTGAAATACTCTTTTTGTAGAATCTGCAAGTGGCCATGTGGAGAGGTTTGAGACCTATGGTGCAAAAGGAAATATCTTCACATAAAAACTAAACAGAAGCATTCTGCAAAACTTCTTTCTGATCTGTGCATTCATCACACAGAGTTGAACCTTTCTTTTGATTGAGCAGTTTTGAACCACTCTTTTTGTAGAATCTGCAAGTGGATATTTGGAGTGGTTTGAGGCCTATGCTGAAAAAGGAAATATCTCCACATAAAAAACGACAGCGATGCATTATGACAAACTTCCTTGTTATGTGTGCATTCCTCACTCAGAGATTAACCTTTCTTTTCATTGAGCAATTTTGAAACACTCTTTTTGTAGAATCTGCCATTGGATATTTGGAGAGCTCTGCGGCATATAGTGGAAAAGGAAACATCTTCAAATAAAAACTAGACAGAAGAATTCTGAGAAACTTCTTTGAGATCTGTGCATTCGTCTTACAGGGTTGAATCTTTCTTCTGTTTGAGTAGTTTTGAAACACTCTCTTTGTAGAATCTATAATTGGATATTTGGAGAGCTCTGCGGCTTATACTGGAAAAGGAAATATCTTCAAATAAAAACTAGACAGAAGAATTTTGAGAAAACTGTTTGTGATCTGTGCATTCGTCTCACAGAGTTGAACCTTTCTTTGATTGAGCAGTTTTGAAACCCTCTTTTTGAAGAATCTGCAAGTGGATATTTGGAGCGCTTTGAGGCCAATTGTGAAAAAGGAAATATCTCCACATAAAAACTACACAGAAGAATTCTGACAAACTTCCTTGTTATGTGTTCATTCCTGACTCAGACTTTAACCTTTCTTTTGACTGAGCAGTTTTGAAACACTCTTTTTGTAGAATCTGCAAGTAGACATTTGGAGCGCTTTGAAGCCTATGGTGAAAAAGGAAATATCTCCACATAAAAACTACACAGAAGCATTCTGACAAACTATCTTGTTATGAGTGCATTCCTCACTCAGAGTTTAACCTTTCTTTTGATTGAGCAATTTTGAAACACTCTTTTTGTAGAATCTGCAACTAGACTTTTGGAGCACTTAGAGACCTACGGTGAAAAAGGAAATAACTTTACATAAAAAATACACAGAAGCATTCTTACAAACTCCCTTGTTATGGGTGTATTCCTCATTCATGCTTTAACATTTCTTTTGATAGAGCAGTTTTGAAACCCTCTTTTTCTAGAGTCTGCCACTGGATATTTGGAGAGCTATGCAGCCTCTAGTGAAAAAGGAAATATCTTCAAATAAAAATTAGACAGAAGAATTTTGAGGAATTTTTTTGCTATATATGCATTCGTCTCACAGAATTGAACTTTCTTTTGATTGAGCAGTTTTGAAACACACTTTTTGTAAAATTTGCAAGTGGACATTTGGAGCAC
Organism: Hoolock leuconedys; assembly: GCA_023748175.1. NCBI lineage: Eukaryota > Metazoa > Chordata > Mammalia > Primates > Hylobatidae > Hoolock > Hoolock leuconedys. The sequence continues at coordinate 40,479 of JAKGGE010002475.1, forward strand.
TTTGAGGCCTACAGTGAAGAAGGAAATATCTTCACATAAAAACTACACAGAAGCATTCTGTGAAACTTCTTTCTGATCTGTGAATTAATCTTATAGAGTTCAACCTTTCTTTTGAATGAGCAGTTTGAAACACTCTTTTTGTAGAATCTGCATGTGTACATTTCTAGTGCTTTGAGGCCTATGGTGAAAAAGGAAATATCTCTACATAAAAATTGCACAGAAGCATTCGACAAATTTGCTTGTTATGTGTGCATTCTTGACTCAGAGTTTAACCTTTCTTTTGATTAAGCAGTTTTGAAACACTCTTTTTGTGGAAACTGCCACTGGATATTTGGAGAGATCCACTGCCTATAGTGGAAAAGGAAATGTTTTCAAATAAAAACTAGACAGAAGAATTCTTAGAAACTTCTTTGTGATCTGTGCATTCATCTCACAGAGTTGAAACTTTCCTTTGATTGAGCATTTTTGAAACATTCTTTTTTGTATAATCTGCAATTTCTTTGGAGTGCTTTGAGGCAAATGGTAAAAAAGAAAATATCTTAACATAAAAAATACACAGAAGCATTCTGTGAAAATTTCTCAGATCTGTGCATTCATCTCACACAGTTGAACCTTTTTTTAGATTGAGCTGTTTTGAAACACTCTTTTTGTGGAATCTGTAGGTAGACATTTGGAGCACGTTGAGGCCTATGGTGAAAAAGGAAATATCTTCACAAAAAAGTACGCAAAAGCATTCTGGGAAACTTCTTTCTGACCTGTGCGTTCAGCTCAAAGAGTTGAACCTTTCTTTTGATTGAGCAGTTTTGAAACACTCTTTTTGTAGAATCTGCAAGAGGACATTTGGAGCTGTTTGAGGCCTATGGTGAAAAAGGAACTATCTTTACATAAAAACTACACAAAAGAATTCAGTGAAACATTTTTTGATCTGTGCATTTATCTCACAGAGCTGAACCTTATTTTTGATTGAGCTGTTTTGAAACACTCTTTTTGTGGAATCTGCAAGTAGACATTTAGAGCTCTTTGAGACCTACAGTGAAAAAGGAAATATCTTCACATAAAAAGTAAACAGAAGCATTCTGGGAAACTTCTTTCTTATCTGTGCATTGATCGCAAAGAGTTGAACCTTTCTTTTGATTGAGCAGTTTTGAAACACTCTTTTTGTAGAATCTGCAAGTGGACATTAGCAGTGCTTTGAGGCCTATGGTGAAAAAGGAAATATCTTTACCTAAAAACTACACAGAAGCATTCTGTGAAACTTCTTTCTTATATGTACATTTATCTCACAGAGTTGAATATTTCTTTTGATTGAGCAGTTTTGAGACACTCTTTTTGTGGAATCTGCAAGTGGACATTTGGAGCGCTTTGAGGCCTACGGTCAAAAAGGAAATATCTTCTCATAAAAACTACACAGAAGCATTCTGCGAAACTTCTTTCTGAGCTGTGCATTCATCTGACAGAGTTAAAACTTTCTTTTGATTGAGCAGTTTTGAAACACTCTTTTTGAAGAAACTGCAAGTGGACATTTTGAGCGCTTCGAGGCCTATGGTGAAAAAGAAAATATCCTCACATAAAAACTACACAGAAGTATTTTGCGAAACTTCTTCCTGATCTGTGCATTCATCTCACAGAGTTGAACCTTTCTTTTGATTAAGCAGTTTTGAAACCCTCTTTTTGTGGAATCTGCAAGTGGATATTTGGAGCGACTTGAGACCCATGGTGAAAAATAAAATATCTTCCCATAAAAACTACACAGAAGCATTCTGTGAAACTTCTTTCTGATCTGTGCATTCATCTCACAGAGTTGAATCTTAATTTTGATTGAACAGTTTTGAAACACTCTTTTTGTTGAATATGCAAGTGGACATTTGGAGCACTTTGAGGCCTATGGTGTAAAAGGAAATATCTTCACATAAAAACTACACAGAAGCATTCTGTGAAACTTCTTTCTTATATGTACATTTATCTCACAGAGTTGAATATTTCTTTTGATTGAGCAGTTTGAAACACTCTTTTTGTGGAATATGCAAGTGGACATTTGGAGCTGTTTGAGGCCTATGGTGAAAAAGGAAATATCTTCACATAAAAACTACAGAAGCATTCTGTGAAACTTCTTTCTGATCTGTGCATTCATCTCACAGGTTG
>JAKGGE010001521.1:0-22500 GCA_023748175.1 Hoolock leuconedys
ACTTGGATCTAGAGACTTTCAAGGTGGACAGTGACATTTATGTGGATCCTGGACTTATATCACCTCGCTGGCTGTAAAGCCTTTATATTATCTAAGAAATATGTGTATGACAGCACTATATATGGGTTTGGTATCAAATGGGGCTCAGAGCTCTGTGAACTTGACTCTAAGGTTCCAGGCTGCTGCTGATGGTACCCAGCTGTCCACCTCTCCTTAGTTGTCATGAATTTTCTCTCTCTCCTAAAGGATGATGTGCATGGTATACTAACCATATCCATGGTGATGTGATGCAGTGCACAACCTGTGGAACTGTATACATGCTGAGGCCATACACTGAAGCTTGCACACTTTGTAGGTAAAGAGTTGTAGTAACAGAGCTACATAGATAGAAGCAGATGTCTGTCACTTGATGTGGACTTTTAAGAATCATACTTTGCTTTTATTTTGTAAAGTGGAGAAAATGACAACACCACTTCAGAAGTTATAAAGACCAACAAGGCCATATTCAAAAAAAGAAGTTCCTACAAATATTAGTTTTAACCAAAAAGAAAGTTACTCAATTCATTTAAGATCATCAAAATCCTTAACAAATGGCAAAATGTAAAAAAACAATGTTTTGAAAACTAATATTTATTTCCAGATATGATTTTAACAGTTTTTAAATATTTTTTTTTTTTTTTTGAGACAGAGTCTTGCTCTGTTGCCCAGGCTGGAGTGCAGTGGCTGGATCTCGGCTCACTGCCAGCTCCGCCTCCCGGGTTTATGCCGTTCTCCTGCCTCAGCCTCCCGTGTAGCTGGGCCCCCCCACGCCTGGCTGATTTTTTGTATTTTTAGTAGAGATGGGTTTTCGCTGTGTTAGCCAGGATGGTCTCGATCTCCTGACCTAATGATCTGCCTGCCTCAGCCTCCCAAAGTGCTGGGACTACAGGTGTGAGCCAGCATGCCCGGCCCAAATATTTTCTATTTTTAATTTTTCCAGCTTTATTAAGGTATAGTTGACAAATAAACATTGTATATATTTAAGATGCACAACTTCATTTCTGCATAATTTATTTGTTCTAATCTATTTCCTTCTGCTGAAAGTAAGGCAAGTGTCATATAGACAGCACACAGTTGGATCTTGGTTTTCTTTTTTTTTATAGATTTTTCATTCTTCTAGATTTTTTTAAAGCATAATAAACATTGTATATATTTAAGATGTGCAACTTCATTTCTGCTTCATTTTTTTCTGTCTAATCTTCCTTCTGCTAAATATAGAGCAAGAGTCTCTTGTAACAACATACAGTTGGATCTTGGTTTTCTTTTTCTTTGTTTTTTTTTTTTTTTTTTTGAGACAGAGTCTTGCTCTGTTGCCCAGGCTGGAGTGCAGTGGCTGGATCTCGGCTCACTGCCAGCTCCGCCTCCCAGGTTTACGCCATTCTCCTGCCTCAGCCTCCCAAAGTGCTGAGACTACAGGTGTGAGCCACTGCGCCCAGCCCAAATATTTTCTATTTTTAATTTTTCCAGCTTTATTAAGGTATAGTTGACAAATAAACATTGTATATATTTAAGATGCACAACTTCATTTCTGCATAATTTATTCTAATCTATTTCCTTCTGCTGAAAGTAAGGCAAGTGTCATATAGACAGCACACAGTTGGATCTTGGTTTTCTTTTTTTTTTTTTTTTTTTTTTTTTTTTTTTTTTTTTTTTTTTTTTTTTTTTTAATTTTTTTTTTTTTTTTTTTTTTTTTTTTTTTTTTTTTTTTTTTTTTTTTTTTTTTTTTTTTTTTTTTTTTTTTTTTTTTTTTTTTTTTTTTTTTTTTTTTTTTTTTTTTTTTTTTTTTTTTTTTTTTGAGACAGAGTCTTGCTCTGTTGCCCAGGCTGGAGTGCAGTGGCTGGATCTCGGCTCACTGCCAGCTCCGCCTCCCAGGTTTACGCCATTCTCCTGCCTCAGCCTCCCAAAGTGCTGGGACTACAGGTGTGAGCCAGCATGCCCAGCCCAAATATTTTCTATTTTTAATTTTTCCGGCTTTATTAAGGTATAGTTGACAAATAAACATTGTATATATTTAAGATGCACAACTTCATTTCTGCATAATTTATTCTAATCTATTTCCTTCTGCTGAAAGTAAGGCAAGTGTCATATAGACAGCACACAGTTGGATCTTGGTTTTCTTTTTTTTTTTTTTTTTTTTTTTTTTTTTTTTTTTTTTTTTTTTTTTTTTTTTTTTTTTTTTTTTTTTTTTTTTTTTTTTTTTTTTTTTTTTTTTTTTTTTTTTTTTTTTTTTTTTTTTTTTTTTTTTTTTTTTTTTTTTTTTTTTTTTTTTTTTTTTTTTTTTTTTTTTTTTTTTTTTTTTTTTTTTTTTTTTTTGAGACAGAGTCTTGCTCTGTTGCCCAGGCTGGAGTGCAGTGGCTGGATCTCGGCTCACTGCCAGCTCCGCCTCCCAGGTTTACGCCATTCTCCTGCCTCAGCCTCCCAAAGTAGCTGGGACTACAGGTGATCGAGACCATCCTGGCCAACATGGTGAAACCCTGCATCTACTCAACATGAAGATGATAAGGATGAAGACCTTTATGGTGATCTACTTCCACTTAATAAATAGTAAATTCATTAATTTTATCTTCCTTATGATTTTCTTCATAACATTTTCTTTAGCTTACTTTATTGTAATAATATGGTATGTAATACATATGCAAAATATGTGTTCATCAACTGTTATCAGTAAGGCTTTCAGTCAACCAGTATGCTATGAGTAGTTAAGTTTTCGGAGAGTCAAAAGTTATACATGAGCTTTCAACTGTGCAGAGGGTCAGTTCCCCTCACTACCCCACATTGTTCAAGGGTCAATTGTATAATGTTAAAAGCCACACTTACCTCCTCTTTGTGGGGACTTGAATGCATTTGGTGGTCAACGGATAAATATCTTCATGATGGAATGAAGAGAAGACATGACTAATTTTAGTAGGGTGAAGCGGAAAATGACAAATATACGAGCTATATTTTTGTTTAACTTTTTCTACACGGGAAAAATAACAACTTTTTTGTCCAAGTAAAACCACTATATGAAATTCTTCTGGTTTTAGGGGAGAGGAATGTATGATTCTGCTGATTTGCCTTTGACTACTGGAATTGGAATATCCAGTTACATACACACATACATACCTACTTAAATGGAATCTAAACATTTTTAGCCTTTAATCCATTCCATTTTCTAAAACTGTCATAAACCATTTTTAATCATTTTAAATAAATGTAAAAGAAAAATAACTGGATTTGATTATTGCATAGTTTTTTCTATATTTCACAAATAAATTTTATGAAATGGCTGTAGAAGTGGCCCCAAAATTATGAACCTCCATAGCTGTGAATATGATGCAACAAATCTGTTTTAAAGCTCAAGATAGATTATGAACATATGAAATTCATAGAGTTACCTAATAATGAGATAAAATTCACCTAAGTGACAAGGATCATGTTCAATCTACTTAAAATGAAAATATTTGAATAATGATTGCTTGGGGGAACCTCTCTTTGAGGGGTCATGAGGACCACCTGTTGGGTATTCTGTTTTCATGCTGAGAAGGTGAGAATTGAACAGATGAAAAAAGCCTGTGTTTTTAGTTACATACACACATACATACCTACTTAAATGGAATCTAAACATTTTTAGCCTTTAATCCATTCCATTTTCTAAAACTGTCATAAACCATTTTTAATCATTTTAAATAAATGTAAAAGAAAAATAACTGGATTTGATTATTGCATAGTTTTTTCTATATTTCACAAATAAATTTTATGAAATGGCTGTAGAAGTGGCCCCAAAATTATGAACCTCCATAGCTGTGAATATGATGCAACAAATCTGTTTTAAAGCTCAAGATAGATTATGAACATATGAAATTCATAGAGTTACCTAATAATGAGATAAAATTCACCTAAGTGACAAGGATCATGTTCAATCTACTTAAAATGAAAATATTTGAATAATGATTGCTTGGGGGAACCTCTCTTTGAGGGGTCATGAGGACCACCTGTTGGGTATTCTGTTTTCATGCTGAGAAGGTGAGAATTGAACAGATGAAAAAAGCCTTGATAAGATGTCATCTCCATGTATTTTAGAGAAGGATAACCTTCACTGTACAGTTGACCCTTGAACAACACAGGGCTGAACTGCATAGGTCCACCTATATGTGAATTTGCTTCTGGCTCTGCCATTACTGAGACAGCAGGACCAACCCTCCATCTACTCAACATGAAGATGATAAGGATGAAGACCTTTATGGTGATCTACTTCCACTTAATAAATAGTAAATTCATTAATTTTATCTTCCTTATGATTTTCTTCATAACATTTTCTTTAGCTTACTTTATTGTAATAATATGGTATGTAATACATATGCAAAATATGTGTTCATCAACTGTTATCAGTAAGGCTTTCAGTCAACCAGTATGCTATGAGTAGTTAAGTTTTCGGAGAGTCAAAAGTTATACATGAGCTTTCAACTGTGCAGAGGGTCAGTTCCCCTCACTACCCCACATTGTTCAAGGGTCAATTGTATAATGTTAAAAGCCACACTTACCTCCTCTTTGTGGGGACTTGAATGCATTTGGTGGTCAACGGATAAATATCTTCATGATGGAATGAAGAGAAGACATGACTAATTTTAATAGGGTGAAGCGGAAAATGACAAATATACGAGCTATATTTTTGTTTAACTTTTTCTACACAGGGAAAAAATAACAACTTTTTTGTCCAAGTATAAACCACTATATGAAATTCTTCTGGTTTTAGGGGAGAGGAAAGTATGATTCTGCTGATTTGCCTTTGACTACTGGAATTGGAATATCCAGTTACACACAAACACACACCACACACACACACACACAAGCACAGTATTAACACACTGATATGAGTAGAATTATGTCCCCTCAAATTCCTATGTTGAAGTCCTAACCCCTGGCACCTCAGAATGTGGCCTTATTGAAAATAAGTCTGTTGCAGAGGTAATTAGGTTATTGAAATGGGGTCATGCTGGAGTGAGGTGAGTTCCTAATCCCACAGGCCTGGTGTCTTTATAAGAATGTGGGGTTTGGATATAGGTAGTCACACAAGGAGAAGGCTGTAGAGTGAAATTACTACAAGCCAGAGAACTACCCAAAGAAGGAGAGGACCCTGGAACAGATCCTTCCCTAGAGACTTCAGAGGCAGCATAGCCCCGTGGACACCCTGGTTTTGGACTTCTGGCCCCCAGAACTGTGCAAGAATAAACAAATGTCCATTGTTTAGGCCACTCAGTTTGCAATACTTTGCTATAGCAGTTCCAGGGAATGAATATATGCATTAACACATGCTGTATACATGTTTTTCCCCCTAATTAAACAAAAATGGTGGGGAATTAGTTTAGCTTGCCTATAGAGGTAGTACGCAAGATTAGCCAGGGTTAAATTCCAGACTCTGACACTCAATTTACAGATTCACAACCCGGTTTCTCCATTTCAAGCTGTGCACACTTAGGCAAGTTATACAACCTCTCTGGGCCCGGTTATCCCATTTGGGGGAAACAAAGGGGAGGTATCCTAAGAAGATCTTCCTCTCCAAGATGTGTTGAGGATGTAAGACTTAATGTGTGAAGACTGGGCACGGTGGCTCATGCCTGTAATCCTAGCACTTTGGGGGGCCAAGGCAGGTGGATCACCTGAGGTCAGGAGTTTGAGACCAGCTTGGCCAACATGGTGAAACTCCGTGTCTACCAAAAATACAAAAAATTAGCCGGGCATGGTGGTGCATGCCTGTAATTCCACCTACTTGGGAGGCTGGGGCACAAGAATCACTTGAATCAGGGAGGTCGAAGTTTCAGTAAATGGAGATCATACCACTGCACTTCAGCCTGGGTGAGAGAGTGAGAGACCCTGTCACAAAGGAAAAAAAAAGAAAGAAAGAAAGAAATGACTTAATGTGCGAAAAGCATTCTCAGTGGTGCCTGGGAGGCAGTAAGGGCTGCCCAGGGGTTGGGGAAAAAAACAAGCTTCTCTCTTAGTGTAAATAAAATCAATCTCATCGAAATACATAGGGCATTTCTTAGGATTGGCTCAAAAGCAACAAACATGGAAAAAAGCTCAACATAACATCACTGATCATTAAAGAAATGCAAATCAAAACCGCAGTGAGATAACATCTCACACCAGTCTGAATGGTGGTTATTAAAAAGTCAAGAGACAGCAGATGCTGGTGAGATGGTGGAGAAATAGAAATAATTTTACACTATTGGTGGGAATGTAAGCTAGTTCAACCATTGTGGAAGATGGTGTGGCAATTCCTCAAAGATCTAGACCCAGAAATACTATTTGACCCAGCAATCTCATTACTGGGAGTATACCCAAAGGAATATAAACCATTCTATTACAAAGATACATGCATGTGTATGCTCATTGGAGCACTATTCACAATAGCAAAGACATAGAATCAACCTAAATGCCCACCAATAATATACTGGGTAAAGAAAATGTACACACACACACACACGTGTGTGTGTGTGTGTGTGTGTGTGTGTGTGTGTGTGTGTGTGTGTGTGTGTGTGTGTGTGTGTGTGTGTGTGTGTGTGTGTGTGTGTGTGTGTGTGTGTGTGTGTGTGTGTGTGTGTGTGTGTGTGTGTGTGTGTGTGTGTGTGTGTGTGTGTGTGTGTGTGTGTGTGTGTGTGTGTGTGTGTGTGTGTGTGTGTGTGTGTGTGTGTGTGTGTGTGTGTGTGTGTGTGTGTGTGTGTGTGTGTGTGTGTGTGTGTGTGTGTGTGTGTGTGTGTGTGTGTGTGTGTGTGTGTGTGTGTGTGTGTGTGTGTGTGTGTGTGTGTGTGTGTGTGTGTGTGTGTGTGTGTGTGTGTGTGTGTGTGTGTGTGTGTGTGTGTGTGTGTGTGTGTGTGTGTGTGTGATATATATATATATATATATATATATATATATATATATATATATATATATATATATATATATATATATATATATATATATATATATATATATATATATATATATATATATATATATATATATATATATATATATATATATATATATATATATATATATATATATATATATATATATATATATATATATATATATATGCAGCTATAAAAAGGAATGAGATCATGTCCTTTGTAGGGACATGGATGGAACTGGAAGCCATTATCCTCAGCAAACTTATGCAAGAACAGAAAACCAAACACTGCATGTTCTACTTATAAGTGGGAGCTGAACAATGAGAACACATGGACACAGGGAGGGGAACAACACACACTGGGGCCTGTTGGCAGGTGAAGTGTGGGGAGGCAGAGCATCAGGAAAAATAGCTAATGCATGCTGGGCTTAATACCTAGAGGGTAGGTTGATAGATGCAGCAAACCACCATGACACACATTTACCTATGTAACAACCTGCACTTCCTGCATGCACATGTACTCTGGAACTTAAAATAAAAATAAAAATAAAAATAAAAATAAAAATAAAAATAAAAATAAAAATAAAAATAAAAATAAAAATAAAAATAAAAATAAAAATAAAAATAAAAATAAAAATAAAAATAAAAATAAAAATAAAAATAAAAGAATTGTTTCAGAAGTCTAAGACCATGAAGCCAAGGCTGCTCAACCTAACTAAAAACACGGAGTCTTAGAGAATGCACACGTTGTCCACCCAAATCCCTTCTTTCTGTCTTAATAATTTCAATAGTGCTGTATTTCTGGTGTATGGAACTGCGGTCATTGTTCCCCAGCTGAACTACATTTTCCAGCATCCCTTGTGGGTAGGTGAAGTCACATGACTGCACTCTGGCAAATGGTGAGTCATCTCTATTTCTGAAGCTGAAAGATACTTTCATGATTTAACGAAAAATTGTCTTCCAGGATGAGGAACACCATGGTAAGTCAGTCTTGCATTTGGGGAGAAATTGGTGTCAGGACCCGGTAGGTCTAATGGAGGAATCCTTTCCCTGTGTTTTTTGCATGCAAAAAATAACTGAGGAATAATCTAAATTTAAATTTTTCTTGGGGATCCAGTTATCCAAAGAATTCCTGGGAGCTCTGTGAGAACCTTTACACATCCCCCCATCCTTGCTTTACTTGAACACCAAGAACATAAAGATACTTTTTGAAAATTTTAATTTCCCCCTCAATTTTTTTTCCTGATACATACATTTTCTTAAGTTAACCAAGTCCCCAGGTTTTCTCATTAAGTCTTCAAACAACATGAGACTTATCCTCTCAGGATAATTGCTAAAAATCAGTAGTTCTTTCTGATATTTTTTTGCTGGAAGAATTTTTGCTTGAATTCCATAGGCATTCAGTTCCCTGAATGAATAGATGATCTTTTCAGCTGCTTGGGAAAGATTCTCCTTCTTCTTTCCAGGATAAATTCACTTTCAATCTTTGCTGATCATTCATTATATTGATGGGGGGAGTACAATTTACTAAGACTTTATGTTTCTGCAGACATTTTGGAATTTGACTTTCAAATTGTGTGTGTGTTTTCTGACTTGTTCATTTTGGAGACTTTTCATACAATCTGTATACTGTTATTTTATCCACTTTCAGATAATTATACGTAGATTTCATTGCTTTTACTTCCAGAGATGTTAAAGACTAATTTACCTTAACACGTAAATCAGTTTCATCAACATTCCTTCTGATTTCTAGCAATTCTGCACCTTCTAATGCATTTATCCTCAATGACAAGGGCTCACCATCCACCGCATCATCTCCAAGAATGGCAATCTGATCTGTCTTCAGCAAGTATTTTCTAATATTGTTTGTGTTTGTTCATTAAATTCACTCACTCTTTCTTTGCATCCATTGGCTTCTTGGGAAATCAGGTTTATGCATCTATGAAAATGGAAATTTTCATTTACACCATCTTTTATTGCCATATTAAGTGAGACTCTTAAATCTCATAGGTCTTTCCACTTTACTCATTGATTAATGTCATGTTGAAGTGTATTGTGATGGGGCCAGTGGATTTCAAATACCATCAAACTTTTTCCTCTCTAGTATTTTGAAACAATGACATTTCTTTTCATGCATGCACAGATATAGTCCTGCTCATTTTAACAGTTCTTCTTTAGGATTCAAATTCTAAAACCATCAGCAGTGAACCATGTAATTCTTTTCACCAAAAGCAAATTCTTGCTCTGAACCCATCAAGGTTTTCAGTACATGCTATTTTCATGTAGCCCTTGATTTTTTTTCAATTAAGTTCATTTAGATGGTCAGAAATGTCAGTTAAGCATCATTTGAAGGTAATAACTAACCCTGAAAAATTAGTGGCTTTGGTATAGTTTTCCAAAAATTTAGGCTGGGTGTAGTGGCTCACACCTGTAATCCCAGCACTTTGGGAGGCCTAGGTGAGAGGATTGCTTGAGCCTAGGAGTTCAAGACCAGCCTGGGCAACATAGTGAGACCCCATCTCTAGTAAAGAGTAAAAAATTAGCTGGATGTCATAGTGCACACCTGTAGTCCCAGCTACGTGGGAGGATCACTTGAACACAGAAATTCAAGACCATAGTGAGCTGTGATAGCACCACTGCACTCCAGCTTGGGCAACAGAGTGAGACTGTTAAAAGGTAGGTAGGTAGGTAGGAAGGAAGGAAAGGAATGAAGGAAGGAAGGAAGGAAGGAAGGAAGGAAGGAAGGAAGGAAGGAAGGAAGGAAGGAAGGAAGGAAGGAAGGAAGGAAGGAAGGAAGGAAGGAAGGAAGGAAGGAAGGAAGGAAGGAAGGAAGGAAGGAAGGAAGGAAGGAAGGAAGGAAGGAAGGAAGGAAGGAAGGAAGGAAGGAAGGAAGGAAGGAAGGAAGGAAGGAAGGAAGGAAGGAAGGAAGGAAGGAAGGAAGGAAGGAAGGAAGGAAGGAAGGAAGGAAGGAAGGAAGGAAGGAAGGAAGGAAGGAAGGAAGGAAGGAAGGAAGGAAGGAAGGAAGGAAGGAAGGAAGGAAGGAAGGAAGGAAGGAAGGAAGGAAGGAAGGAAGGAAGGAAGGAAGGAAGGAAGGAAGGAAGGAAGGAAGGAAGGAAGGAAGGAAGGAAGGAAGGAAGGAAGGAAGGAAGGAAGGAAGGAAGGAAGGAAGGAAGGAAGGAAGGAAGGAAGGAAGGGAAGGAATGACAGTTTTCCTTCAAATGGATAAAGTGAGGGATTCTGCAGTTATATGAAGCATTTGAGTCAAGGTGATACTTGCCTCTCGAATCCACAGATGCCACTTTTTGCCTTTGAGGACTTGCTAAAGAGTTCAGACTTTTCCTACTGTATGTTTTCTGTGCAGAAGTCATGTTTTGTGGTGAGGACCATGGATTTTATTTCATTTCATAACTTTTCTATGCAAATGGGACCTTGAGGCTGCAGAGAAAAAAAAATTGGGGTGCACAAATCCAAATGGAAATAGGCTCATTAGTTTAGCTAAGGAGGACACTTGTGTTATCTTGTGATTCTAATGACATTTAAGCTTTAATCACAACATTTTCATGCAAAAGGAAAAATATGTATATTACATATGTGTGTGTGTGTATCTCCTGTAAAAATAAAAACAATATATCGTATTAAGGAGGCCTTGCAGCTGTTGGCCTTATAGCTTCAGAAATTTTATTTTTTTCAATATATTATTCTTAGGTCTGTAGTATGAAAGCTCTTTTAAAATAAGCTGTACAACAATTTCACAAAATATTCAGAATAAAAAAGAGGGAGTGTTGGATATTAATTGTCACTAAATTTAATGATTAAAATACTAAAAATTTTACAAAGGGGTGACCACACTAAAATTCATATATCCCCAAAGATCTCTTAAAAATTAGATTTTTCAGGCTGGGTGCAGTGGCTCATGTCTGTAATCCCAGCACTTTGGGAGGCCAAGATGGAAGAATCACTTGAGGCCAGCAGGTGGAGACCAGCCTGGGTAACAAAGCAAGACCCCATCTCTACAAAAATATTGTAAAAATTAGCTGGATTTTTTTGTAAATTTGTAAATTTTTGTAAATTTGTAAATTTGTAAATTTGTAAATTTGTAAATTTGTAAATTTGTAAATTTGTAAATTTGTAAATTTGTAAATTTGTAAATTTGTAAATTTGTAAATTTGTAAATTTGTAAATTTGTAAATTTGTAAATTTGTAAATTTGTAAATTTGTAAATTTGTAAATTTGTAAATTTGTAAATTTGTAAATTTGTAAATTTGTAAATTTGTAAATTTGTAAATTTGTAAATTTGTAAATTTGTAAATTTGTAAATTTGTAAATTTGTAAATTTGTAAATTTGTAAATTTGTAAATTTGTAAATTTGTAAATTTGTAAATTTGTAAATTTGTAAATTTGTAAATTTGTAAATTTGTAAATTTGTAAATTTGTAAATTTGTAAATTTGTAAATTTGTAAATTTGTAAATTTTTGTAAATTTGTAAATTTGGAAAATGAAGAATAATTTATTGTTTCACCCAGAAAATGATAAAGCAGTCTATCAAAATATAGCATTTTAGAAAGCTAATGAAGTAAATAATGTTCTAATTAGGAAGACCTACTGCCAGTAGGAGTAATAGATAATAACAATGCTATTTGCTATTCCTTTTACGTTAGTAGGAAAATAAGAGAAAAATAAGCTATTAAAATTATTTATTTATTTATTTATTTATTTATTTATTTATTTTTGAGATGGAGTCTCACTCTGTCACCCAGGCTGGAATAGAGTGGCACAACCTCGGCTCACTACAACCTCTGCCTCCCAGGTTCAAGCTGATAATTTGTCATACTCTGGTTTGAATTTTTGTTTCTGGACTAAACCAAGGGTCGGGATGCTTATTCTGGTGGCCCAAAAACAATATGCAGATGAACTAGGAGAGGAGGAAGTTTATTTCCGTAACCAGTTATAGGGAGAAGGCCTGGACATTATTGCCAGACCAACTCAAAATTACAAAGTTCTCTAGAGCTTCTGTACCTTCTAAGTTGTATGTCTATGTGTAAGTGTGCATTCATCTAAAAACAGTGATTAACTCCTTCTAATCTATAACTAAGGTCTGAGTCCTGAAGACCTTCCTCTGGAGCCTCAGTAAACTTATTTAACCTAAATGGGTCCAGGTGGCCAGACACTGTGGCTCATGCCTGTAATCCCAGCACTTTGGGAGGCTGAGGCGGGCAGATCACCTGAGGTCAGGAATTCCAGACCAACCTGGCCAACATGGTGAAACCTTGTCTCTACTAAAAAATACAAAAATTAGCCGTGTGTGGTGGCATGTGCCTGTAGTCGCAGCTACTTGGGAGGCTGAGATAGGAGAATTGCTTGAACCTGGGAGGCGGAGGTTGCAGTGAGCTGAGATCATGCCACTACATTCCAGCCTGGGCAAGACAGAGCGAGACTCTGTCTCAAAACAAAACAAAAAAAGAGGGCAAAGGAATTCTGTGACCAACATGTTTCACAATTTCTGCTCGATTTTATAAATGATGGCACTTTCCCCTTGAAATCTCTGCAGTTTTATCAATCTCCCTCCCTGTCTGACTGCCTCAATCCTTTTCTATCTCTGCCAACTCAAAATGGTTGAAGCAATAAAGACAGCATCTGTAACAAGATGCACTTAGATTCAGGACCTCTGGGCTGGGTCAATTTGAGGGCTTAACAATGTCCTCCAGTAGCCAGGTTCTCTGTGTCTTGCAGTCCTGTGTTTCATATGTCATCAGCCCATTTCACTCATGGAAGAAGCTGCTGTACCTCCAGCCATCACAGCCTCATACACTAATATCCGGACGCCCAATTAAGATCATTTCCTCTCAGATTTTCTCTTTTAAAAGCAAAGACATTCTTTCAGGTATCACCCCCAATTCCTCATCCCTGATTTACACACAGCCCCTAACTAAAAGTAATCAGGTGCAGGCCAGCCATGGCAGCTCATGCCTGTAATTCCACTTTGGGAGGCTGAGTCAGGAGGATCACCTAAGGTCAGGAGTTCAAGACCAACCTGGCCAACATGGTAAAACCTCATCTCTACTAAAAAATACAAAAATTAGCCGTGTGTGGTGGCATGTGCCTGTAGTCACAGCTACTTGGGAGGCTGAGATAGGAGAATTGCTTGAACCTGGGAGGCGGAGGTTGCAGTGAGCTGAGATCATGCCACTACATTCCAGCCTGGGCAAGACAGAGCGAGACTCTGTCTCAAAACAAAACAAAAAAAGAGGGCAAAGGAATTCTGTGACCAACATGTTTCACAATTTCTGCTCGATTTTATAAATGATGGCACTTTCCCCCTGAAATCTCTGCAGTTTTATCAATCTCCCTCCCTGTCTGACTGCCTCAATCCTTTTCTATCTCTGCCAACTCAAAATGGTTGA
Organism: Hoolock leuconedys; assembly: GCA_023748175.1. Lineage (NCBI taxonomy): Eukaryota > Metazoa > Chordata > Mammalia > Primates > Hylobatidae > Hoolock > Hoolock leuconedys. The sequence goes on from JAKGGE010001521.1 coordinate 13,315, forward strand.
AGCAATAAAGACAGCATCTGTAACAAGATGCACTTAGATTCAGGACCTCTGGGCTGGGTCAATTTGAGGGCTTAACAATGTCCTCCAGTAGCCAGGTTCTCTGTGTCTTGCAGTCCTGTGTTTCATATGTCATCAGCCCATTTCACTCATGGAAGAAGCTGCTGTACCTCCAGCCATCACAGCCTCATACACTAATATCCGGACGCCCAATTAAGATCATTTCCTCTCAGATTTTCTCTTTTAAAAGCAAAGACATTCTTTCAGGTATCACCCCCAATTCCTCATCCCTGATTTACACACAGCCCCTAACTAAAAGTAATCAGGTGCAGGCCAGCCATGGCAGCTCATGCCTGTAATTCCACTTTGGGAGGCTGAGTCAGGAGGATCACCTAAGGTCAGGAGTTCAAGACCAACCTGGCCAACGTGGTAAAACCTCGTCTCTACTAAAAATACAAAATTAGCCAGGCATGGTGGTGGGTGCCTATAATCCCAGCTACTTGGGAGGCTGAGGCAGGAGGATCACCTAAGGTCAGGAGTTCAAGACCAACTTGGCCAACGTGGTGAAACCTTGTCTCTACTAAAAATACAAAATTAGCCGTGTGTGGTGGCATGTGCCTGTAGTCACAGCTACTTGGGAGGCTGAGTCAGGAGGATCACCTAAGGTCAGGAGTTCAAGACCAACCTGGCCAACATGGTGCAAATTATTTGCTTATTTTTGTGTCAAGTTGTTTGCCAATGTAGTTCTTTATATATTACCATGTTAATCATTACCAAAATATAAAATATTGAGATGTAATTGCAATTGTGACCCACACACATACATATAGATGCATGTTCTGTGTATCGCAAATGTGTTCTCTCAGTCTGTACTTGTCTTCAATTCTTAGAACCTTTGTCACAATCATTTTGTGCAATCCAATAGCTTGGCACAAACATCTGTTTTTGATTTTTGTTGTTGTTGTTTGAGACAGAGTCTTGCTCTGTCACCCAGGCTGGAGTGCTGATCATGGCTCACTGCAGCCTTGAACTCCCAGGCTCAAGCAATCCTCCCACTTTAGCCTCCTGAGTAGCTGGGACTACAGGCATGTGCCAACACTCCCATGCTAATGTTTTTCTTTTTTATTTTTTTTTGTAAAGATGAGGGGTATCTCACTAGATTGGCCAGGCTGGTCTTGGATTCCTGAGCTCAGGCGAGCCTCCCACTTTAGCCTCTTGAGTAGCTGGGACAACAGGCGTGTGCCAACACTTTATGCTAATTTTTTAAATTTGTTGTAAAGACGGAGGGATCTCACTATATTGGCCAGGCTGTTCTGGAACTCCTGAGCTCATGCGGTCCTCCTGCCTTTACCTCCCAAAGTGCTGGGATGGCAGGCATGAGCCACCATGCCCAGCTGCCTGCTGGGTTTCAATCCTTCCTTTCCCAGTACACAGGTAACTTCAAAAAGGTCTTGTAACTAACTCTCCAATAAAATTGTCCCAGGCATATAAATGTCTTGACATCTTTTTCAAATGCCTCCCTAGGAAAATTGGCACTCACCTATTCCCGGCAACAGGGAGGAGAGAAAGGTTTACTCCGAATGCACCCATGACAAAGCTGACCTGCTGCCAAGCTCTCCATGGCTTCCTGGAGACCAACACACACAGGAACAGAAGCCCGGCAACCCCCAGGGGAAGATGCCTCCTCCGGGTTTAAAAACGGAGCTACGCTTTTGCCCGGGGATCATGAGCGTTGCCTTGTGACTTAGTGCCTTATACTCTGCTTTCAGAGCACCAATTCTCAGTGGAATGGGAGAAACAGGCAGGTGAGGAGGGATGGGGTGATTTATGGGGCAGAGAATGGTGCAACACCTACACTTGTTTGTGTTGGGAGACCGAGGCCTCCTGCATTCCCTAAACATGCTGTTTAAACATCCCTGCAATTGGGCCAACGTCTCTTTCTGGCTGTTTCAACCCTTTTCTATCTCTGCCAAATCCATGCCCCACCTTCTCCAGCCCTCCTGGCTCCAGCTACCCCTCCCCAACACCCTCAAATCTCAGAAAGGCAAGCAGTGACTCTCAAGCCTGGCTGTGCCTTAGGAACTCCTGGAGGTCTGGTTCACATAGCGGGGTCGGGGGGAGCCCCGAGACGCAGGGTTCTGATTTCAGAGTTCAGATGCCTAAGAATGTGCATGACACAGTTTCCCAGGTGATGCTGATGCTGCCGGACCAGGACTGAGCCTGCACATCTCACCCCGAATTCAAAATCAAAAGATGGGGTGAGGGTTCTCAGCAAAACGCAGCCTGAGACTCTATTTTGGAGACCCCTGTTCCAGAGAGAAGAGCAGTGCTCCTGACACTTGGTGGGTGGGGCCCACGTACGCGGCTCAACACCCTGCAGTGTTGAGGATGCCCGCCACAGAGAGTCATTCAACTTAATAGTAGTAAAGTTGAGAAAGATTCTATTACCTATGTATCATTTATCTATTATCTGTCCATCCATCTAGCCATCCATCATCCATCTATCATCATCATTTATCTATTATCTGTCCATCCATCTAGCCATCCATCATCCATCTATCATCATCATTTATCTATTATCTGTCCATCCATCTAGCCATCCATCATCCATCTATCATCATCATTTATCTATTATCTGTCCATCCATCTAGCCATCCATCATCCATCTATCATCATCATTTATCTATTATCTGTCCATCCATCTAGCCATCCATCATCCATCTATCATCATCATTTATCTATTATCTATCATCTGTTTTCTATTATCTATCATCTGTTTTCTATTATCTATCATCTGTTTTCTATTATCTATCATCTGTTTTCTATTATCTATCATCTGTTTTCTATTATCTATCATCTGTTTTCTATTATCTATCATCTGTTTTCTATTATCTATCATCTGTTTTCTATTATCTATCATCTGTTTTCTATTATCTATCATCTGTTTTCTATTATCTATCATCTGTTTTCTATTATCTATCATCTGTTTTCTATTATCTATCATCCATCTCTCCACATCTAACCATGGCAGTGGCTGTCACTTGGGTGATTTTGATGCCAGAGAACACATGGCAATGTGTGCAGTCCCTTGTGCTTGTTAGGATTAGGTGGGGTGCGGTACTGCATGTAGCAGGTGGAGCCCAGGGGATGCTGCCAAACAAGGCACAGTGCACAGGATGGCTCCACAGTAATTATCTAGCCCCAAATATCATTGAAGAGTCTGAGAAAGTCTGCTATAGGCTAAAGAAGCCACCAGTGTAATTTGAAGTTTTCCACAGCCTTGCTAAAGCACAGGAAAGCTCTGTTTACTTTGTTTTCTTAATTTAGGGAGTGCATTAAAAACATCACAAGGAAATAGAAGCCCAAGTTTTTGCTCTGTTGGGAGACTCTTGGTGATGTCATCACCATTGTGTGGGGGGTGCTCCAGGTATCAGGTGGGTGGAGCCCTGGGACACTGCTCAACACGCTGCAGTGCACAGGATGATGCCACCACAAAGACCTCAAGCCCTTAAGGACTGGGACTCCAAAATGAAGATGGGTTTTACCCAACTTCTGCTCCGGATAAGATGCCCAGGGGTGGGTGATGTGTGTTAAGGAGATCAGAGGCTTCTGTTATGCATGGGGAGAAAAATGTGTTCACCAGGCCGGGGAGATAAGAGCTGCCTAGAAGGAGGCAGGAGGCAGGCCCCTGCCTGTCTATCCTGCCAGTGAGCTGCTCAACAGCTGACAGAATCTATCCTGAGGCTGCCAGGGTGGGGTTGTGTTCATTGGGTTCATTGTGACAACTGTCACTGTACTTTGGGAATACCTGGAAACACAAGGTGAAGATGCCATGGGAAGGTTGAGGAAGGGGCAGCATTCCCATGTCTTTCCTTAGGGCCTGGCAGTGGCTCTGCTTGGTGCAGTCCCAAGTTGCTTCCACCCAGAAGGCGCTCTCTTGCTACAGAGCAGCGTTTCTCAGTGGGGATGATTTTACCCTCAGGGGTCATTGGGCAAGGTCTGGAGATCTTTCTAGTTGTGACAACTGGGAGGGGGTAGGTGCTACTGGACCCTGGTGGGTGGAGTCCAGGGACGCTGCTCAACACCCTAGAGTGCACACGACAGCCCCACCACAGAGAGTGAGCTACAGTCTATCTATCTATCTATTTATCTATCATCTGTTTTCTATTATCTATCATCTGTTTTCTATTATCTATCATCTGTTTTCTATTATCTATCATCTGTTTTCTATTATCTATCATCTGTTTTCTATTATCTATCATCTGTTTTCTATTATCTATCATCTGTTTTCTATTATCTATCATCTGTTTTCTATTATCTATCATCTGTTTTCTATTATCTATCATCTGTTTTCTATTATCTATCATCTGTTTTCTATTATCTATCATCTGTTTTCTATTATCTATCATCTGTTTTCTATTATCTATCATCTGTTTTCTATTATCTATCATCTGTTTTCTATTATGCATGGGGAGAAAAATGTGTTCACCAGGCCGGGGAGATAAGAGCTGCCTAGAAGGAGGCAGGAGGCAGGCCCCTGCCTGTCTATCCTGCCAGTGAGCTGCTCGACAGCTGACAGAATCTATCCTGAGGCTGCCAGGGTGGGGTTGTGTTCATTGGGTTCATTGTGACAACTGTCACTGTACTTTGGGAATACCTGGAAACACAAGGTGAAGATGCCATGGGAAGGTTGAGGAAGGGGCAGCATTCCCATGTCTTTCCTTAGGGCCTGGCAGTGGCTCTGCTTGGTGCAGTCCCAAGTTGCTTCCACCCAGAAGGAGCTCTCTTGCTACAGAGCAGCGTTTCTCAGTGGGGATGATTTTACCCTCAGGGGTCATTGGGCAAGGTCTGGAGATCTTTCTAGTTGTGACAACTGGGAGGGGTGGGTGCTACTGGACCCTGGTGGGTGGAGTCCAGGGACGCTGCTCAACACCCTACAGTGTAAAGGACACGCCCACCACAGAGAATCCAGCCCTGAATGTCACAAACGCCTTGGTGAAAAACTCCAGTAGTAACTTCCATCTAACCTTGGGAAAAGGATCAGGTTGACAATCACATCATTCTGAACAGTACAGGAAGCAGGAGTGTCTGAGTCATTTGTAAATACACCTTTTGTTAGAACACTCGTAAGACCCTTTCCCATAGGAGGATCCTCCCTTATCCAGAGCAAGAGTACAGCACTCCACGGTTTCCCTGCTGGAGCAATGAGAAGCCAATGCAGGCCTCATGGAATGAGTTGGCAGCACGAGGCTGTGCAGACATCTGGCGACTATTGGAGCCAACAAGGAGAAAGCACAGAAGCTGGGAAAGTCTCCCCTTCCTTGCACAAGAACTGAGACTTCCTTGGAGGGGCCAGCTTCATCCTGGCATTTCTCTTCTTTGGGGCTGGCATCCAGAGGATAGAAAACTGAGGTCGTACTGGCAAAGGGGCTCTTAGGGACACTTCTTGGCTCCTAAGGATTTCCCAATGCCTCAGAGGCTGGACAGATTTAAAGTGGACCTCCTATCTATCTATCTATCTATCTATCTATCTATCTATCTATCTATCTATCTATCTATCTATCTATCTATCTATCTATCTATCTATCTATCTATCTATCTATCTATCTATCTATCTATCTATCTATCTATCTATCTATCTATCTATCTATCTATCTATCTATCTATCTATCTATCTATCTATCTATCTATCTATCTATCTATCTATCTATCTATCTATCTATCTATCTATCTATCTATCTATCTATCTATCTATCTATCTATCTATCTATCTATCTATCTATCTATCTATCTATCTATCTATCTATCTATCTATCTATCTATCTATCTATCTATCTATCTATCTATCTATCTATCTATCTATCTATCTATCTATCTATCTATCTATCTATCTATCTATCTATCTATCTATCTATCTATCTATCTATCTATCTATCTATCTATCTATCTATCTATCTATCTATCTATCTATCTATCTATCTATCTATCTATCTATCTATCTATCTATCTATCTATCTATCTATCTATCTATCTATCTATCTATCTATCTATCTATCTATCTATCTATCTATCTATCTATCTATCTATCTATCTATCTATCTATCTATCTATCTATCTATCTATCTATCTATCTATCTATCTATCTATCTATCTATCTATCTATCTATCTATCTATCTATCTATCTATCTATCTATCTATCTATCTATCTATCTATCTATCTATCTATCTATCTATCTATCTATCTATCTATCTATCTATCTATCTATCTATCTATCTATCTATCTATCTACAGGCCCACCACAGAGAATCCAGCCCTGAATGTCACAAACGCCTTGGTGAAAACTCCAGTAGTAACTTCCATCTAACCTTGGGAAAAGGATCAGGTTGACAATCACATCATTCTGAACAGTACAGGAAGCAGGAGTGTCTGAGTCATTTGTAAATACACCTTTTGTTAGAACACTCGTAAGACCCTTTCCCATAGGAGGATCCTCCCTTATCCAGAGCAAGAGTACAGCACTCCACGGTTTCCCTGCTGGAGCAATGAGAAGCCAATGCAGGCCTCATGGAATGAGTTGGCAGCACGAGGCTGTGCAGACATCTGGCGACTATTGGAGCCAACAAGGAGAAAGCACAGAAGCTGGGAAAGTCTCCCCTTCCTTGCACAAGAACTGAGACTTCCTTGGAGGGGCCAGCTTCATCCTGGCATTTCTCTTCTTTGGGGCTGGCATCCAGAGGATAGAAAACTGAGGTTGTACTGGCAAAGGGGGCTCTTAGGGACACTTCTTGGCTCCTAAGGATTTCCCCAATGCCTCAGAGGCTGGACAGATTTAAAAGTGGACCTCCTATGGAAAATGATACAGAGATTTCTCAAAGAACTAAAATTTTATCTACCAGTTGATCTAACAATTCCACTTCTGGGTATTCACCTAAAGGAAAACAAGTCATTATATCAAAAAGACACCTGCACTCATATGTTTATTACAGCACCACACACAATAGCAAAGATATATCAACCCAGGTGCTCATCAACAGGTGATTGGATACAGAAAATGTGATTTATGTGTACAATGGAATAGTATTCAGCCATGCAAAAGAATGAAATTCTATCTTTTGCAGCAACATGGATAAAACTGGAGGCCATTATCTTAAGTCAGACAACTGAGAAACAGAATGTCAATTACCACATGTTCTCACTCATAAGTGGGACCTAAATAATATGTCCATGTGGACATAGAGAGTGGATTAATAGACACTGGAGATACAGAAGTGTGAGAGAGTGGGAGGATGGTGGAAAATGAGAAATTACTTAATAGGTACCATGTACAGGCGAGAATGAACAAACAACTCCTTGTGAATGAGCGAGCGAGGAAATGAATGAACCAGTGAATCAACGTTTGAGCCAAGGAGGGAATGAATGCATGAGTTGAAGGCATGAATGAGCCAATGCATGTATGAATGAATTTAGAGATACATGCATGAATGGAGGAGTGACTGTGTGGAAAAAATAGGTGAATGCATGCATGCATGAATGAAGGCATGAATCCATGAATGAGTGAATGAATGAGTTGAATGCATGAATGATTGAATGAACAAGTGAATTCATGCATGACCAAGTGAGAACATGAATGATTGAGTGAACAAGTGAATTCATGCATGCATAGTGCATGAATTAGTGAAAGGTGAATTCATGTATGCATGAGTGAGTAAACAAGTAAATTAATGCCTGCATGAGTGCATGAATGAGTGAACAAGTGAATTCATAAGTGATTGCGTGCATGAATGACTTAAGTGATGCTTACACTGGAAGCCCAGACTTCACCACAACTCAGTATCTAACTATGTGACAAAATTGCACTTGTACCCCATAAATTTACACAAATAAAATAAATCAATAAAATTAGATATGTAAACCTGTTTAACACAAACGAACGCAGAAAAACCTATGTTGTAATAACATATAAAAAATAAATAAAGGTGCTTTCTTGATGCTTAATATGCCCTGCAGATATCTTACAAAGCCCCAGTAGTCATGAGTTAAATTCTTGCATGTAGCCTGCTGGAGGTCAGAGATAGCCTCCACTGTTTATTTACAGCTCTGGGCCCATCTATGAAGTAGACCTAAAAACACCACCGATACCTGTCCCAAGGCTGAGCTGATGCAGGAACAGACCTCAGCAGAGTGCCTGGTATCCACAGACCATCGATCATCCTAGGTATTAATCTAGATCAGGAAGGCCTGGCTGTAGCTTGCATTGATCACTATTGACAGCTCTAGGAAGAATCTGGGTTCCTTTGCTGTCTCTTTTGGATTCTTTTTCTCCAAGAAAGTTCACTCATTCAACTCATGCACTCATACATGCATGCATTCACACATTCATTCACTCATTCATTCATTCATTCATTCATTCATTCATTCATTCATTCATTCATTCATTCATTCATTCATTCATTCATTCATTCATTCATTCATTCATTCATTCATTCATTCATTCATTCATTCATTCATTCATTCATTCATTCATTCATTCATTCATTCATTCATTCACACATTCATTCACTCATTCAACTCATACATGCATGCATTCACACATTCATTCACTCATTCAACTCATACATGCATGCATTCACACATTCACTTATTCACTTAACTCATGTACTCATACATGCTTGCATTCACACAATCATTCATTCATTCATTCATTCATTCATTCATTCATTCATTCATTCATTCATTCATTCATTCATTCATTCATTCATTCATTCATTCATTCATTCATTCATTCATTCATTCATTCATTCATTCATTCATTCATTCATTCATTCATTCATTCATTCATTCATTCATTCATTCATTCATTCATTCATTCATTCATTCATTCATTCATTCATTCATTCATTCATTCATTCATTCATTCATTCATTCATTCATTCATTCATTCATTCATTCATTCATTCATTCATTCATTCATTCATTCATTCATTCATTCATTCATTCATTCATTCATTCATTCATTCATTCATTCATTCATTCATTCATTCATTCATTCATTCATTCATTCATTCATTCATTCATTCATTCATTCATTCATTCATTCATTCATTCATTCATTCATTCATTCATTCATTCATTCATTCATTCATTCATTCATTCATTCATTCATTCATTCATTCATTCATTCATTCAT
>JAKGGE010001521.1:30000-130093 GCA_023748175.1 Hoolock leuconedys
ATATATATATGTATGTGTATATATATATATGAAGGGGAGTTTATTAAGGAGTATTAACTCACACAATCACAAGGTGAGGTCCCACCATAGGTCATCTGCAAGCTGAGGAACCAGGAAGCCACTCTGAGTCCCAAGGCTGAAGAACTTGGAGTCCAGTGGTGCAGGGCAGGAAGCATCCAGCAAGGGAGGAAGATGGAGGCTGGGAGGCTAAGCCAGTCTAGCCTTTTCACGCTCCTCTGCCTGCTTTTATTTTGGCCACACTGGCAGCTGATGAGATGGTGCCCACCCAGATTGAGGGTGGGTCTGCCTCTCCAAGTCCACTGACTCTAGTGTTATTCTCCTTTGGCAACACCCTCACAGACACAGATCTTTCAATCCAATCAAGTTGACATTCAGTATTAACCATCACACCCAGGAAACTCATTCACGGGTCACGATATGTGAAGGTCACTCTAAAATCACTCTGGCTATAAGAGATATTACCCGGGCCTGGCGTGGTGGCTCATGCCTGTAATCCCAGCACTTTGGGAGGCAGAGGTGGGCGGATCACTTGAGGTCAGGAGTGAGACCACCTGACCAATATGGTGAAACCCCATCTCTACTAAAAATACAAAAATTAGCCAGGCATGATGGTACACACCTGTAGTCCCAGCTACTCGGGAGGCTGAGGCAGGGGAATGGCTTGAACGTGGGAGGCGGAGGTTGCAGTGAGCTGAGATGGGGCCACTGCACTCCAGCCTGAGCAACAGAGCAAGACTCCGTCTCAAAATAAAAAATAAAAAGAAAGAACCATAAAAATGGGTAAGCAGCAACCCTGGAGACTGCTCTGTCTACAGAGTAGCCATTCTTTTATTTCTTTACTTTCCCAATAAACTCGCTTTCCCTTTGCTCTACGGACTTGCCCTGAATTCTTTCTTGCATGAGATCCAAGAACCCTCTCTTGGGATCTGGATGAGGACCGCTTTCTGGTAACAGAGGGGTGTAGTGAGGCCTGGCCAACCTCCACTTCCCAACATGGCATGAACTTTAATTTTTTTTTTTTTTGAGATGGAGTCTCGCTCTGTTGCCCAGGCTGGAGTGCAGTGGCACAATCTCTGCTCACTGCAACCTCTGCCTCCTGGGTTCATGCCATTCTCCTGCCTCAGCCTCCCGAGTAGCTGGGACTACAGGCCCACCACCACCCAGCTAATTTTTTGTATTTTTAGTAGAGACGGGGGGTTTCACCATGTTAGCCAGGATGGTCTTGATCTCCTGACCTCATGATCTGCCGCCTCGGCCTCCCAAAGTGCTGGGATGACAGGCCTGAGCCACCGCGCCTGGCCAACTTTAAATTTAAATTGAAATAATTTCACGTTAAATTTTAGAGTGTCCTGGCCAAGGGGGGAGTCCATTCAGATTTTTATTTTTGCTTTATTATTTTTGCCATGTTGGCCAGGCTGGTGTCGAACTCCTAACATCTGATCTGCCCACCTCAGCCTCCCAAAGTGCTAGGATTACAGGCGTGAGACACAACGCCTGGCCTTTATGGTTATTTCTTGATGATATGCTAAACAAGGGGTGGATTATTCATGCCTCTCCTTTTTAGACCATATAAGGTAACTTCCTGACGTTGCCATGGCATTTGTAAACTGTCATGGTGTTGGTGGGAGTGTAGCAGTGAGGACGACCACAGGTCACTGTTGGTTTTGGTGTGGTTTGGTCAGCTTCTTTACTGCAACCACTTTTATCAGCAAGGTCTTTATGATCTATATCTTGTACCGACCTCCTATCTCATCCTGTAACTTAAAATGACTTAACGATCTGGCAATGCAGTCCAGTAGGTCTCAGCCTCATTTACCTTATGTGGTCTAAAAAGGGGAGGCATGAATAATCCAGCCCTTGTTTAGCATATCATCAAGAAATAACCATAAAGGCCAGGCGTGGTGGCTCACGCCTGTAATCCCAGCACTTTGGGAGGCTGAGGCAGGAGAATCCTTGAGGTCAGGAGTTCGACACCAGCCTGGCCAACATGGTGAAACCCCGTCTCTACTAAAAATAGAAAAATTAGCTGGTCGTGGTGGTGCATGCCTGTAATCCCAGCTACTCGGGAGGCTGAGGTAGGAGAATCACTTGAACCTGGGAGGTGGAGGTTGCAGTGAGCTGAGATCACGCCATTGAACTCCAGCCTGGATGACAAGAGTGAAACTCCGTCAAAAAAAAAAAAAGAAAAAGGAAAAGAAATTTGCAATCTTTCTCGAAGCTCATACCTGGGAGGCTTCATCTGCATAATAAAACCTCGGTCTCTACAACACCGTCATAAGCCAGACATTCCTTTCTATGGATAATAACTCTTTCAACCAATTGCCATTAAGGATATTTTTGTTTGTTTGTTTTGAGACAGAGTCTCCTGTGTGAGACTGGGTGCAGTGGCGTGATCTCAGTTCACTGCAACCTCCACCTCCCGGGTTCAAGCAATTCTCCGCCTCAGCCTCCCAAGCAGCTGAGATTACAGGTTCACACCACCACACCCAGCTAATTTTTTTGTATTTTTAGTAGAGACAGGGTTTCACCATGTTGGCCAGGATGGTCTCGATCTCCTGACCTGCGTGATCTGCCCGCCTCAGCCTCCCAAAGTGCTGGGATTACAGGTTCACACCACCACACCCAGCTAATTTTTTTTTGGACAGAGTCTTGCTGTCTCCCAGGCTGGAGTGCAGTGGCTGGTGGCCTGACTTCACTTTCAGGGTTCCATGCGTTCTTCTGCCTCGGCCTCCTGAGTAGCTGGGATTACAGGTTCACACCACCACACCCAGCTAATTTTTTTTTTTTTTTTTTTTTTTTTGAGACAGGTTTCCACCATGTTGGCCAGGATGGTCTCGATCTCCCATTGCAAGTCTGCCCGCCTCGGCCTCCCAAAGTGCTGGGACTGACAGTGAGGCTCCCTAGATCCCGACAGCCCACTGGCACCATTTTTAAGGCCACGAACGAGGTTTTACCACCATATCAGTAGAGATGGTCTCGATCTCCTGACCTCGTGATCTGCCATACAAACCTCTCAAAAATACTGAGATGACAACGTGATATAGCATCTAACTGACTATTATTTTAGTAGGGCAGGGGACGCTGGCCAGGACTGGTGCAGAACTCTGACAGGTGACCCACCCACCGCCGGCCTCCCAAAGCGCTGGGATGACAGGTGTGAGCCACCGATGCCGAGCCCAGAATGTGTTCAAGGGCCTTTTACAGCACTGGGAATTATTACTGCCCCCCTTCAGATAGAACCAACGTGCATCTTACGTAGTGATTGATGCTTCAAGTCTTCCTAAAATGTATAAAAGCAAGCTACACCCCAACCACCTTGGGCCCAGCAATGTCAAACCTCCTGAGTTTATGCGTCCTCAACCTGGCCTTGAGACAAAACTCTAGTGGACACCTGCCTCAGATCCTTCTCGAGTTACAATTCGAAGAGAAAAGGATGCTTGCTCCCCCTAGTGGCCATCAGGACAATTGCTTCCATTCAAGGCAACGATCTTCCAGAGAAATCTCTTCTGGATGTCGCTTACCAGGATCTATACTAGAAAAAATGCAGAAAGAGCGCATCGGTAATTCCTGACATTAGAGTTCATGGTGACCGGGCGTGGTGGCTCACACCTGTCATTGCAGCACTTTGGGAGGCCGAGGCGGGAGAATCATGAGGTCAGGAGTTCAAGACCAGCCTGGGCAACATGGTGAAACCCGTCTCTACTAAAAATACAAAAATTAGCTGGGTGTGCTGGCACATGCCTGTAGTCCCAGCACTTTGGGAGGCTGAGGCAGGAGAATCATGAGGTCAGGAGTTGAGACCAGCCTGGGCAACATGGTGAAACCCGTCTCTACTAAAAATACAAAAATTAGCCAGGGATGATGGTGCACACCTGTAGTCCCAGCACTTTGGGAGGCTGAGGCAGGAGAATCTCTTGAACCTGGGGAGGTGGAGGTTGCAGTGAGCTGAGATCACACCATTGCACTCCAGCCTGGGCAACATGGTGAAACCCGTCTCTACTAAAAATACAAAAATTAGCCGGGCATGGTGGTGCACACCTGTAATTCCAGCTACTTGAGAGGCTGAGGCAGGAGGAACACTTGAACCTGGGAGGCAGAGGTTGCAGTGAGCTGAGATTGCAGCATTGCACTCCAGCCTGGGCAACATGGTGAAACCCGTCTCTACTAAAAATACAAAAATTAGCCAGGCGTGGTAGTGTGCACACCTGTAATTCCAGCTACTCAGGAGGCTGAGGCAGGAGAATCTCTTGAACCTGGGAGGCTGAGGCAGGAGAATCACTTGAGGTTGGGAGTTCGAGACCAGCCTGGCCAACATGGTGAAACCCTGTCTCTACTAAAAATACAAAAAATTAGCCAGGGATGATGGTGCACACCTGTAATTCCAGCTACTCTCAGGAGGCTGAGGCAGGAGAATCGCTTGAACCCGGGAGGTGGAGGTTGCAGTGAGCCGAGATCATGCCTTTGCACTCCAGCCCAGGTGACAGTGCGAGAGTCCACCTCAAAAAAAAAAAAAAAATAATAAAATAAAAAATTAAAGCTGATAGGGCTTCAGAGACTCCATTAGATCAGATAATTATGGTAATAAATAAAGTTCTGTTACTTAAAGATTGAGAAAATTTGACAAGGACATTGATGGGGCAAAATTAGAAAAGATCAAATAGGCCAGGTGCATTCATGCCACCTGTAATTCTAGCATTTTGGGAGGCTGAGGTGGGAGAATCACTGGAGGGCTAGGAGTTTGAGAACAGCCTGGGCAACATAGCAAGATCCTGTCTCTAAAGAAAAAGTTGATTAGCTGAGCCTGTAGTCCCAGCTACTAGGGAAGCTGACGCAGGAGAATCGCTCAAACTCGGGAGGTGGAGGTTGCAGTGAGCCGAGATCGCACCACTGCACTCCAGCCTGGGAAACAGAGCAAGACCCCATCTCTGAAAAATAAATAAGAAGATGAAATCTTCATTCCTTATTAAATAAGGGTTCCCCAATAATTAGTTGCCTGTGCATCATTGAATACCCAGGAAAAGGTCCTATTTGCAGCAGGACACAAAGTAGAGGCAGTTCAACCCTGTCCGTAGAAGCCTCCAGTCACTTATCCTGTGAATACCAAGAACGAGAAGCCACTGGAGATACATCTGTTTATTATTATGTCTTGTGTGGTTTGACAGTAGTTCCAGATCACAAGAAAAAGTTATTTCCTGGCTAAAATGGCATCTTAAATGGCCCGTTTTCTTAAACTGGAAGTCTCTGAAGCCAGCAGAAGAGAGGAGCGTGTGGTAGTGGGTAGGGGTCCTCTCCTGGCCTTCTGTCTGCACAAGCATGTTCAGAGAGTAGAGCTGTGTGAGCAGAGGACACCGCCTGTCTTCATCCAGGAGGCTTTCAATTACCAGAATGCCACCACCTAGAAAGGGAGGGGCACAGTCCACATCACACACAAACACACAGACAGACTGTGCCAAAGTCCCAGTGAACCATAAGGATAGCCAGACCTCAGAGGACAGTCAGGACACTGTCCCCATCACACACTCAGAGGCTGTGCCCATGTCCTCATGAACCATCAGGATGGGTAGACCTCACAGGAGAACTGGGACACTGTCCCCATCACACACACAGAGGCTGTGCCCATGTCTTCATGGACCATCAGGATGGGTGGACCTCACAGAACTAGGACACTGTCCCTATCCCACACAGAGGCTGTGCCCACATCCTCATCACGTCCTCATGAAGCATCAGGATGGGTGGACCTCACAGGAGAGCTGGGACATGGTCCCCAACACACACACACAGGGGCTGTGCTCACATCCTCATAGACCATCAGGATGGGTGGACCTCCGAAGTGAGTGGGGCACTGTCCTCATCACACACACAAATACTAGCCTAATTCTGAACAAATTTCATCAAAATGAGGCCACTGAAGTTTCAGAGGACCTTTCACTTTTTCCATCTTTATGTCGTTTTATCAATAGAATAGAAATTAGGACCCTATTTATTGTAGGTCGTTATCTAGAAGGAGAGCCATTTGGCAGGATGTCTGCACTTACCTGTGGGATGATTTCAGTGCCTGCCTTCTAAATGTGACTCCTGCAATTCTGCCCCAGTCACACAAGCACTGCAGCTGAAATGCAAACCCTGACTTACCTGAGGCACCCAGCTGTGGTAGATCCTCTCCAGCAGGTGTGAGCACTTTCCGTCTGCCCAGTCAAGGAGGATCCTGGCCAGGATGTACAGATCTGCTTCTGGAAGAGGGTCTTTAAAGAAATCCCCTAGAACACAGAGCAGGCACCCTGAGGTCAGCCTGCAATCCAATACCATTTGACTAAACCTATTCCAGGCACATAAAGGTCACCTGGATGGGTCAAACCTTTCCCAGGTCTTCCAGGTTAGTGACCTGCAGACCTAGCCTTGAAAAACAAAAAGGCTTAGGAGAAAGAAAAGAAAATACTGAATGATAAGTGTGGCCTCTTTCTCTCCTTCTCCTTAAAAAAAAAATCATATTATTATTTCTTTCTTTTTGTTTTGTTTTGTTTTTTTGAGATGGAATTTTGCTCTTGTTGCCCAGGCTGGAGTGCAATGGCCTGATCTCGGCTCAGCGCAACCTCCGCCTCCTGGGTTCAAGAGATTCTCCTGCCTCAGCCTCCCGAGTAGCTGGGACTACAGGCATGCGCCACCACGCCTGGCTAATTTTTGTATTTTTAGTAGAGACAGGATTTCTCCATGTTGCTGAGGCTGGTCTCGAACTCCCAACCTCAGGTGATCTGCCCGCCTCAGCCTCCCAAAGTGCTGGGATTACAGGCATGAGCCACTGCACCCAGCCCATGTTATTTCTTTCTTTCTTTACCATGTCCCCTGCAAAAGTACAGCTGCTGCTATCACCCAAAGCCGTGGATTCCAGGAGTCCCTGGGAATTCAGTCAGCAGCTCCTAACTGATGAGCTGAACTGAACCTACAGTCAAGACCTGTTCTCCAGATTTAAAGTAAATACACAAGAGTGACCCTTTATGTGTGTGCGATGTCAAACACTCAAGTCTCGTCATAGTTTTCCTGCAAAATCATAAGGTGCCAATCTTGGGAGAGATCTTGGTGAGCTCTGTGCAGTAAATAGTTAGCTCAGGCCAGGCGCGGTGGCTCATTCCTGTAATCCTAGCACTTTGGGAGGCCAAGGTGGGTGGATCACGAGGTCAGGAGTTCAAGACCAGCCTGGCCAAGATGGTGAAACCCCATCCCTACTAAAAATACAAAAATTGGCCGGGCATGGTGGTGGGTGCCTGTAATCTCAGCTACTCGGGAGGCTGAGGCAGAGAATTGCTTGAACCCAGGAGGTGGAGGTTGCAGTGAGCCAAGATCACACCACTGCACTCCAGCCTGGGCAACAGAGCGAGACTCCATCTAAAAAAAAAAAAAAAAAAAAAGGCCGGGTTCAGTGGCTCACACCTGTAATCCCAGCACTTTGGGAGCCTGAGGCGAGCAGATCACGAGGTCAGATCGAGACCAATCTGGCTAACATGGTGAAACCCTGTCACTACTAAAAATACAAAAAAAAATTAGCCAGGCGTGGTGGCGGGCGCCTGTAGTCCCAGCTACTTGGGAGGCTGAAGCAGGAGAACGGCATGAACCCGGGAGGTGGAGGTTGCAGTGAGCCGAGATCCTGCCACTGCACTCCAGCCTGGGCAACAGAGCGAGACTCCGTCTCAAAAAAAAAAAAAAAAAGGGTTAACTCAGCAGGCCTGTGTTGTCCAAACCCTCCACATTCTAAAGAGAGGATTGGCACTTTATTGGCAACTCTAATCTCTAGGAATGTCCTACCTCACAAGGGTATCTTTGTTCAGCTGGGTCTCTGGGCCACCCAGGATAGTTTGTACTAACAGTGGGATTTAGTATACGAGCTTTGAGCAACAGGATCACCTTGGGAACTCTGGAAGAGGTGAAGATTGGAGTCAGCCATGCAGGGTGTCTGCCATGTCTATGTAACGAATCCCCAAGAAAATCCTTGGATGTCAGGGATTGAGGAGGCTCTCCAGGCTGGCAGTGTGTGCTGTGTGTTGTGAAATGTTGTTGTTGGGGGAATTAATTGCTGTCCACAGCCACTCTGGGAGAAGACAACGAGAAGCTCACGTCTGATTTCTCCCTAACTCTATCCCATGCTCCTTTCTCCTTTGCTGATATTCATCTGTATTCTTTCATTGTCATAAATATAACTGTGTGTATGATGGCTTTTCTGAGCTCAGTGTGTCCTTCTAGTGAATTATTGAACCTGAAGGTAGTCATGGAGACCCTGGCCACACCCTTCACTGCAGAAATGATATGACTGGCTGGGCATGGTGGCTCATGCCTGTAATCCCAGCACTTTGGGAGGCTGAGGCGAGTGGATCTCCTGAGGTCAGGAGTTCGAGACCAGCCTGGTCAACATGGTGAAACCCTGTCTCTACTAAAAATACAAAAAAATTAGCCAGGCATGGTGGCGGGCATCTGTAATCCCAGCTACTTGGGAGGCTGAGGCAAGGAGAATCTCTTGAACCTGGGAGGTGGAGGTTGCAGTGAGCCCAGATCGCACCAATGCACTCCAGCCTGGGCAACAGAGCTGAGACTCCATCTAAAAAAAAAAAAAGGCCGGGTTCAGTGGCTCACACCTGTAATCCCAGCACTTTGGGAGCCTGAGAGCAGATCCGCGAGGTCCAGATGAGGGTGTGAATCTGGCTAACATGGTGAAACCCTGTCACTACTAAAAATACAAAAAAAAATTAGCCAGGCGTGGTGGCGGGCGCCTGTAGTCCCAGCTACTTGGGAGGCTGAGGCAGGAGAATCTCTTGAACCTGGGAGGTGGAGGTTGCAGCGAGCTGAGATCGTGCCACTGCACTCCAGCCTGGGCAACAGAGAGACTCCATCTCAAAAAAAAAAAAAAAAAAAGGGTTAACTCAGCAGGCCTGTGTTGTCCAAACCCTCCACATTCTAAAGAGAGGATTGGCACTTTATTGGCAACTCTAATCTCTAGGAATGTCCTACCTCACAAGGGTATCTTTGTTCAGCTGGGTCTCTGGGCCACCCAGGATAGTTTGTACTAACAGTGGGATTTAGTATACGAGCTTTGAGCAACAGGATCACCTTGGGAACTCTGGAAGAGGTGAAGATTGGAGTCAGCCATGCAGGGTGTCTGCCATGTCTATGTAACGAATCCCCAAGAAAATCCTTGGATGTCAGGGATTGAGGAGGCTCTCCAGGCTGGCAGTGTGTGCTGTGTGTTGTGAAATGTTGTTGTTGGGGGAATTAATTGCTGTCCACAGCCACTCTGGGAGAAGACAACGAGAAGCTCACGTCTGATTTCTCCCTAACTCTATCCCATGCTCCTTTCTCCTTTGCTGATATTCATCTGTATTCTTTCATTGTCATAAATATAACTGTGTGTATGATGGCTTTTCTGAGCTCAGTGTGTCCTTCTAGTGGTGTGAACCTGAAGGTAGTCATGGAGACCCTGGCCACACCCTTCACTGCAGAAATGATATGACTGGCTGGGCATGGTGGCTCATGCCTGTAATCCCAGCACTTTGGGAGGCTGAGGCGAGTGGATCTCCTGAGGTCAGGAGTTCAAGACCAGCCTGGTCAACATGGTGAAACGCCATCTCTACTAAAAATATTAAAAAAGGCCGGGCGCGGTGGCTCAAGCCTGTAATCCCAGCACTATGGGAGGCAGAGGAGGGTGGATCACGAGGTCAAGAGATCGAGACCATCATGACTAACATGGTGAAACCCCGTCTCTACTAAAAATACAAAAAATTACCCAGGCGTGCTGGCGGGCACCTGTAGTCCCAGCTACTTGGGAGGCTGAGACAGGAGAATCTCTTGAACCTGGGAGGTGGAGGTTGCAGTGAGCCAAGATCCCACCATTGCACTCCAGCCTGGGCAACAAGAGCGAAACTCAGTCTCAAAAGAAAAAAGAAAGAAAAAAAGAAAAAAGAAATGATATGACTGTGTGTCACAGAAGTTAGGCAGTTTGCCTGGAGTCTCATGGTAAATGGAAGTCACATACAGGCTTCCAGATTCCAAGCCTGGATGCTTCCCATTAAACCATAAGGTAACCTAACAGTTGTTCAGGTTGCAAAACCTGAACAAAAAAAACATTTTCTCTCAGGTCCTATCCAACCAACAAGCCCTGCTACAAACTCTTTTTTTTTTTTTTTTTTTTTTATTTTTGAGACAGAGTCTCACTCCGTCGCCCAGGCTGGAGTGCAGTGGCATGATCATGGCTCACTGCAGCCTCCACCTCCCAGGCTCAAGCAATCCTCCCACCTCTGCCTCCTGAACACCTGGGACCACAAGTGTGCACTGCTACACCTGCTAATTTTTTTTTTTTTTTTTTGTAGAGACAGGTTCTCACCATGTTACCCAGGCTGGTGTTGAACTTCTGGGCTCAAGTGATCCACCCACCTCAGCCTCCCAAAGTGCTTGGATGACAAACAAGAGTCACTGCACTGAGTCTTACCTCTTTTTTTTTTTTTTTTTTTTTTTGACAGAGTCTCCCTCTGTCACCCGGGCCGGAATGCAGTGGCGCCATCTCAGCTCACTGCAAGCTCCACCACCCGGGTTCAAGCCATTATCCTACCTCAGCCTCAAGTAGCTGGGACTATAGGCACTGGCCACCATACCCAGCTGATTTTTTTATTTTTAGAAGAGACGGGGTTTCACCATGTTAGCCAGGATGATTTCGATCTCCTGACCTCGTTATCCGCCACCTGGGGCTCCCAAAGTGCTGGGATTACAGGTGTGAGCCACCGCACCGGGCCTGGACCTTAACTCATAACACTCTTAGAAAGTAGCATGAAAACAGGACAATAGACGCTGCAATAGGAAATCTTAAAGCCTTCTCCAACTCAGGACCTCGGCATGCACTGACAGTTCCTAAAACAATGCTCTTTCTTTTCTATTTTTTTTTTTTAAGATGGCATGTCACTCTGTTGCCAGGCTGGAGTGCAGTGGCAGGATCTCGGCTCACTGCAACCTCCACCTCCCGGTTCAAGCGATTCTCCTACCTCAGCCTCAAGTAGCTGGGACTATAGGCACTGGCCACCATACCCAGCTGATTTTTGTATTGTTAGTAGAGACGGGGTTTCATCGTGTTGGCCAGGATGGTCTCAATCTCTTGACCCTGTGATCTGCCCGCCTCGGCCTCCCAAAGTGCTGGGATTACAGGCATGAGTCACCGCGCCTGGCCAACAAGGTTGTTTGTTTCACACAAACCGGGTTCTTCTCACCTTTCAGGTCTCATCTCAGCCTCCCATGCGCAAGATATTTATATTTGGTGTTTTCTCCATGGAATACAACTCAGCCATAAAACGGAACAAAATAATGGCCTTTGCAGCAACTCAGATGGAGTTGGAGGCCACTGTTTTAAGTGAAGTAACTCAGGAATGAAAAACCATATATTGGATGTTCTCACTTATAAGTGGGAGCTAAGATATGAAGATGCAAAGACATACAAATGATACAATGAATTTTGGGGACTCAGGGTGAAATGTGGGAGGTGGATGAGAGATAAAAGACTCTCAAAAAAAAAAAAGAAAAAGAAAGGCTGGGCATGGTGGCTCATGCCTGTAATCCCAGCACTTTGGGAGGCTGAGGCAGGCAGATCGCTCAAGGTCAGGAGTTCGAGACCAGCCTGCCCAACATGACAAAATCCCATCTCTACTAAAAATACAAAAATTAATCAGGTATGGTAGCAGCCACCATAATTCCAGCTACTCAGGAGGCTGAGGCAGGAGAACTGCTTGAACTGGGAAGGTGAAGGGTGCAGTGAGCCGAGATTGTGCCACTGTACTACAGCCTGGGTGACTGATGCAAACTCTGTCTCAAAAATAAATAAATAAAATAAAATAAGTTTTTGAAAAGACTACACATTGAGTACAGTGCACACTGCTCAGGTGACAGGTGTAACAAAATCTCAGAATTCACCACTAAAGAACTTACCTGATCGGACACAGTGGCTCATGCCTGTAATCCCAGCACTTTGGGAGGCCAAGGTGGGCAGATCACCTGAGGTTGGGACTTCAAGACCAGCCTGGCCAACATGGTGAAACCCCGTCTCTACTAAAAAATACAAAACTAGCCGGGCGTGGTGGCAGGTGCCTGTCATCCCAGCTACTTGGGAGGCTGAGGCAGGAAAATCGTTTGAACCAGGGAGGGAGGTTGCAGTGAGCCGAGATTGCACCATTGCACTCCAGCCTGTAATCTCAGCACTTCGGGAGGCCAAGGTGGGCGGATCTCCTGAGGTCGGGAGTTTGAGACCAGCCTGGCCAACATGGTGAAACCCCGTCTCTACTAAAAATACAAAACTAGCCAGGCGTGGTGGTGGGCGCCTGTAATCCCAGCTACTCAGGAGGCTGAGGCAGGAGAATCGCTTGAACCCAGGAGGTGGAGGTTACAGTGAGCCGAGATTGCACCACTGCACTCCAGCCTGGGTGACAAAGCAAGACTCTGTATCAAAAATAATAATAATAATTGTAAGAAAACTATACCTACACCCAGCTTTCCATCCATCATGAATAACAGACAGTGTTGATTTGAGGGTGTTGTCAGGAGCGAGAAGGAAACCACATCACACCCTCATCATTTCCCAGAAGCATCCAGTCCCCCTGGAGAAGCCATGAGACACATCTCTGCTTCCCCACAGACACAAACACACCTTCCTGGAAGTCAATCTGTTCTTCCTCCTGGAATGAGAAGTGCTGCTTTGCCGTCTGCACCACTTCTGGGATGTCAAAAATGGTGACCTTACATCTAGGGTACAGGGACGTGCATTCCTTAGCCAGAGCTCCAGAGCCACCTGGAAGGGGACACAGTGTGTTTGACCCTCAGAGATGAACCTGGGAGATGTCGCTCATCCTCCACACACCATGGACTCATGAAGGGTTCAACCCAGGAACTTGGGTCCTTCCGCCATGTCTGGTCTTTTTTTATTTCTTTTGATTATACTTTAAGTTCTAGGGTGCATGTGCAGAACGTGCAGTTTTGTAACATAGGTATCCATGTGCCATGGTGGTTTGCTGCACCCATCTACTCGTCATTTACATTAGCTATTTGTCCTAGTGCTATCCCTCCCCCAGCCCCCCAGCCCCCAACAGGCCCCAGTGTGTGATATTCCCTGCTCTGTGTCCAAGTGATCTCATCATTCAATTCCCACCTATGAGTGAGAACATGCGGTGTTTGGTTTTCTGTCCTTGAGACGGTTTGCTGAGAATGATGGTTTCCAGCTTTATCCATATCCTTGCAAAGGACATGAACACATCCTTTTTTTTTTTTTTTTGAGACGGAGTCTGGCTCTGTAGCCCAGGCTGGAGTGCAGTGGCGTGATCTCGATTCACTGCAAGCTCTGCTTTCCGGGTTCAAGCCATTCTCCTGCCTCAGCCTCCTGAGTAGCTGGGACTACAGGCGCCCAACACCACGCCCGGCTAATTTTTTGTTGTTGTTGTATTTTTAGTACAGACGGGGTTTCACCATGTTAGCCAGCATGGTCTTCATCTCCTGACCTCATGATCCACCTGCCTCAGCCTCCCAAAGTGCGGGGATGACAGGTGTGAGCCACCGCGCCCAGCCAAACTCATCCTTTTTTATCCACCATGTCTGATCTTGATGGTGACATGATTATCTACAGGCCCCTGAGTTCAGGTGGTCTTCCTGGCTGGGCTGACCCAAGCTCCAAGCTTCCACATGGCCACGGAACTGTGTGCTCTTGAAGCTGGCACACCTGTCCAGACAAGGGGGCCAACAGCTAAGAGAAAGACACAATAACAAGCCCCATTCAGAAGCCCCAGTAAGTCGTGCACACAAAATCCATCGTGGGCCACAGAGACCTCCAGCCCCGTGCTCCTTGTCCATTATTTCCATAGAAAGTCAGTCTTTTTATTTATTTGTTTATTTATTTTGATACAGACTCTCACTCTGTCGCCCAGGCTGTAGTGCAGTGGCATGATCTCGGCTCACTGCAACCTCCGCTTCCCGGGTACAAGTGATTCTCCTGCCTCAGCCTCCTGAGTACCTGGGATGACAGACACCTACCACCACGCCAGGCTAATTTTTGTGGTTTTAGTAGAGACGGGGTTTCACCATGTTGGTCAGGCTGGTCTCGCACTCCTGACCTTGGGATCTGCCCGCCTCGGCCTCCCAAAGTGCTGGGATTACAGACGTGAGCCACCGCGCCGCCTTTTTTTTTGTATTTTTAGTAGAGATGGGGTTTCACCATGTTGACCAGGCTGGTCTTGAACTCCTGACCTCAGGACATCCAACCACCTCAGCTTCCCAAAGTGCTGGGATGACAGGCGTGGGCCACCATGACCGGTCTACTCGTTCATTATTTTCTTCCCAAGCTGCTCCCCAGGCAGGGGGGATCCTGAACTCTATCTATCGCTGCTCGCAGTGACTAAAAGTAATAAACTTGGAGAAGCTCCTCACTCTGCAAAGGGCCTTCTACCAGCCAGGAGCTGTTCTGAGTGATCCACTGAGTCACAGGAGGCAGATAGGGTGGGTGGATCACGGTCTGGAGTGTGACAGCCCTATGGGGTAGAGGAGGTGCTTAAGAGGTGAGCTAGGGGTTGGCAGGTTTGTATTTGAAAAGCAAGCTCAGGGCTGGGTGAGGTGGCTCACGCCTGTAATCCCATCACTCTGGGAGGCCGAGGCAGGAGGACTGCATGAGCCCAGGAGTCTGAGACCAGCCAGGGCAACATACAGAGACTCAGTCTCTACAAAAAAAGTTTTAAAATGAGCTAGGTGTGGCAGCATGCATCTGTAGTCCCAGCTACTTTGGGAGGCTGAGGCAGGAGGACTGCATGATCTCAGGAGTCTGAGACCAGCCAGGGCAACATACAGAGACTCAGGCTCTAGAAAAAGTTTTAAAATGAGCTAGGTGTGGCAGCATGCATCTGTAGTCCCAGCTACTCAGGAGGCTGAGGCAGGAGAATGGCATGAACCCAGGAGGCAGAGCTTGCAGTGAGCTGAGATCATGCCACTGCACTCCAGCCTGGGCCACAGAGCAAGACTCCATCTCAAAAAAAAAAAAAAAAATAAATAAAATAAAATAAAATAAAAATTAAAAAAAAAAAAACAAGCTCAGCTCAGCCTGGGTGTGGTGGCTCATGCCTGTAATCCCAGCACTTTTGGAGGCTGAGGCAGGAGGACCACTTGAGCCTGAGAGTCTGAGGCTTCAGTGAGCTGTCATCACACCATTGCACTCGAGCCTGGGTGACAAACAGGACGCTGTCTCAAAAACTAAAAACAAGACCGAGGCGGGTGGATCACTTGAGGTCAGGAGTTCGACACCAGCCTGGCCAACATGGCAAAACCCCGTGTCTATTAAAAAATACAAAAATTAGCCTGGTGTGGTGGCAGGTGCCAGTAATCCCAGCTACTCAGGAGGCTGAGGCAGGAGAATGGCATGAACCCAGGAGGCAGAGCTTGCAGTGAGCTAAGATCATGCCGCTGCACTCCAGCCTGGGTGATGGAGCAAGATTCCATCTTAAAAAAAAAAAAAAAAAAAAAAAAAAACAAGCTCAGCTCAGCCTGGGTGTGGTGGCTCATGCCTGTAATCCCAGCTACTCAGGAGGCTGAGGCAGGAGGACTGCATGATCTCAGGAGTCTGAGACCAGCCAGGGCAACATAGAGAGAATCAGGCTCTAGAAAAAGTTTTAAAATGAGCTAGGTGTGGCAGCATGCATCTGTAGTCCCAGCTACTCAGGAGGCTGAGGCAGGAGGACTGCATGATCTTGGGAGGCCAAGGCAGGCGGATCCCAAGGTGAAGAGATCGAGACCAGCCTGGCCAAGATGGTGAAACCCCGTCTCTACTAAAAATACAAAAAATTAGCTGGGTGTGGCAGCTTGCACCTGTAGTCCCAGCTACTCTGGAGGCTGAGGCAGGAGAATTGCTTGAACCCGGGAGGTGGTGGTTACAGTGAGCTGAGATCATGCCACTGCACTACAGCCTGGGCGACAGAGCAAGACTCCATCTCAAAAAAAAAAAAAAAAAAAGACATTGCTAACACACTCTCCATAGAGAACAGGAGACACAGCCTGAGGCTCTCAAAGGGGTACTACCAAGCATCAGAATTGAGAAAGTAAAAGGCATTTATAGCACATTCCCCATACAGAACAGGAGCCACACCCCCGAGGTATTAGGGGTGAGGGGTACTTACCACCGAGGTCACACATAAGCAGGAACACTGACAGGTCAAAGGCGGTCAGCACACTTCTCCTGTTGACACTCCAGACCTCCTGCAGAGCTTGCATGAACTGTAGCCGCTCGCCCTCGGACCTGGCGTGCAAAACCACGCTTGTCAAGATGGTGAGGATCCGGGCAAGCGTCCAGAGCAAGGGTGTACATAACTCCCTGTTGAGAACGGAGCTGTACCCCACAGGTGCACCTGGGAGTGTTGCATTTGTGAAATGGAATAGGAAGTAATTTGGGATGGGGGAACCGTAGGTTAGCCACCAAAGTGTACCCAGCTCCGGGAATCCTGGAGTTGAGTCAGAATGGATGATTGTTCTCTGGATGGGAAGGGATTTCTAC
Organism: Hoolock leuconedys; assembly: GCA_023748175.1. Classification (NCBI taxonomy): domain Eukaryota; kingdom Metazoa; phylum Chordata; class Mammalia; order Primates; family Hylobatidae; genus Hoolock; species Hoolock leuconedys. Next base: position 46,559 of record JAKGGE010001521.1, read on the forward strand.
CCGAAGAGGAGTTTAGATGTTTTCTAAGAGGAAAGTCAATAATATGTCCCCCCACCCACAGAGCTCAGCTCCAGAGGACAAATCCAGGAATGGGGGAGGTCCACACATCCTGGGGCAGGGGACCCAGAAGATGGGAATTCAGGTGGCAGGGGAAGAGGCTAGAGAAAAGGCAGGAACTAGGAAGGGAGGCAGGTAAGATGGAGCCAAGAAGGATAGGTGGAGACGGAGGCGGACAGGGCTCTGGTGTTGGAAGCGTTTCCTCCTCCTCCTCCCCACGGCTCCCTCTCTCCTCCTATCCTCTCTGCACAGCCTGCTGTAGGGGTCTGCCTCAGAGTAGCAAGGGCTGAAAAGTTGCCTCTTAGGTACCAGGGTCACTATTCGGGTGATGGGCACAATAAAAGCCCAGGCTCCACGCTGCAACATGTAAGCATGGAAGAGACGGGTACTCGTGCCCACTAAACAGATACATATATTCACATATACATACACAAGGAAGAAAAAGAAAGAAAGAAAGAAAGAAAGAAAGAAAGAAAGAAAGAAAGAAAGAAAGAAAGAAAGAAAGAAAGAAAGAAAGAAAGAAAGAAAGAAAGAAAGAAAGAAAGAAAGAAAGAAAGAAAGAAAGAAAGAAGGAAGGAAGGAAGGAAGGAAGGAAGGAAGGAAGGAAGGAAGGAAGGAAGGAAGGAAGGAAGGAAGGAAGGAAGGAAGGAAGGAAGGAAGGAAGGAAGGAAGGAAGGAAGGAAGGAAGGAAGGAAGGAAGGAAGGAAGGAAGGAAGGAAGGAAGGAAGGAAGGAAGGAAGGAAGGAAGGAAGGAAGGAAGGAAGGAACGGAAGGAAGGAAGGAAGGAAAGAGAAAAAGGAGAGGAGAGGCTGGGGGGCAGGCAAACCATTCAGGCATCCCCTTGTCCTTCATACCCTTCCCTACTCCATGCCTCAGCCAGCTGGAACACTGGACAGGCCCATCAATTCACCTCCATCTGGGAATTCTAGGTAAGAGCTTCAGGCAAAGGCCAAAGCTGTGTCCACGTCCACAAAGCAAACTGAAGAGCTGAGGTCTCACCTGGCCTCACCTTCACCTCTGACCAAATAAAAAACTGGGCCTCTATTTTTTTCTTTTTTTTCTTTTTCTTTTTTTTTTAAACGAGTTTCACTCTTGTTGCTCAGGCTGGAGTGCAATGGCACGATCTCATCTCACTGCAACCTCCGCCTCCCGGGTTCAAGCAGTTCTCCTGCCTCAGCCTCCTGAGTAGCTGGGATTACAGGCATCTGCCGCCACGCCTGGCTAATTTTAGTATTTTTAGTAGAGATGGGGTTTCACCATGTTGGCCAGGCTGGTCTCGAACTCCTGACCTCAGGTGATCCACCCGCCTCGGCCTCCCAAAGTGCTGGGATGATAGGCGTGAGCCACCGCACCCGGCCCATGCCTCCATTTTCTACATAAACACTGAGTTTGTGAGTAGTCGTTTGGGAGGAAGGGACAAGTTGCACCTTCTCAGGAATCTGATCAATTTGAATATAAGAGGAGCAAAATCTGGGGTAGTAGTGGGGGTAGGGGATGTTATTTTAAATTAAATGGAGACTTCCTCCTGGGTTGTGCCATTTGAGAAAATGGATTGAGTCTCCCAAGTCCTTTAAAAATAAACAGAACCTTATCTGAGTTGTTGGTTTCAAAGTGATGGGTGTTACCTATAGATGGCCATAAAAAGCTCTTCAGCGGGAACGCCAAATGTCTCCAGGTACTGGTTCCATCCTTCTCTAAGAAAAGGGAGGGAAGGCTGATTTTCATTTCATTTCATCATTTCATTTCATTTCATTTCATTTCATTTCATTTCATCATTTCATTTCATTTCATTTATTTCATTTCATTTCAGCTCTGTCACCCGGGCTGGAGTGCAATGGCACGATCTCGGCTCACTGCAACCTCCGCCTCCCGGGTTCACGCCATTCTCCTGCCTCAGCCTCCCGAGTAGCTGGGACTATAGGTGCCTACCACCATGCCCGGCTAATTTTTGTATTTTTAGTAGAGACGGGGTTTCACCATGTTGGTCAGGCTGGTCTCGAATTCCAGACCTCATGATCCCCTGCCTCGGCCTCCCAAAGTGCTGGGATTACAGGCACCTGCCACCATGCCTGGCTAATTTTTGTATTTTTAGTAGAGATGGGGTTTCACCATGTTGGTCAGGCTGGTCTCGAACTCATGACCTCAGGTGATCCCCCTGCCTTGGCCTCCCAAAGTGCTGGGATTACAGGCGTGAGCCACCGTGCCTGGCCAGCTGTTGCTTAATTGTTTAAACTCATGGACTTAAAATTGTTACACCTGACCTTTTCTTCCTTGCCCAAATTCTTATCTGAGGGGCCTGGGGAGTTATGCTCTATAACTATAAAGTCTCCTGAGATGGGTTTTATTTAACCCTATGTTACATGGCTCCATTTCCAACCTGACTCTGGCATAACAACACATCACAGATAAAGAAGAAAATAAAAGGCTGGGCGTGGTGGCTCACTGCAATCTTCCACTGCCTCAGCCAAGCTGCATTCTCCTGATTCTCAGCCTCCCAGTAACTGGGACATAGGCACCTGCCACCATGCCTGGCTAATTTTTGTACTTTTTAGTAGAGATGGGGTTTCACCATGTTGGTCAGGCTGGTCTCGAACTCATGACCTCAGGTGATCCCCCTGCCTTGGCCTCCCAAAGTGCTGGGATTACAGGCGTGAGCCACCGTGCCTGGCCAGCTGTTGCTTAATTGTTTAAACCTGCGGACTTAAAATTGTTACACCTGACCTTTTTCTTCCTTGCCCAAATTCTTATCTGAGGGGCCTGGGGAGTTATGCTCTATAACTATAAAGTCTCCTGAGATGGGTTTTATTTAACCCTATGTTACATGGCTCCATTTCCAACCTGACTCTGGCATAACAACACATCACAGATAAAGAAGAAAATAAAAGGCTGGGCGTGGTGGCTCACTGCAATCTCCACGTCCCAGGTTCAAGCGATTCTCCTGACTCAGCCTCCCGAGTAACTGGGATTACAGGCACCTGCCACCATGCCTGGCTAATTTTTGTACTTTTTAGTAGAGATGGGGTTTCACCATGTTGGTCAGGCTGGTCTCGAACTCATGACCTCAGGTGATCCCCCTGCCTTGGCCTCCCAAAGTGCTGGGATTACAGGCGTGAGCCACCGTGCCTGGCCAGCTGTTGCTTAATTGTTTAAACCTGCGGACTTAAAATTGTTACACCTGACCTTTTTCTTCCTTGCCCAAATTCTTATCTGAGGGGCCTGGGGAGTTATGCTCTATAACTATAAAGTCTCCTGAGATGGGTTTTATTTAACCCTATGTTACATGGCTCCATTTCCAACCTGACTCTGGCATAACAACACATCACAGATAAAGAAGAAAATAAAAGGCTGGTGGTGGCTCACACCTGTAATCCTCACACTTTGGGAGGCCAAGACGGGGGCAGATAGCCTGAGCTCAGGAGTTGGAGACCAGCCTCAAAAACAGGGTGAAACCCCGTCTCTACTAAAACACAAACAATCAGCCAGGTGTGGTGGGCCCTATACTCCTAGCTACTCAGGAGGTTAAGGCATGAGAATCGCTTAAACCTGGTAGGCGGAGGTTGCAGTGAGTCGAGATCGTACCACTGCACTCCAGCCTGGGCAACAAAGCAAAACTCTGTCTCAAAAAAAAAAAAGGAAATAAAAATATTTTAGCCCCAAACATGTTCTCTGCCATATATTGAAATACTCCTGTAAAGCTGTCTGTTGTGGAGAAAATCCACATTCCGGAGAGAATCGCCTTCCTTTTCCTTCCTTTTTTCTGATCCAGGAGAGAACCAAGTTGGATAAGAAACAGTACTAGTCTATTCTTTCTGAAGCCTGCTACCTGAAGATTTTATCTACATAATAAGAACCCTGGTCTCCACAACCCCCTATCTTAACCCAGACACTCCTTTCTATTTTTTTTTTTTTTTTTTTTTTTTTTGAGACCAAGTCTTGCTCTGTCACCCAGGCTGGAGTGCAGTGGTGCGATCTTGGCTCACTGCAAGCTCCGCCTCCTGAGTTCACTCCATTCTCCTGCCTCAGCCTCTCGAGTAGCTGGGACTACAGGCACCTGCCACCACGCCTGGCTAATTTTTTTGTATTTTTAGTAGAGACAGGGTTTCACCATGTTGGTCAGGCTGGTCTCGAACTCATGACCTCAGGTGATCCCCTGCCTTGGCCTCCCAACGTGCTGGGATTACAGGCATGGGCTACCGTGCCTGGCCACCCAGACACTCCTTTCTATTGAGTTCAGGTCTTCTCTTTCTCTTTCTTTCCTTCCTTCTCTTTCTTTTTCTTTCTTTTCTTTTCTTTTCTTTTCTTTTCTTTCTCTCTCTCTCCTTCTCTTTCTCTCTTTCTCTCTTTCTCTCTTTTCTCTCTCTCCTTCTCTTTCTTTTCTTTTCTTTTCTTTTCTTTTCTTTTCTTTTCTTTCTCTCTCTCTCCTTCTCTTTCTCTCTTTCTCTCTTTCTTTCTTTTCTTTCTTTCAGAGTTTTTGCTCTGTTGCCCAGGCTGGAGTGCAGTGGCACAATCTCAGCTCATTGCAACCTCTGCCTTCTGGGTTCAAGCAGTTCTCCCGCCTTAGCCTCCTGAGTTGCTGGGACTACAGGCACCTGCCACCATGTAGGCAGTGAGGATCCATGAGGTCAGGAGATTGAAACCATCCTGGCTAACACAGTGAAACCCGTCTCTACTAAAAACACAAAAAATTAGCCGGGTGTGGTGGCGTGAGCCTGTAGTCCCAGCTACTCGGGAGGCTGAGGCAGGAGAATGGCATGAACCCGGGAGGCAGAGCTTGCAATGAGCCGAGATGGCGCCACTGCACTCCAGCCTGGGTGATAGAGCGAGACTCATCTCAAAAAAAAAAGAAGAAAAAAAAGAAAAACCTTCCCTTTCGCCTCCTCCAGTGCCCCCTTCACCAGCCCCTGGGGGGAGTCCAGAGACTTGGTCACCGCCTGGATGCAGCCCCCACCTCACAGCATCTGCCTGGTGCAGCCCCCACCTCACAGCATCTGCCTGGATGCAGCCCCCACCTCACAGCATCTGCCTGGTGGCCCCAGCACCGGTAGCTGGTCCTGCCCATGTACTTCAGCATGCTGCATTCTGACGTCGGGCTGACCGTGGTCAGGTAGGCGCTGGACAGCTCTGTGTTTCGATAGAAAGCTGAAACACACAAAAACAAACAGGGAAAAAGCAGTGAGATTTCGAGTTCCTGACGGCGGACGCTCCCCAGCTCGGCAACATCGTGATTTCAACATGATTACAACCCCATCTCTTTTTTAGAGATGGGGTCTTGCTCCTGCCTGGGAGCACCAACACCCGTACCGCTGGGGCCTTCTATGGAAGGCGCAAAGGTGACCTGGGGTGGCTAGCACCCCATCGGGTTTGGTTTGTACAAATCCCCATCGGGAGTTTGGGAGGAGCAAGTACAAAGGCAGATGAGCCACGAGAGGAAAAGTACATTACATTCTACAGAATGTCTAAAATAACTTATTAAGGCCGGGCATGGTGGCTCACGCCTGTAATCTCAGCACTTTGGGAGGCCGAGGTGGGTGGATTACCTGAGGTCAGGAGTTGGAGACCAGCCTGGCCAACATGATGAAATCCTGTCTCTACTAAAAATACATGGCCCAGGCTGGTCTCGAACTCCTGGGCTCAAGTGACCCACCCTCCTCGGCCTCCCTAAGTGCAGGGATTACAGGCATGAGCCACCATGCCTGGCTAATTTTTTGTATTTTTAGTAGAGATGGGTTTTCACCGTGTGAGCCAGGATGGAGACGGCCTCGCTTTTTACAGAACACGTGGGCTGCAGAGGGTGCCCACGTAAAATGCCTCCTTCAAAACGCCCGTGTCCTCACCTTTTGCTCCTCTCGTCTACACTTTCAGCAGCTTCAGGGACACACAGATGTCCAACAGGAGCTCTGTCCCATGGGAGCTGGCCCCCACACCTACAGCCACTGCCGCCACATCCAGGGGCCCTGGAGCCTCGGCGAGAAGATCAAACACGCCCAGCTCGCAGGCGGTGAAGAGAACCTTGGAGCAGGAGCGGAAATAAAAGGTCAGCGCTCAGCCTCCTGGGAACCACAGTCTTAGAAACACCCCATACCATGGCAGACTGGGGAGAAAAGCATTGTTTTATTTATATTTTTATTCATTTATTATTTTTTTTGAGACAGGTTCAAATGAGGTTGCACCACTATGGAAAACAGGCTTTTTTATTTATTTATTTATTTTTATTAATTAATTAATTTTTTTTTTCCTTTTTTTGGGATGAAGTCTCACTCTGTCGCCCAGGCTGGAGTGCAGTGGCAGGATCTTCGCTCACTGCGACCTCCGCCTCCTGGGTTCACGCCATTCTCCTGCCTCAGCCTCCTGAGTAGCTGGGACAACAGGTGCCTGCCACCACACCTGGCTCATTTTTTGTATTTTTTTAGTAGAGATGGGGTTTTCACCATGTTGGCCAGGCTGGTCTGGGACTCCTGACCTCAAGTGACCCACCCTCCTCGGCCTCCCTAAGTGCAGGGATTACAGGCGTGAGCCACCACGACTGGTCCTCTGTCTCTCTTTTTGAGACAGAGTCTCGCTCTGTCACCCAGGCTGGAGTGCAATGGTGCAATCTCAGCTCACCGCAACCTCCGCTTCCCAGGTTCAAGCGATTCTCCTGCCTCAGCCTCCTGAGTAGCTGGGATTACAGGCATGAGCCACCATGCCTGGCTAATTTTGTATTTTTAGTAGAGATGGGGTTTCACCATATTGGCCAGGCTGGTCTCGAACTCCTGACCTCAGGTGATCCACCCACCTTGGCCTCCCAAAGCACTGGGATTATAGGCATGACTTAATGTGCCTAGCCAGGAGGCATTTTTAAATGAGGTTGCAGTGAGTGGAGATCATGCCACTGCACTCCAGCCTGGGCGACAGAGAGAGACTCCCCTCTCATAAAAAAAAAAAAAGAGCCAGGGCCAGGTGTGGTGGCACATGCCTGGCATCCCAGCATTTTAGAAGGCAGAGGTGGGAGGATGGCTTGAACCCAGGAGAATGAGGTTGCAGTAAGTGCGAGATCATGCCACTGCACTCCAGCCTGGGCGACAGAGAGACTCCCCTCTCATAAAAAAAAAAAAAGAAAGAAAGAAAGAAAGAAAGAAAGAAAGAAAGAAAGAAAGAAAGAAAGAAAGAAAGAAAGAAAGAAAGAAAGAAAGAAAGAAAGAAAGAAAGAAAGAAAGAAAGAAAGAAAGAAAGAAAGAAAGAAAGAAAGAAAGAAAGAAAGAAAGAAAGAAAGAAAGAAAGAAAGAAAGAAAGAAAGAAAGAAAGAAAGAAAGAAAGAAAGAAAGAAAGAAAGAAAGAAAGAAAGAAAGAAAGAAAGAAAGAAAGAAAGAAAGAAAGAAAGAAAGAAAGAAAGAAAGAAAGAAAGAAAGAAAGAAAGAAAGAAAGAAAGAAAGAAAGAAAGAAAGAAAGAAAGAAAGAAAGAAAGAAAGAAAGAAAGAAAGAAAGAAAGAAAGAAAGAAAGAAAGAAAGAAAGAAAGAAAGAAAGAAAGAAAGAAAGAAAAGCAAAAGAAAACAGGGCGGGGGTCAATGCATGGCTCACACCTGTAATCCCAGCACTTTGGGAGGGTGAGGTGGGTAGATCACAAGGTCAGAAGTTCGAGATCATCCTGGCCAACATGGTGTAAACCCTGTCTCTACTAAAAATACAAAAAATTAGGTGAGCACGATGGCACGTGCCTGTAATCCCAGCTACTCGGGAGGCTGAGGCAGGAGAATTGCTTGAACCCAGGAGAATGAGGTTGCAGTGAGTGGAGATCATGCCACTGCACTCCAGCCTGGGTGACAGAGCGACACTCTGTCTCAAAAAAAAAAAAAAAAAAAGAGCCAGGCGCGGTGGCTCACGCCTATAATCCCAACACTATGGGAGGCCAAGGTGGGCAGATCACGAGGTCAGGAGATCGAGACCATCCTGGCGAACACGGTGAAACCCTGTCTCTACTAAAAATACAAAAAATTAGGCGGGCAAGGTGGCAGGCGCCTGTAGTCCCAGCTACTAGGGAGGCTGAGGCAGGAGAATGGTGTGAACTCGGGAGGCGGAGCTTGCAGTGAGCCGAGATCGCGCCACTGCACTCCAGCCTGGGCGACAGAGAGAGACTCCCCTCTCATAAAAAAAAAAAAGAAAGAAAGAAAAGCAAAAGAAAACAGGGCGTTAGTTCCTCAAAAGGTCAAACAGAGAACCACCCTGTGATCCAGGAATTCCTCCCTGGGTCTATACCCAGAATCCCTGAGTCTGGAAGAAATACTTGTACACCCATGTTCAGAGCCAGATTATTCATGATAATGAAAACAAGGAAGGAATCCAGATGTCCAACCATAAATCAACAGGGCCAGGTGTGGTGGCACATGCCTGGCATCCCAGCATTTTAGAAGGCAGAGGTGGGAGGATGGCTTGAACCCAGGAGAATGAGGTTGCAGTGAGTGGAGATCATGCCACTGCACTCCAGCCTGGGCAACAGACTGAGAGTACGGTCTCAAAAAAAAAAAAAAAATTAGCTGGGCATGGTGGCTCATGTCTGTAATCCAGCACTTTGGGAGGCCAAAGCAGGCAGATCACCAGAGGTCAGGAGTTCGAGACCACCCTGGCCAACATAGCGAAACCCTGTCTCTAGTAAACATACAAAAAAATTAGCTGGGTGTGGTGGCTTGAACCCAGGAGGCAGAGGTTGCAGTGAGCCGAGATTGCTCCGTTGCACTCCAGCCTGGGCAACAGAGCGAGGCCCCATCTCAAAAGAAAAAAAGAGAAAAAATTAGCTGGGCATGGTGGCAGGTGTCCGTAATCCCAGCTACTCGGGAGGCTAAGGTGGGTGGATCACAAGGTCAGGAGATCGAGACCATCCTGGCTAACATGGTGAAACCCGTCTCTACTAAAAATACAAAAAATTAGCTGGGCATGGTGGCTCACGCCTGTAATCCCAGCTACTAGGGAGGCTGAGGCAGGAGGATTGTTTGAGCCAAAGAGTATGGAGGCTGCAGTGAGCCGAGATCATGCCACTGCACTCCAGCCTGGGCGACAGAGAGAGACTCCCCTCTCATAAAAAAAAAAAAAGAAAGAAAGAAAAGCAAAAGAAAACAGGGCGTTAGTTCCTCAAAAGGTCAAACAGAGAACCACCCTGTGATCCAGGAATTCCTCCCTGGGTCTATACCCAGAATCCCTGAGTCTGGAAGAAATACTTGTACACCCATGTTCAGAGCCAGATTATTCATGATAATGAAAACAAGGAAGGAATCCAGATGTCCAACCATAAATCAACAGGGCCAGGTGTGGTGGCACATGCCTGGCATCCCAGCATTTTAGAAGGCAGAGGTGGGAGGATGGCTTGAACCCAGGAGAATGAGGTTGCAGTGAGTGGAGATCATGCCACTGCACTCCAGCCTGGGCAACAGACTGAGAGTCGGTCTCAAAAAAAAAAAAATTAGCTGGGTGTGGTGGCTTGAACCCAGGAGGCAGAGGTTGCAGTGAGTGGAGATCATGCCACTGCACTCCAGCCTGGGCAACAGAGCAGGACCCTATGACATCCCAACAAATAGATGAATGTAAAATGAAATGTGATCTATCCATACAATGGAATATTACTTAGCCATGAAAAGGAATGAAGCACTGAAATTCTACAACAGGGAAGAATGTTGAGGGCATTACACTCAGTGGAAGATGTCACAACCAAAAGGACATATATTTTATAATTCTATTTCTTTTCTTTTTCTTTTTTTGAGACAGGTTCAAATGAGGTTGCAGTGAGTGGAGATCATGCCACTGCACTCCAGCCTGGGCAAAAACGAGAGTCGGTCTCAAAAAAAAAAAAAAATTAGCTGGGCATGGTGGCAGGTGTCCGTAATCCCAGCTACTCGGGAGGCTAAGGCAGGAGAATCACTTGAACTGAGGAGGCGGAGGGTGCAGTGAGCTGAGATCGCACCACTGCACTCCAGCCTGGGCAACAGACTGAGAGTCGGTCTCAAAAAAAGAAAAAATCTTACAAACTTACCTGGGCATGATGGCACACACCTGTAGTTCCAGCTACTCTGGAGGCTGAGGCAGGAGGATTGTTTGAGCCAAAGAGTATGGAGGCTGCAGTGAGTTATCATTGTCCCCACTGCCCTGCAGCCTGGGCAACAGAGCAGGACCCTATGACATCCCAACAAATAGATGAATGTAAAATGAAATGTGATCTATCCATACAATGGAATATTATGTAGCCATGAAAAGGAATGAAACGCTGAAATTCTATAACAGGTAAGAATGTTGAGGACGTTATGCTCACTGGAAGATGTCACAACCAAAAGGACATATATTTTATGATTCTATTTCTTTTTCTTTTTTTTTTTTTTTTTTTTTTTGAGATGGAGTCTTGCTCTGTCTCCAGGCTGGAGTGCAGTGGTACGATTGCAGCTCACTGCAACCTCCGCCTCCTGGGTTGAAGCAATTCTCCTGCCTCAGCCTCCTGAGTAGCTGGGATGACAGGCACCTACCACCACACCCAGCTAATTTTTGTAATTTTTTTTGTTTTTGAGATGAAGTCTCGCTCTGTCGCCCAGGCTGTAGTGCAGTGGCACGATCTCGGCTCACTGCAGCCTCCATTTCCCGGGTACAAGTGATTCTCCTGCCTCAGCCTCCTGAGTACCTGGGATGACAGACACCTACCACCACACCCAGCTAATTTTTTGTGGTTTTAGTAGAGACGGGGTTTCACCATGTTGACCAGGCTGGTCTTGAACTCCTGACCTCAGGACATCCAACCACCTCAGCTTCCCAAAGTGCTGGGATGACAGGCGTGGGCTACCATGCCTGGTCTACTCGTTCATTATTTTCTTCCCAAGCTGCTCCCCAGGCAGGGGGGATCCTGAGCTCTATCTATCCCTGCTCACAGTGACTAAAAGTAATAAACTTGGAGAAGCTCCTCACTCTGCAAAGGGCCTTCTACCAGCCAGGAGCTGTTCTGAGTGATCCACTGAGTCACAGGAGGCAGATAGGGTGGGTGGATCACGGTCTGGAGTGTGACAGCCCTATGGGGTAGAGGAGGTGCTTAAGAGGTGAGCTAGGGGTTGGCAGGTTTGTATTTGAAAAGCAAGCTCAGGGCTGGGTGCGGTGGCTCACGCCTGTAATCCCATCACTCTGGGAGGCCGAGGCAGGAGGACTGCATGAGCCAGGAGTCTGAGACCAGCCAGGGCAACATACAGAGACTCAGTCTCTACAAAAAAGTTTTAAAATGGCCGGGTGTGGTGGCTCACGCCTGTAATCCCGGCACTTTGGGAGGCCAAGGCGGGTGGATCACGAGGTCAGGAGATCAAGACGATCCTGGCTAACACAGAGAAACCCTGTCTCTACTAAAAAAATACAAAAAATGGCTGGGCGCGGTGGTTCACCTGTAATCCCAGCACTTTGGGAGGCCAAGGCGGGTGGGTCACGAGGTCAGGAGATCGACACAATCCTGGCTAACATGGAGAAATCCCGTCTCTACTAAAAAAATACAAAAAATTAGCCAGGCGTGGTGGTGGGCACCTGTAGTCTCAGCTACTCAGGAGGCTGAGGCAGGAGAATGGCATGAACCCGGGAGGCAGAGCTTGCAGTGAGCGGAGATTGCGCCACTGCACTCCAGCCTGGGCCACAGAGCAAGACTCCATCTCAAAAAAAAAAAAAAAAAAAAAAAAAAAAAAAAAAAAAAAAAAAAAAAAGAAAAACAAGCTCAGCTCAGCCTGGGTGTGGTGGCTCATGCCTGTAATCCCGGCACTTTTGGAGGCTGAGGCAGGAGGACTGCAGGGCAACATAGAGAGAAGTCTGAGACCAGCCAGGGCAACATAGAGAGAATCAGGCTCTAGAAAAAAGTTTTAAAATGAGCTAGGCATGGCAGCATGCATCTGTAGTCCCAGCTACTTGGGAGGCTGAGGTGGGAGGACCACTTGAGCCTGAGAGTCTGAGGCTTCAGTGAGCTGTCATCACACCATTGCACTCGAGCCTGGGCCACAGAGCAAGACTCCATCGCAAAAAAAAAAAAAAAAATTAGCCTGGTGTGGTGGCAGGTGCCTGTAATCCCATCACTCTGGGAGGCTGAGGTGGGAGGATTGCATAAACCCAGGAGTCTGAGACCAGCCTGGGCAACATAGGGAGACTCCCGTCTCTACAAAAAAAATACAAAAATTAGCCTGGTGTGGTGGCAGGTGCCTGTAATCCCATCACTCTGGGAGGCTGGGGCAGGAGAATCCCTTGAACCCAAGAGGCGGAGGTTGCAGTGAGCTGAAATTGTGCCATTGTACTCCAGCCTGGGCTATGGAAGAAGATTCCATCTTAAAAAAAAAAAAAGAAAAACAAGCTCAGCTCAGCCTGGGTGTGGTGGCTCATGCCTGTAATCCCAGCACTTTGGGAGGCCAAGGCGGGTGAATCACGAGGTCAAGAGATCAAGACCAGCCTGACCAACATGGCAAAACCCCATCTCTATTGAAAAATACAAAAATTAGCCTGGCATAGTGGTGCACACCCATAATCTTGGCTACTCAGGAGGCTGGAGCAGGAGAATTGCTTGAACCTGGGAGGCGGAGGTTGCAGTGAGCTGAAATTGTGCCATTGTACTCCAGCCTGGGCTATGGAAGAAGATTCCATCTAATAAAAAAAAAAAAAAATTAGCCTGGTGTGGTGGCAGGTGCCTGTAATCCCAGCTACACGGGAGGCTGGGGCAGGAGAATCCCTTGAACCCAAGAGGCGGAGGTTGCAGTGAGCCGAGATCATGCCATTGCACTCCAGCCTGGGTGATGGAGCAAGATTCCATCTTAAAAAAAAAAAAAATGAAAAAGAAACGTGTGCTCGCAGAGGAGATGTTTGCTGACTCTAGGAAGTGCCCAGTGCTGGGAGGACTGATTCCTCTAAGACCAGCAAGGCCGCACATGTCAAAGCATCAGAATGCAGAAAATAAAAGAAACGAATAACACATTCCCCATACAGAATAGGAGACACAGTTCCGAAGTTTTGGGGGTGGGGGCTACTTACCAAGCATCAGAATGCAGAAAATAAAAGATATTGCTGGGCCGGGCATGGTGGGTCATGCCTGTCATCCTAGAACTTTGGGAGGCCAAGGTGGGATGATCACAAGGTGAAGAGATCGAGACCAGCCTGGCCAACATGGCAAAACCCCATCTCTACTAAAAATACAAAAAAAATTAGCTGGGTGTGGCAGCTTGCACCTGTAGTCCCAGCTACTCTGGAGGCTGAGGCAGGAGAATTGCTTGAACCCGGAAGGTGGTGGTTACAGTGAGCTGAGATCATGCCACTACACTCCAGCCTGGGCGACAGAGCAACACTCCATCTCAAAAAAAAAAAAAAAAAAAAAAGACATTGCTAACACACTCTCCATAGAGAACAGGAGACACAGCTCTGAGGTTTCGGGGGGCAGGGGGTACTTACCAAGCATCAGAATTGGGAAAGTAAAAGGCATTTGTAGCACATTCCCCATACAGAACAGGAGCCACACCCCCGAGGTATTAGGGGTGAGGGGTACTTACCACCGAGGTCACACATAAGCAGGAACACTGACAGGTCAAAGGCGGTCAGCACACTTCTCCTGTTGACACTCCAGACCTCCTGCAGAGCTTGCATGAACTGTAACCCGCTGCCTCGACTCCATGCAAAAAACCACGCCGCTTGTCAAGATGGTGAGGATCCGGGCAAGCGTCCAGAGCAAGGGTGTACATAACTCCCTGTTGAGAACGGAGCTGTACCCCACAGGTGCACCTGGGAGTGTTGCATTTGTGAAATGGAATAGGAAGTAATTCGGGATGGGAGAACCGTAGGTTAGCCACCAAAGTGTTCCCAGCTCCAGGAAACCTGGAGTTGAGTCAGAACGGATGATTGTTCTCTGGATGGGAAGGGATTTCTACCCGAAGAGTTTAGATGTTTTCTTTTTTTTTTTTTTTTTTTTTTTTTCAGGACTGAGTCTCATTTGTCAGCCTGTGCCCAGGGCTGGCTAATCTCGCCTTTCACTGCAAGCCCTCCCGGTTCACGCCATTCTCCTGCCTCAGCCTCCTGAGTAGCTGGGACTACAGGCACCGCCACCACGCCTGGCTAATTTTTTGTATTTTTTAGTAGAGGCGGGTTTCACCGTGGTCTGATCTCCTGACCTCGCGGATCCCCCCCCCCCGCCGGCCTCCCAAAGTGCTGGGATTACAGGCGTGAGCCACCGCTACCGGCCAGAGTTTAGATGTTTTCTAAGAGAAAAGTCAATAATATGTCCCCCCACCCACAGAGCTCAGCTCCAGAGGACAAATCCAGGAATGGGGGAGGTCCACACATCCTGGGGCAGGGGACCCAGAAGATGGGAATTCAGGTGGCAGGGGAAGAGGCTAGAGAAAAGGCAGGAACTAGGAAGGGAGACAGGTGAGATGGAGCCAAGAAGGATAGGTGGAGACGGAGGCGGACAGGGCTCTGGTGTTGGAAGCGTTTCCTCCTCCTCCTCCCCACGGCTCCCTCTCTCCTCCTATCCTCTCTGCAGAGCCTGCTCTAGGGGTCTGCCTCAGAGTAGCGAGGGCTGAAAAGTTGCCTCTTAGGTACCAGGGTCACTATTCAGGTGATGGGCACAATAAAAGCCCAGGCTCCACGCTGCAACATGTAAGCATGGAAGAGATCTTAAGTAATCAGTCTACCTCAAAACAGATACATATATTCACATATACATACACATGTATATATATACACATATATATGTATATACGTATATACATATATACATATGTACATATATAAAGAAAGGAAGGAAGAAAAAAGAAAGGGAGAAAAAGAAAGAAAGAAAGGGAGAAAAAGAAAGAAAGAAAGAAAGAAAGGAAGGAAGGAAGGAAGGAAGGAAGGAAGGAAGAAAGAGAGAGAGAGAAAGAAAGAAAGAAAGAAAGAAAGAAAGGAAGGAAGGAAGGAAGGAAGGAAGGAAGGAAGGAAGGAAGGAAGGAAGGAAGGAAGGAAGGAAGGAAGGAAGGAAGGAAGGAAGGAAGGAAGGAAGGAAGGAAGGAAGGAAGGAAGGAAGGAAGGAAGGAAGGAAGGAAGGAAGGAAGGAAGGAAGGAAGGAAGGAAGGAAGGAAGGAAGGAAGGAAGGAAGGAAGGAAGGAAGGAAGGAAGGAAGGAAGGAAGGAAGGAAGGAAGGAAGGAAGGAAGGAAGGAAGGAAGGAAGGAAGGAAGGAAGGAAGGAAGGAAGGAAGGAAGGAAGGAAGGAAGGAAGGAAGGAAGGAAGGAAGGAAGGAAGGAAGGAAGGAAGGAAGGAAGGAAGGAAGGAAGGAAGGAAGGAAGGAAGGAAGGAAGGAAGGAAGGAAGGAAGGAAGGAAGGAAGGAAGGAAGGAAGGAAGAAACATTTGTTGTTTGCTCGTTTGGCACGGTTTGCTCTGTTTGTTTGTTGTTTGCTGTTTGTTGCGCTTATTTATGCCTGCTGTCAATCCGCGTCATTATTATTGTCATTAAAATGGCCGTTACCGTTTGTCATTTGTCGTCGGTTATTATTGCTCATATTTGCCGCAGTTTGCTCAACCCCGCCATTAAAAACATGATGGCGTCGATGCAAACCCATCCACATCTGTCCGGTTATTAAATGACGATATTGTCGATAAAATGACCCGAGATGACAGGCGATGATTAGCGCGCAATGATGCAATGATGATGCTAAGAAACCATTATTATTAAATGGCACATATTGTCGATGGCGCCGATATTTTTATTGGCGTCGGTACCAAAACAAGCTTTTATTATTGTTTATCGATGGCGTCGATGATATTTGCCGATATAAAACAAATATTATGACATCGCCATATTGGGAAGATGGGAGAGAGGAGGGGGAAGGTGGAGAGGAAAAAGAGAGAAAGAAAGAAAGAAAGAAAGAAAGAAAGAAAGAAAGAAAGAAAGAAAGAAAGAAAGAAAGAAAGAAAGAAAGAAAGAAAGAAAGAAAGGGAGAAAAGAAAGAAAGAAAGAAAGAAAGAAAGAAAGAAAGAAAGAAAGAAAGAAAGAAAGAAAGAAAGAAAGAAAGAAAGGAGGAAGGCTGATTTTCATTTCATTTCATTTCATTTCATTATTTCATTTCATTTCAGCTCTGTCACCCAGGCTGGAGTGCAATGGCACGATCTCAGCTCACTGCAACCTCCGCCTCCCGGGTTCAAGCAGTTCTCCTGCCTCAGCCTCCTGAGTAGCTGGGATTACAGGCATCTGCCGCCACGCCTGGCTAATTTTTGTATTTTTAGTAGAGACAGGGTTTCACCATGTTGGCCAGGCTGGTCTCGAACTCCTGACCTCAGGTGATCCACCCGCCTCGGCCTCCCAAAGTGCTGGGATGATAGGCGTGAGCCACCGCGCCCGGCCCATGCCTCCATTTTCTACATAAACACTGAGTTTGTGAGTAGTCCTTTGGGAGGAAGGGACAAGTTGCACCTTCTCAGGAATCTGATCAATTTGAGTATCAGAGGAGCAAAATCTGGGGTAGTAGTGGGGGTGGGGATGTTATTTTAAATTAAATGGAGACTTCCTCCTGGGTTGTGCCATTTGAGTAAATGGATTGAGTCTCCTAAGTCCTTTAAAAATAAACAGAACCTTATCTGAGTTGTTGGTTTCAAAGTGATGGGTGTTACCTATAGATGGCCATAAAAATCTCTTCAGTGGGAACGCCAAAGGTCTCCAGGTACTGGTTCCTTCCTTCTCTAAGAAAAGGGAGGGAAGGCTGATTTTCATTTCATTTCATTTCATTATTTCATTTCATTTCATTTCATTATTTCATTTCATTTCATTTCATTTCAGCTCTGTCACCCAGGCTGGAGTGCAATGGCATGATCTCAGCTCACTGCAACCTCCGCCTCCCGGGTTCATGCCATTCTCCTGCCTCAGCCTCCCAAGTAGCTGGGACTACAGGTGCCTGCCACCATGCCCGGCTAATTTTTGTATTTTTAGTAGAGCATATGTGTACATGTTAGCATGTGTACACGAGTTTGCATGTGTATCACTGTGTAACCGTGTGTGCATGTGTGAGCATCTGTCCATGTATGGTGAGCACGAGTGTGAGCAAGAGCGTGTGTGGGGCCGTCCCTGCGACAGGAGAGTCCTAAGCCACGGTCGATGGTTCCCTACCCTCCTTGGTCCCCTCCCTACACATGCAGCACCCCAGGTATAAGCAGTACCCTGCCCTCTGCTCCCAGCAAAGACCTCAGGTGCTGGGCCCATCGCAGGCACAAGCTAGGCAGATACTTGCTTTCCTCAGCACCTGATGAACCAGCCTCCTGGGGCCAAGATAAGGACACACCCTGGAGGTCATCAGGGACAGGGTTTCCAGGGAACAGGGTCTGCACTGGCACCACAAACCCAAGGGCCCCCCAAACTGTGCAGCCTCCCATCAGACAGACTGTGTCTTTTTTGAGACAGGGTCTGACTCTTGCCCAGGCTGGAGTGCAGTGGCATGATCTCAGCTCACTGCAACCTCCGCCTCCCGGGTTCATGCCGTTCTCCTGCCTCAGCCTCCTGGGCCCAAGTGATCCTCCTGCCTCAGCCTCCACCCCACACTGCCCACACCCAGCAGTGCTACCTGCATAGGACAGGACACTCAAGAAGGGCTTAGTGGGGCACAGACAGGGCGTGGGCAACGGGAGGAGACTCCGCAGTGCACTCAGCATGAAGCAGCTGAGCACAGCCAGCAGGCAGCAGGACCCAGTACGGGAAGGGGCGGCGTGGAGCCTGCAGGGCCTCCTTTCCTGGCTCTTGTCTTCCCTTCTATCCCTTTCACTTTCGGGACACTCGGTTCCATTGTGTTCTCATCGTGGTTCTGCTTGCGGTTCATTTAAACACCACAGTGAAGCATTCATCCCTTCAGAGACATCCACGGTCATCAGGCCTGCAGTGTTTTTACAAAACGCCCCCAGCTGGTGACTCCGCTGACACACACGTGATGAATGCGCGTGTTGTCCGAGACACAGAGCCACACCATCACACTCAGCCCGATGACGGCTGCCCTTCCCCATACTTCAGTCGGGGTCAAAGGCGACTCACCTTCCTTTGGAATCCCGCCGCCTTGTCCCATGGGTGACAGGCCCATGCCAACCCCATCCGTCAGGGACCCACCTTGCATGGCGGCTTCCGCACAGACTGATCAGATCCACCTCTGACACACTGAACAACTCGGTCATGCCTGGCCCTCACACCAAACATCCACATGGGAGGCGTGCTCAAGTGTCCTCAGCAGGCCCAGCTGTCATCAGACGACAGTGCCCACAGGTAAGGGGCCTCTTTCAGGGCAGATGGCACACGGGACACCCTGCAGCCCCACTTCCAAAGGGCACCACCCGGCCTGCAACTCGCCCGCACTGCCCGGACCCCAAACCTCTCTTTTATCCTGACTTCTTCACCACCGGGTGGCGCCTATGCTAGATTTCTACTCTGAAGCCTTATTTATCTATTTATCCAATCTTTGTCTTAAAAACAAAAACAAGGCCGGGCACGGTGGCTCACGCCTGTAATCCCAGCACTTAGGGAGGCCGAGGCAGAAGATCACGAGGTCAGGAGTTCAAGACCAGCCTGACCAACATGTTGAAACCCCGTCTCTACTAAAAATACAAAAATTAGCCGAGCATGGTGGTGCACGCCTGTAATCCCAGCTACTCAGGAGGCTGAGGCAGGAGAATCGCTTGAACCCGGGAGGCAGAGGTTGCAGCGAGCCAGGATGGCATCACTGCACTCCAGCCTGGGTGACAGGGAGAGACTATGTCTAAAAAGAAAAACAAAACAAAACAAGAAACCATAAAGCCAGCGACAGCCGCGCTCCATGTCTCCCCTAAATCTCCCCTTTCCTAAGCCTTCCTGGCTCTGCTGGCCTGTCTGCACGTTATCATGGGTTCCAGGCTTTCGCCAACATGTTCCTGTAGACCTAAGAGATGTCAAAGTTTCCAGTAGTCAATAAAATTACCCTCTTTCTCACCACCACAGCAGGAAGTCCCCACAGAATCCACCGACAGCCCAGGAGTGCAGAGTCTTATCCTTCTCAGAGACAGACCCACACGAGCACCACCTCCTTGAGACTGGGAGACAGCAGCCGAGTGGCCGCATCTGAGTGTCCCCTGCCAGGCCAGAGTCCCCGTGCTCCTGCCTGGGGCCATCTTAGATTTGTTAACCCAGGGCACACAGTGCGTCTCCGTCCACTGTTGGGTGAGACCTCACCCAGACAGAATCCAGGTTCTCTCGTGCACAGGCTGGGTGGACAGGTTAGAACGGCTCTGGATTCCTCCACTACAAAATGGGTTAATTCTACTTTGTGAGGTGGATTCAAGGACACCCAGGGCAGGCATGTTGGCTGACACCTGTCATCTCAACACTCTGGAAGGCCGAGGAGGATCACTTGAGTGCAGAAGTTCGAGAACAACCTGGGCAACAGAGTGAGACCCCATCTCCACAAAAATAAAAAAATTAGCCAGGCATGGTGGTGTGCACCTGTTGTTCCAGCTACTTGAACAGCCGAGGTGAGAGGATCCCTTGAGCCCAGGAGATCAAGGTTGCGGTGAGCCAAGATCGCACCGCTGCACTCCAGCCTGAGTGACAGAGACCCTGTCTCACAACAAAGAAGAGTGGGGGAGTGGAGAGGAGGAAACCCAGTAGCGCAGGTTCGATGCCGGGACAGGGGCTCGGGCGGCAGCATCTGTAGTTACCAAGAGACGGGGCCATGTGATTGGAACCCCAGCCTTCCTGGCACAGACAACACCGCCCTCTGAACACAAGCCATGCCAATCCACTCGTCCACCATCGAGCATCATTCTGGCAACACTGCCATTTCCTCCTTAACTCTTTCATCCTTTCTGATGGTAAAACACAGATACAGAAAATACCTAACACAACATGCAGTTTAATCAGTTATTCGAAGGTGAACACCCTTGTAGCTACACCCTGCCAAGAAACAGTCATTGCCAGCCACCCAGACACCCCTCCATGGGGCCCACGGGCTCGGAGCCCCGCCCCAGTTTCCACAGTGTTCACTTCCCCGCACTCCTCTACGCAGTTCAAACACGCAGCCCTCTGAGCTGCAGCCCAGCCAGGTCCTTCCCTGATGTGTCTGAGGGTCCCTGGCCCATGGGCTGGCCCACTGCCGGCTCCCACCACCTGGATGATGCCAACTGCACCCTCGTGGTGCAGCCCGCGCTGCTTCTGTCCTCTGTAGTTTTGGCACACTAGCCATGCATCCTTTTAAAAGGACCAGGAGGCTTTTTGCCATATGGTTCATGGGATGGCAGGGGAGGCAGCAGTCTCTTCAAAAAATGAGATGAGGCTGCTACATTTGGGGAGGTGAGGAGGGACCCAGGGCCTTGGAGGGACAGAACTGGCAGGACCAGGAAAGTAGACCTTGCGTGAACATTTTCAATCGCACGTCACTATGACCTCCCCGCTGTTATCGGAAGGCTGAGTTCCTAGCGACAGAATGACTGTTTCCAAGGTGGGTGAACAGATCCTCAACCAAGAGCTGCTGCAGGCTGGTGTGGACAGCGAGCTCCGAGGGGCTGCGGCGTGCATCTCTCCTGACAGCGACACACTTGAGACCCTCCGGAGTTCCAGCCGGGGTGAAACCAGTCACAAGGGAACACCGCAAAAATTAATAAGTGCATGGCTCTGGTATAGCTCGGAAAGTACACTGTGAGGTTTAAGGGATGGTTTAAAACAAACCAGGAGGTGAAAAACATCTAAAGGCGGAAGATGTTGATGTTTGTCGTCCAATCAGGAAACTGAGGGCACATGGCTCCCAGACTGTGTGAGACGCTGGCACCCTAAAACCAAGAAGAACATGACCGCTAACAACAGAAAGAGGCGTAAAGAGAGGCCTTTCCAAAATGACCCACGTGAATGTTTGCATAGTGACACGTTTGTGTTCGCTCATTAATTCACAGAAAACAACTTCTACAAAGCTGTCCTTAGATTTCCAGTAATGTATCATCCTCAGTCGACAAACATTTTCCTATGAAATACTTAGCACCCACTTCTAGTCCTCTGTCTCCTGACACTGTGAAGTGAAGCTACCATGAAGCTGGGCTCAGGATGCTGATGAGAGCGCTGCTAAACTGAGGCTCAGACTGAGGTTCCGCCCCCATTCAGAAGCCAAGCCAAAGATACAAAAAGTTAAATATATTCTTATCTATCTAACCTTCAGAAAACAAAAAAGCTGTAAAAAAAATCATAAAAGTTTTATACTTGCAGAGAAATATACAGTAAATAACTAGACATAATCATTTATATATAAAAATCTCCCCAATATAAGCAAATAAAAAATATTTACATAGCTAAAGTGGAAGAGCAGCAAGAGAACGATTTCAGGGAAATTGAGACTTTGCTTAAATGTGGTTGTGGATTCCATTTCCTCTGCACAGATATGTTTTGTATATTTATAGAAACTCTATTTTTATACAAATCAGGAACACCAGAGTTCTTTGATGACCAAATTTTCATTATCAAATTTAATCACAAAATATTCATTATCAAAATTAAGTAAAATGTATTATCAAAATTAATCAAATTCTATTTGTTAACCTGACCTCCAAAAAGACTTCAGGAAATGCTACCATTGTCACAACTAATTTGCCAATGGAAATTAAAAACAAAAAATTCTAAGAAGCTGATTTTGAAGTTACAGTAAAAATTAGTGTTGCAAAAAAAGAAAACAAGCCGGCCGTACTCACGCCTGTAATCCCAGCACTTTGGGAGGCTGAGGCAGGCAGATCCTGTGAGGACAGGAGTTCAAGACCAGCCTGGACAATATGGTGAAACCCCGTCTCTACTAAAAATACAAAAATTAGCCGGGTGTGGTGGCGGGCACCTGTACTTCCAGCTACTTGGGAGGCTGACGCAGGAGAATCACTGGAACCCGGGAGGCAGAGGTTGCCATGAGCCGAGATGACGCCACTGCACACCAGCCTGGGCAACAGAGCGAGACTCCGTCTCAAAAAATTAAAAAATAAATAAATAAATAAACAAACAAATAAAGAAACATAAAACCAAGCTACTGGCCAGGTGAGGTGGCTCACGGCTGTAATCCCAGTACTTTGTAGGCTGAGGCAGGCAGATCCTGTGAGGTCAGGAGTTCGAGACCAGCCTGGCCAACATGGTGAAACCCTGTGTCTACTGAAAAACAAACAAACAAACAAACAAACAATATTTAGCCAGGTGAGGTGGCTCACGCCTGTAATCCCAGCACTTTGGGAGGCTGAGGCAGGAGAATTGCTTCAACTCTGGAGGCCGAGGTTGCAGTGAGCTGAGATCGCCCACTGCACTCCAGCCTGGGTGACAGAGCAAGATTCTGTCTCAAAAAATAAAACAAATAAAATAAAATACCCGGACACGGTGGCTCACGCCTGTAATCCCAGCACTTTGAGAGGCTCAGGCGGGCAGGTCACTTGAGGACAGGAGTTCAAGACCAGCCTGGACAATATGGTGAAACCCCGTCTCTACTAAAAATACAAAAATTAGCCGGGTGTGGTGGCGGGCACCTGTACTTCCAGCTACTTGGGAGGCTGACGCAGGAGAATCACTGGAACCCGGGAGGCAGAGGTTGCCATGAGCCGAGATGACGCCACTGCACACCAGCCTGGGCAACAGAGCGAGACTCCGTCTCCAGTAATTAAAAAAATAAATAAATAAATAAACAAACAAATAAAGAAACATAAAACCAAGCTACTGGCCAGGTGAGGTGGCTCACGGCTGTAATCCCAGTACTTTGTAGGCTGAGGCAGGCAGATCATGTGAGGTCAGGAGTTCGAGACCAGCCTGGCCAACATGGTGAAACCCTGTGTCTACTGAAAAACAAAAACAAACAAACAAACAATATTTAGCCAGGCGTGGTGGCATACCTCTATAATGCCAGCTACTTGGGAGGCTGAGGCAGGAGAATTGCTTCAACTCTGGAGGCCGAGGTTGCAGTGAGCTGAGATCGCTCCACTGCACTCCAGCGTGGGTGACAGAGTAAGACTCTGTCTCAAAAAATAAAACAAATAAAATAAAATACCCGGACACGGTGGCTCACGCCTGTAATCCCAGCACTTTGGGAGGCTGAGGTGAGCAGATCACGTGAGGTCACGAGTTTGAGACCAGCCTGGCCAACAGGGTGAAACCCCGTCTCTACTAAAAATACAAAAAAATTAGCTGAGCATGGTGGTGGGTGCCTGTAGTCCCAGCTACTCGGGAGGCTGAGGCAGGAGAATGGCGTGAACCTGGGAGGTGGAGGTTGCAGTCAGGCGAGATCGCGCCACTGCACTCCAGCCTGGGTGACAGAGCAAGATTCTGTCTCAAAAAAAAAAACAAAAAGAATACAAAAATTAGCTGGGCATGATGGCGGGCGCCTGTAGTCCCAGCTACTCGGGAGGCTGAGGCAGGAGAATCGCTTGAATCGGGGAGACAGAGGTTGCAGTGAGCTGAGATCGTGCCACTGCACTCCAGCGTAACAGACTGAGCAAGGCTTCATCTCAAAATTAAATAAATAAATAAATAAATAAATAAATAAATAAATAAATAAAATAAAGTAAAATAAGTAAACCAACAAATAAACAAAAACATATAAAACCAAGCTGCCACTCAACCAGCCTGGATATGTGTTCTCAGGATCTCTTTGGACTATTTTCCCTGGGCCTTGCTCACTCATATTTGGCTCAGAATAAACCTCTTTAAATATTTTGCAGTGTTTGGCTCCTTTTTTTCTTTTTTTTTTGAGATGGACTGTCGCTCTGTCGTCCAGGCTGGAGTGCAGTGGCATGATCTTGGCTCACTGCAACCTCCGCCTCCTGGGTAGCTGGGATTATAGGCACCCGCTGCCACACCACACCTGGCTAATTTTTGTATTTTCAGTAGAGACGGGGTTCCACCATGTTGGCCAGGCTGGTCTCGAACTCCTGACCTCAGGTGATCCACCTGACTCATACTCCCGAAGAGCTGGAATTACAGGGGTGAGCCACTGCACTCCAGCCTGGGTGACAGAGGTTGCAGTGAGCCAAGATCGTGCCACTGCACTCCAGCCTGGGTGACAGAGGTTGCAGTGAGCCAAGATCGTGCCACTGCACTCCAGCCTGGGTGACAGAGCGAGACTCTGTCTCAAAAAAAAAAAAATGCAGATTTACTGAGCCAGACTAAACTGTGTATTCTGTGGAAGACTGATCAAGGACTCAAATGAAACCTTTTGTCACTTAAGGACTTACCGGACATCATCAATGCATATCTTACACGTATTGATTGATGTCTCATATCTCCCTAAAATGTATAAAAGTGGCCAGGCGCGGTGGCTCACGCCTATAATCCCAGCACTTTGGGAGGCCGAGGCTGGTGGATCACTTGAAGCCAGGAGTTTGAGACCAGCCTGGCCAACGTGGAGAAACCCTTTCTCTGCTAAAAGTACAAAAATTAGCTGGCATGGTAGTGTGTGCCTGTAATCCCAGCTACTCAGGAGGCTGAGGCAGGAGAATCGCTTGAACCCAGGAGGCAGAGGTTGCAGTGAGCCAAGATCGTGCCACTGCACTCCAGCCTGGGTGACAGAGAGAGACTCCATCTCAAAAAAAAAAAAAAAAAAAATGCAGATTTACTGAGCCAGACTAAACTGTGTATTCTGTGGAAGACTGATCAAGGATTCAAATGAAACCTTTTGTCACTTAAGGACTTACCGGACATCATCAATGCATATCTTACACGTATTGATTGATGTCTCATATCTCTAAAATGTATAAAAGTGGCCAGGCGCGGTGGTGGCGCCTGTAATCCCAGCTACTCAGGAGGCTGAGGCAGGAGAATAGCTTGAACCTGGGTGACAGAGGTTGCAGTGAGCCAAGATCGCGCCACTGCACTCCAGCCTGGGTGACAGAGGTTGCAGTGAGCCAAGATCGTGCCACTGCACTCCAGCCTGGGTGACAGAGGTTGCAGTGAGCCAAGATCGTGCCACTGCACTCCAGCCTGGGTGACAGAGGTTGCAGTGAGCCAAGATCGTGCCACTGCACTCCAGCCTGGGTGACAGAGGTTGCAGTGAGCCAAGATCGTGCCACTGCACTCCAGCCTGGGTGACAGAGCAAGACTGGATCTCAAAAAAAAAAAAATACAAAAAATTAGCCAGGTGTGGTGGCAGGTGCCTGTAATCCCAGCTACTCGGGAGGCTGAGGCAGGAGAATAGCTTGAACCTGGGAGGCGGAGGTTGCAGTGAGCCGAGATCGCGCGACTGCACTCCAGCCTGGGAGACAGAGCGAGACTCTGTCTCAAAAAAAAAAAAATGCAGATTTACTGAGCCAGACTAAACTGTGTATTCTGTGGAAGACTGATCAAGGACTCAAATGAAACCTTTTGTCACTTAAGGACTTACCGGACATCATCAATGCATATCTTACACGTATTGATTGATGTCTCATATCTCCCTAAAATGTATAAAAGCGGCCAGACGCAGTGGCTCACGCCTGTCATCGCAGAACTTTGGGAGGCCGAGGCAGGTGGATCACTTAAGACCAGGAGATCCAGACCAGCCTGGCCGACATGGGGAAACCCCGTCTGTGCTAAAAATACAAAAATTAGCCGGGCGTGGTGGCAGGTGCCTGTAATCTCAGCTACTCAGGAGGTTGAGGCAGGAGAATCGCTTGAACCTGGGTGACAGAGGTTGCAGTGAGCCGAGATCATGCCACTGCAACTCCAGCCTTGGCTACAGAACGAGACTCTATCTCAAAAAAAAAAAAAAAGAAAAAAATACAAAAATGAGCGGGCGTGGTGGTGGCGCACACCTGTAATCCCAGATACTCAGGAGGCCGAGGCAGGAGAATCGCTTGAACCCGGGAGGCGGAGGTTGCAGTGAGAGTGAGCCGAGATCGCAACATTGCACTCCAGCCTGAGTGACAGAGCAAGACTGGATCTCAAAAAAAAAAAAAAAAAAAAAAATACAAAAATTAGCTGGGCGTCGTGGTGAGCGCCTGTAATCCCAGCTACTCAGGAGGCTGAGGCAGGAGAATCGCTTGAACCCGGGAGGCAGAGGTTGCAGTGAGAGTGAGCTGAGATCGCACCATTGCACTGCAGCCTGGGTGACAGAGCAAGACTGGATCCCCAGCCCCCCCCCAAAAAATGTATGAAAGCAAATTGTGCCCTGTGCATCCAGAGCACCTGTCATCGTGATTTCCTGAGGCTGTGTCATGGGCAGGCGTCCTTAACCTCGGCAAAATGACTGAGACCTATCTCAGATACGTCCTTTTTGGTTTACAGGACGTTTTGCAGTCGTGGAAAATTATGCAATATCTTTGCGTTTTGTCTATACCGCTTATTTTCTTCTCTTCTTCTTTTTTGTGTTTACAGAATGAGTTTTCTTTCCCCTTTCTGGAAATTTTCCGCTGATCCTAAAATAGACGTCGCCAAGCTTCCTTCTCAGATTCAAAGCAAGAATGACAGAGAGTGAGAGAAATCATATTTTACCCCAACACAGGGCTCCGTGGTATAACAAGGATTTTTAATGAAAAACCCTTTGATGCCAGGAGCGGTGGCTCATGCCTGTAATCGTAGCACTTTGGGAGGCTGATGCGGGCAGATCACGAGATCAGGAGATTGAGACCATCCTGGCTAACACAATGAAACTCTGTCTCTACTAAAAAAAAAAATACAAAAAAAAATATCTGGGCGTGGTGTCAGGCGCCTGTAGTCCCAGCTACTCGGGAGACTGAGGCAGGAGAATCGCTTGAACCCAGGAGGTGGAGGTTGCGGTGAGCCAAGATGGTGCCACTGCACTCCAGCCTGGGCGACAGAGTGAGACTCCGTCTAAAAAAAAAAAAAAAAAAAAAAAAAAAAAAAAAAAATACGGCTAAGAAACATGTTTTGGGGCAAAATATGTTGTTTTTTTCTCTTTGTCTTGTAATGTTTGCCAGAGTTAGGTTGGAAAGTAAGTCATGATATATAGGGTTAAAGAAATTCAATTTGATGAGAATTTATGGTTTGTAGGGCTTGCCTCTCCAGGCCTCTTAGGAATTTGGGCAAGATAAAAAAACGTCAGAGGCCCGGTGTGGTGGCTCACGCCTGTAATCCCAGCAATTTGGGAGGCTGAGGTGTGCGGATCACTTGAGGTCAGGAGTTCAAGACCAGCCTGGCCAACGTGGTGAAATGCTGTCTCTACTAAAAATACAAAAATTAGGCAGTAGTGGCACGTGCCTGTAATCTCAGCTACTCGGGAGGCTGAGGCAGGAGAATTGCTTAACCTTGGGAAGTGGAGGCTGTGGTGAGCTGAGATTGCGCCACTGCACTCCAGTCTGGACGACAGAGTGAGACTCCATCTGAAAAAAAAAAAAAAAAAGAAAAGAAAAAAAAGAAAAAGAAGAAGAAGCTGGGTGCAGTGGCTCAGTGGCTCATGCGTATAATCCCAGCACTTTCGGAGGCCGAGGCGGTGGATCACGAGGTCAGGAGTTTGAGACCAGTCTGGCCAACATGGTGAAAGCCCCGTCTCTACTAAAAATACAAAGAAAATTAGCCAGGCGTGGTGGCAGGTGCCTGTAGTCCCAGCTACTCAGGAGGCTGAGGCAGGAGAATCGCTTGAACCCAGGAGGTGGAGGTTGCAGTGAGCCGAGATCGTGCCACTGCACTCCAGCCTGGGCGACAGAGTGAGACTCCGTCTCAAAAAAGAAAAAAAAAAAGAAAAAAGAAAAAAATCAGAGTTCAGTCCTCACTAGAAATCATATATTGCTCCTCAACAGAATTCATCTTTCCCCCCAACCCTATAACTTTGTTTTTTTTTGTACCAGGATCCAATCTCGTATCCTTTCTGTAGCCTCAACGTGGTGTACAAGCTTCTGAACCCAGAATCTTGTGTATACACATTATATAAATGTGTAAATCTGGCTGGGTGCAGTGGTTCACGCCTATAATCCTAGCACATTGGGAGGCCGAGGCAGGCAGATCACCTGAGGTCAGGTGTTTGAGACCAACCTGACCAGTGTGGAACAACCCTGTCTCTACTAAAAATACAAAAATTAGCCAGGCATGGTAGCGCATGCATATAATCCCAGCTTCTGGAGAGGCTGAGGC
The DNA here is from genome assembly GCA_023748175.1 of Hoolock leuconedys. Classification (NCBI taxonomy): domain Eukaryota; kingdom Metazoa; phylum Chordata; class Mammalia; order Primates; family Hylobatidae; genus Hoolock; species Hoolock leuconedys. The sequence goes on from JAKGGE010001521.1 coordinate 74,610, forward strand.
AGGAGAATCAGTTGAACTTGTAAGGTGGAGGTTGCAGTGAGCCGAGATAGCGCCATTGCACTCCAGCCTGGGCGACAGAGGGAGACTCCGTCTCAAAAAAAAAGAAAACAAAACAAAAGTGTATGTCTTTTCTCTTATTAATCAATCTGCCTCATGTCTGTCATTTACAGCAAACCTATAGGGGACCAAGAGCTTTCAGTCCCCAAGAAAAGCTTCTTGAGTTTAAACCAAAAATTTAAAGAGCGAAATCCGGCCGGGCGCGGTGGTTCACATCTGTAATCCCAGCCCTTTGGGACGCGAAGATGAGTGGATCATTTGAAGTCAGGAGTTCTAGACCAGCCTGGCCAACATGGTGAAACACCATCTCTACTGAAAATACAAATATTAGCCCGGTGTGTTGGTGGGCACCTGTAATCCCAGCTACTCAGGAGGCTGAGGCAAGAGAATCACTTGAACCCGGGAGGCAGAGGTTACAGTGAGCCGAGATGGCATCACTGCACTCCAGCCTGGGCAACAGAGCAAGACGCTGTCTCCAAAAAAATAAATAAATAAATACAAAAATTAGCTGGGCATGGTGGCACTTGCCTGTAATCCCAGCTACTCAGGAGGCTGAGGCAGGAGAATTGCTTGAACCCAGGAGGTGGAGGTTGCAGTGAGCGGAGATCGCACCACTGCACTCTAGCCTGGGCGACAGAGCAAGATGTTGTCTCAATAAATAAATAAATAAATAGATTAGCTGGGCTTGGTGGTGTGTGCCTGTAATCCCAGCTACTCAGGAGGCTGAGGCAGGAGAATCACTTGAACCCGGGAGGCAGAGGTTACAGTGAGCCGAGATGGCGCCACTGCACTCCAGCCTGGGTGACAATGCAAGACTCTGTCTCAACAAAAAGAGTGAAATTTGATTTAGCACACCTATAAAACACCCAACAAGCTGTCCAAATCCAGATTCTTAGGACCCCAATCTGGGTGGTAACTAAAATGCTTCATTTCTGTCTTTTTATAATTTGTAATAATTTAATCTTCTTTTTATACCCAAGGAATGTGGGCTCTTACGATGTTGCCCAGGCTGGTCTGGAATTCCTGGCCTCAAGCAATCCTCTCTCACCTCAGCCTTCTAAAATATTGGGATTACAGGCGTATGCCACCATGCCCAGCCTTAAACGTTTTATTTATTTATTTATTTATTTATTTATTTATTTACTTATTTCGAGATGGAGTCTCACTCTGTCACCCAGGCTGGAGTGCTGCAATCTCGACCTCCCAGGTTCATGCGATTCTCCTGCCTCAGCCTCCCAAGTAGCTGGGATTACAGATGCCAGCCACCACACCCGGCTAATTTTGGGTATTTTTAGTAGAGACGGGGTTTCACCATGTTGGCCAGGCTGGTCTCGAACTCCTGACCTCAGGTGATGACCTGCGTCGGCCTCCCAAAGTGCTGGGATTACAGACATGAGCCACCATGCCCAGCCTTGTTGGTGTTTTTTTTAAAGAGACATGGTCTGACTTACTCAGGCTGGTCTTGAGTTCCTGGCCTCAAGTGATCCTCCTGCCTTGGCCTCCCAAACTCCAGGGATTATAGGCATGAGCTACCATGCCTACCCTTTTTTTCAATGTTTTTTTGTTTAACAAAATCATATATATATGCTTATATATGTTTATATAGAGAGATATTGTGGAAATTTTGCTGTATTAAAAAGCTTAATGCAAAATATGATTGCACAACCTATATAACTGTAAATTAATAAAATTTAGAATGTCTGGTGTATAGCATATTTGAAAGCTCTTTAACAGAAGATCAAAAATTCCCTTTTTGAAAGAATATTCTAGGCCAGGCATGGTGGCTCACGCCTGTAATCCCAACACTTTGGGAGGTGAGGCGGGTGGATAACCTGAGGTCAGGAGTTTGAGACCAGCCTGGCCAACATGGTGAAATCCTGTTTCTACTAACAACACAAAAATTAGCTGGGCATGGTGGTGGGCGCCTGTTATCCCAGCTATCTGGGAGGCTGAGGCAGGAGAATCACTTGAACCCAGGAGGTGGAGGTTGCAGTGAGCCAATATTAACCCAGATTCCCAAACTATAACCTGTGAAAATTGTAGATCGTTTACTTGCATTGATTCAACTTTTAATTGGCAGCACTGTATTCTACTAGTGAGAGCAAGATAGGGCATGTGGATCCCTGTGTCCATGGACTGACCGTGGGAGGCTTCGCCATCCATCCATATTTTAACTGAAGTATTAAAAGGAGTTCTAAATAGATCCAAAAGATTCATTTTTACTTTGATTGTGGTGATTATGGGATTAATTGCAGTCACAGTTACGGCCGCTGTGGCAGGAGTTGCATTGCACTCTTCTGTTCAGACAGTACACTTTGTTAACAATTGGCAAAAAAAAATTCTACGAGATTGTGGAATTCACAATTTGGTATTGATCAAAAATTGTCAAATTAGATTAATGATCTTAGACAAAATGTCATTTGGATGGGAGATAGGCTCATGAGCTTGGAACATCGTTTTCAGTTACAGTGTGATTGGAATACGTCAGATTTTTGTATCACACCCCAAGCCTATAATGAGTCTGAGCCTCACTGGGACATGGTTAGGCGCCACCTACAAGGAAGAGAAGATAATCTTACTTTAGACATTTCAAAATTAAAAGAACAAATTTTTGAGGCATCAAAAGCCCATTTAAATTTGGTGCCAGGAACTGCGGCAATCACGGAAGCTGCTGATGGCCTCACAAATCTTAACCCGGTCACTTGGGTTAAAACTATCAGAAGTTCCACTATTGTAAATTTCGTATTAATCCTTGTGTGCCTGTTCTGTCTGTTGTTAGTCTGCAGGTGTACCCAGCAGCTCCGAAGAGACAACGACCATCAAGAACGGGCCATGATGCAATGGCAGTTTTGTCAAAAAGAAAAGGGGGAAATGTGGGGAAAAGAAAGAGATCAGATTGTTACTGTATCTATATAGAAAAGGAAGACATAAGAAACTCCATTTTGATCTGTGCTAAGAACAATTGTTCTGCTTTGAGATGCTGTTAATCTGTAACTTTAGCCCCAACCCTGTGCTCACAGAAACGTGCTGTATCAAATCAAGGTTTAATGGATTAAGGGCTGTGCAGGCTGTGCCTTGTTAACAATGTGTTTGCAGGCAGTATGTCTGGTAAAAGTCATCGCCATTCTCCATTCTCTATTAACCAGGGACACGATGCACTGCAGAAAGCCGCAGGGACCACTGCCCAAGAAAGCCTGGGTATTGTCCAAGGTTTCCCCCCACTGAGACAGCCTGAGATATGGCCTCATGGGAAAGGAAAGACCTTACATCCCCCAGCCCGACACCCGTGAAGGGTCTGTGCTGAGGAGTAGTGAAAGAGGGAGGCCTCTTTGCAGTTGAGATAAGGGGAAGGTTTCTGTCTCCTGCTTGTCCCTGGGAATGAAATGTCTCAGTGTAAAGCTGATCATGAGGTAGGAGAAAACCACTCTGTGGCTGGAGGCGAGATATGCTGGCAGCAATACTGCTCTGTTACTCTTTGCTACACTGAGATGTTTGTGTAAAGGGAAACATAAATCTAGCCTACATGCACATCCAGGCACAGCACCTTTCCTTGAGCTTATTCATGATACAGATTCCTTTGCTCACATATTTCCCTGCTGACCTTCTCCCCACCATCACCCTGTTGCCCTGCCACACTCCCCTCGCCAAGATAGTAAAAATAGTGATCAATAAACACTGAGGGAACTCAGAGACTAGCACTGGTGCAGATCCTCGCACGTTGAGTGCCAGTCTCCTGGGCCCCCTGTTCTTTCTCTGTACTTTGTCTCTGTGTCATTTCTTTTCTCAGTTGCATCTCCACCTGACAAGAAATACCCACAGGTGTGGAGGGGCAGGCCCCCTTCACATATTGGCCAGGCTGGTCTCAAACTCCCGACCTCAGGTGACCCCCCCCACCTTGGCCTCCCAAAGCATTGGGATTACAGGTGTGAGCCACCGCACCCAGCCCACTAATTTTTTCTCCTACTGTTTTTCCCTCCGTAGTCTCCTTTGTGGCCTTGTCTTCCTCTGCTTCTTTCTTTTTGTGTTTTTTGGTGCTATTGTAGGTCCTCCTGTCTTCTATACACTCTCTAGGTGATCTTATCCATAACCATGGTTATCAAATCTGTATCTCCATTTTTGAACTTTCTCCTGAGCTATACATCCATGGATCCAACATCCTACTCCACATCTCCACTCTGATATTCCATAGGCATGCCAGTCTTGATAGGGCTAAGCCTGTTGCTTCTCTCCTCTGGTCTTCCTCTAGGAATAGCACCACCTATACTTCAAGCCAGAAAGTGGGGCTTCATCCTTGACAACTTCCTTCCATATACCCTCTAAATCAATCAAATCCTAAAGGCTACCAATGGTTCCTCTTACTTATCTCATGAATCCATCCACTTTTCACCAATCCATTGGTCAAGGATATACTCAGGAACTTATCGTTTCTTCTCCTGTTACTGCAACAGTCTTCAGATTTGTCTATTGGCTTCATTTTCTACTGTCTATGCTGTCGCTGCTGTGATCCTTCTACAACACACATCTGAGATTGCCACTCTCCTAATTCTAAATCCTTCAGTTGTTTTCCACTGCTTTCAAAATGCAATGCAATGGGCCGGGCACAGAGGCTCACCCCTGTAATCCCAGCACTTTGGGAGGAGGCCGAGGAGGGCAAATCACCTGTTAGGAGTTCAAGAACAGCTTGGCCAAGATGGCAAAACCCCGTCTCTGCTAAAAACACAAAATTAGCCAGGCATGGTGGTTGCCTGTAATCCCTGCTACTTGGGAGGCTGAGGCAGGAGAATTGCTTGAACCTGGGAGCGGAGGCTGCAGTGAGACAAGATTGCGCCACTGCACTCCAGCCTGGGCAACAAAGCTAGATTCCATCTCAAAAAAGAAAAAAAAAATGCAATGCAATGGTTTCATGACCTGCCACAACATGGCCCTGCCTAGCTCTTCTTACTTGCCATTGCTCCTCATATTCCCCTGCCCTCCCCACTCAACTGAACAGCTCTCAGTATCTCAAATTCATCATGCTCTCTTCTACTCCAGACTTTTGCTCATGTGGTTCCTTCATTTCCAACATTCCCACGTTTCCAACATTGACCTTCCCTTAGCTCATTTCCATCATTGACCTTCCCTTAGCTCAACTGCTAAGGTCTTGCCTCCAGGTGCCACCTCTTTCACCTTCTTCAGGAACCTTTTTTTGTTTCTTTTTTTGAGACAGGGTCTCACTCTGTTGCCCAGGTTGGAGTGCAGTGACATGCTCACAGGTCATTGCAGCCTCAATCTCCCAGCTCTGCTGGTAAACAGATGGGCCTCTCTGGACCCCAGTTTCCAAAGGTTGAAGATCAAGACAATAGCTTGCAATTCCCTACATTTGTTAGGATTGTATGAGGGGTCCTTCCAGCACTGTCCTAGTATGGTGCTCGGCTAATGGAAAACCAATCTGTGTAACTTGGACTAGTTTTATTCCTACCTTATTTGGGAATTATAAGAATATAAAGGTATAAGCTTGTAAAAATATAAAGTTAACAATCTGACCCTCACTTGGGAATTATAAAATTACAATCTGATAACCACTTTACTTGGAAATTATGGTCAGCCCTCTGTATCCTCAATCAACCTGGGACTGAAAATATTTGAAAAAATTACAATAACAAAAAATCATACAAATAAAAAAGCACAGTGTAACATCTATTTACATAGCATTTACATTGTATTAGGTATAAGTACAGCAGGTCCTGGAATAACATCATTTCATCATTTTGCTTGGTGGTTTTCTTATAATGATGAGAAAAAAGTAGATTTCTGGCTGGGTCCACTGTCACATTTTATTCACGTCTGTGTGGATTTTCTGTCTTCTGGTGTCTTCTTGCATCCCAAAGCCATGCAGTGCACTTTAGGTGAATTGGTGCATCTACATGGTCTCAGTGTGGGTGTGGGTGTGTGTGAGCACGCCCTGTGAGGTGCCCTGAGTTGGAATAAGCCGGTAAAAACGATCTCACTTTTATTAATCTTTATTTTTCTCTAAGGGAGAGGGATAGAGGATGTTTAAAAAAAAAAAAAAAGCTTTTTCTTTGAGACAGAGCTGTGCTCTGTCGCCCAGGCTAGAGTACAATGGCATGATCTCGGCTCACTGCAACCTCTGTCTCCTGGGTTCAAGCGATTCTCCTGCCTCAGCCTCCCGAGTAGCTGAGAATACAGGCATGCACCACCACACCCAGCCAATTTTCTGTATTTTTAGTAGAGATGGGGTTTCGCCATGTTGGCCAAGCTGGTCTTGAACTCGTGGCCTCAACTGATCTGCCCACCTCAGCCTCCCAAAGTGCTGGGATTATAGGCGTGGGCTAAAAATCTTTTTAAAATATATACATGGCTCACACTTACTTCAATGTTTAATATTAGAAGTGTTTTGGTCTTTATTTAGAAGTTTAGGGGCGATTTTGTGACCACAGATATGTTGTAGGAACTTCACTCATATCAATTAGCCTGTGGTCAAACTGGTTTCCTTACAGTCATTTGGCTTAAAGTTTCAGTTTCCAAAAACCCCTCCACGATGTTAGGTGAGGACTTAGGGAATGGAGATGACCTAAGTATACGATGGGAAGATGTGCGTAGGTGATACGCAAATACTATTTTTTTGTTTTTAACCAAGGACTTGAGCATCTGTGGACGTGGGTCCCCTGGAGGGGCCCTGGAACCAATCAGGATTATAAAATCCTTTTAAGGTTTTAAGAAGAGCATTGTTATCTCTGTGGTACTGACGAAGCCCCGTAAACTCACCGAGATTAAGTGCCCCTGCCTAAGGTTACAAAGCCTCTTATCCTCAGGCCACCTCCAGTACAGCAAATTCAAGCCCTCCCGTCTAAACTTGGCGCCCTGAGTACCAAGGGTCACCTCGGCCTTTCAGGCTGAAGGAAGGGAGGCAGAGAGTCTCAGAGCAGGGTCTGAGCCCCACTCCGCACCCCACCCACTGTCTGGCACAGCTAACCAAACGAAAGTGCCCGAAGCCATGACATCCCAGCTGGCGGCTCGCAGGCCCTCGCCCTCCGCACGTCACGGCCGCCGGGTGCAGTGCCCCCTAGGGGCCCCCTGCGGACCACGAGGAAGCGCCGGGTCCTTCCCCCACCGCCGCCGCCGGCTCCCCTGGCACGCGCCCCGCCGCCCTCGGCAGCCGCAGCTCCGTGTCCCCTGAGGACCCGCCTCCCCACGCCATGGGCACGCGTCTGCCGCTCGTCCTGCGCCAGCGCCGCCGCCCGCCCCAGTCCCCGGGCCTGCCGCGCCGCCTCCGCGTGCCCTGTCGCACCAGCAGCGGCGGAGGCGGAGGCGGAGGCGGCGGCGGCGGTGGCCGGGAGGGCCTGCTTGGACAGCGGCGGCTGCAGGATGGCCAAGCCCGGAGCAGCTGCAGCCCCGGCGGCCAAACGCCCGTGGCGCGGGACTCGATCGTCAGGTGAGTGTCGGGTCTGGCCCTGGCCCAGGTCTCCAGCGGCTGCGGCCCCAACCCAGGGGCGGAGTGCCCGGGGCCGCCGTGGGGAGCGAGGCGCGGGGCTGAGAGTGTTTGGTGTCAACTCGTTAGGGGCGTCGGGCGGTGTGTCGGGAAACGCGGGCTTGGGGACTGCAGCTGGGCGCGCTGGCGGAGAACGGGGGATCCAGGACCCGATCGGACCCGCAGTGCTGGCGAGCGCGGGCATCCCCGATGGGCGCCGAGCGGCACGGACGGCACGCCCGGCTCCACGTGCGCAGCCGGCCGCCGGCTCTGATGCAGTCGCGCCGGGCGCGACCCAGACGGTAAAGGGGCGGTGCGGCTGGGGCGGAAACCGGGGGAGGGGGCGAGGAGTAGGAGGAGGGCGGGGCTGCGGCTCCGTGCGCCTGCTGGCCCGGGGGGGTTCGGGGCGGGCATGCGGAGCTCCGGAAAGGCGGGCTCGGGCCCAGCACCGCCCGCGCGAAGCTCCCTAGTGTTGTGTGCCCCTCCCTGCGCACCGCCCCCTCCTGCGGGCTGGGGTCTGTGGCTCAAGTCCGCTTTTCCCGGAACGGCAAAGGTGGAGCCAGGCCCCCGGGGCAGCCGCCGGGGGAGTCCGAGAGGTCTCATCGCTGGTTTCCAGCTCCGCTGCGCATCGCGCACGGAGTCCCCGCGCAGCTGGGTTTGCAGGGTTCTCTGCGGGCCCAGAGCGAAATGGCAGCCCCGGACCGGGTCTTTCCCGTCCCGGTCCCCGCCCCTGGGCCCCAGCCTTCCCCGCCCTCGCCGAGAGGGGCGCCCAGGTCTCGGGCCTTGCAGGGCGACCCCACGGGACAACCTAGAGGTGGCGAGAAAGCCCCTTCCGCCTGCTTCGGAACTGGGACTAGGAACGAGTTCCAGGATGCGGTTTCCTCAGCAAGCGGACCACCTCCTCCATTCACATCCTCTTCCCTTTCCTTCTAGCTGTCTTTCTTAGTCATTGCCTGCTTGCGTTTGTCTCTGCCTTTGCTTCCTCCCTCTGCTCTCCCATTTTCCTCCCCACTCCCCTTCTCCCCTGTCTCAGTAGTAAAATACGTTTCCTAGGCTCTTTATTATGTGGCGGATGATTTTAAGGGGCCGTTTATTTAGTTTGCCTTGTTCTCTGTCTTCTTTTCCTTTTAGAAATGGAGTCTCTGTTGCTCAGGCTGGAGTTTAGTGGTGCCATCTCAGCTCACTGCAGTCTCCGCCTCCTGGGCTCAAGGGATCCTCCTGCCTTAGCCTCCAACTGGGACCACAGGTGTGCGCTACCATGCCCGGATAATTTTATTTTATTTTTGTAGAGACAGGGCCTCACTCTGTTACCCAGGCTGGTCTGGAACTCCTGGGCTCAAGCCATCGTCCCTTCCCCCAAAGCGCTGGGATTAATTACACGTCAGGTCATTAGGTTAATGCTGAGACTCATCTTACCGGTTAGAGTCTGAGGCCAGGATAGGCGGCAAAAAACACCCCCTTCCGTCATGCTGTTTTATTTTCTAGGTAACACTGATTATTACCTGAAACTTCCTTCTTTGCTCATTTCTTGTCTGTCTCACCCACCAGGAATATGAGCTTCGTGAGAGACAGCTGTCTCTTCTGTGCTATATCCTAGGTCCTGGAGAGAGTGCGCAGCATGTAATAGGCACTTGTGAAATGGTTACAGAAGGAGTGCATCAAGATTTGGGGTCATCTGTGGGTTTTATTCATATGTATTCTTTTTTTTTTTTTTTTTTTTTTTTTGAGACGGAGTCTCGCTCTGTCGCCCAGGCTGGAGTGCAATGGCACGATCTTGGCTCACTGCAACCTCCGCCTCCCAGGCCTGGCTAATTTTTGTATTTTGAGTAGAGACAGGATGTTTCACCATGTTGGCCAGGCTGGTCTCGAACTCCTGACCTCAGGTGATCCGACTGCCTCGGCCTCCCAAAGTGTTGGGATTACAGGCATGACCCACCGCGCCTGGGCTATTCACGCATACTTTTAGGTTTAAAGCCATGACTGCCTTAGAGATGAGTAGAGAGTTTAGTAGGGGGCTTTAGGGCCTGCACTGGGTTCCCCAAACTCAATTCCTACAGGAAAATGGGAGGAGTAACAGTACCTACCTCAAGGGGTTATGGAAACAATTATGTGAGACAAAACATGCAAAATACATAGCCCAGGACTGTTACATACAAGAAAAGTCCCTCAACAAATGGTGGCTATTAATTTTTTTTTTTTTTTTTGAGACGGAATCTCAGTCTGTCACCCAGGTTGGAGTGCAGTGGCACGATCTCGACTCACTGCAACCTCCACCTCCCGGGTTCAAGCGATTCTCCTGCCTCAGCCTCCTGAGTAGCTGGGATTACAGGCTCGCACCACCACGCCTGGCTTATTTTGTGTTTTTAGTAGAGACGGGGTTTCACCGTGTTGGCTAGGCTGGTCTCAAACTCCTGACCTCGTGATCCACCTGCCTCGGCCTCCCAAAGTGCTGGGATTACAGGTGTGAGCCACCGCGCCCAGCAATATTTTTACGACTCACTAAGCCAGGGGTCCACAGACTTTTTATATAATGGGCCAGATAGTAAATATTTTAGGTTTAGTGACCTAGAGGCAAAATCAAAATTATTAGTAGGTACATTTATAACAAGAGAAAAGACAAATTTAGGCCAGGCACCATTGTTCATGCCTGTAATCCCAGCACTTTGAAAGGCCAAAGTGGGATGATCACATTCCCAGGAGTTCAAGACCAGCCTGGGCAACATAGTGAGACACCCATCTCTATAAAAATTTTTAAAAAATTAACTGGGCATGGCGCGTGCCTGTAGTCCCAGCTACTCAGAAGGCTGAGCAGAAGGATCACTTGAGCCCAGGAGGTCAAGGCTGCAGTGAGCGGAGATTGCACTACTGCACTCCAGCCTGGGCAATGGAGTGAGAACTTTTTATTTTTTATTTTTACAATTAAGTATTTTCAATTAAGGTATGTACATTTTTTAGACATATTGCTTTCGCACACTTAATAGATGGCGGTATAGGGTAAACGTAACTTTTTAATTTTTATTTTTTTTACTTTAAGTTCTGGGAAACATGCTGAATGTACAGGTTTGTTACATAGGTATACATGTGCCATGGTGGTTTGCTGCACCCATCCACCCATCATCTAGGTTTTAAGCCCCATATGCATTAGGTATTTGTCCTAATGCTCTCCCTCCCCTTGCCCCCCACCCCCGACAGGCCCCGGTGTGTGATGTTCCCCTCCCTGTGTCCATGTTTTCTCATTGGTCAAATCCCACTTATGAGTGAGAACATGTGGTATTTGATTTCTGTTCCTGTGTTAGTTTGCTGAGGATGATGGTTTCCAGCTTCTTCCATGTCCCTGCAGAGGACATGAACTCATCCTTTTTTATGGCTGCAATTTTATTTTTGTAGAGATGAAGTCTCACTATATTGGCCAGGCTGGTCTCAAGTGATCCTGCTGCCTCAGCCTCCCAAAGTGCTGAGATTACAGGCATGAGCCACTGCCCCTGGCCAGTAATAATACATTCTGTATAATAGTCACAGTAATGGTGAAAATAACAAAGCTGCTGCTGATGGCTTAGTTCTGAGTTTTAGCTACACATGGCAACCTAGCTAGAGAGCTCACATTCCTTCCCACTGTCCTCAATCAAAGTGGAAGCTCACAAGGCCGTTTTTCTCCCCCAAGGACATGAAAATCTCTGATTAGAAACATTTATGCTACTTTTGGATTTATTGAGCCTAATGACTCCTTTTTCTTTCTTGCTTTGTTTGTCACTGTAGGAATGAGTAACCTCAAAGAATGAAACATTACACATATAACAAGTTGTAGGGAGCATGAACCTATTTTGTTTTATTAGCTTGGGTGGTAATAGCATTGAGCATGCTTTACACACCTGTACAGGCACCCCTAAGATATTGTGAGTTCAGTTGCAGACCACTGCACTCCAGCCTGGGCAATGGAGTGAGACTTTTTATTTTTATTTTTCAATTAAGTATTTTAATTAAGTATGTACATTTTTTAGACATAATGCTTTCACACACTTAATAGATGGCAGTATAGGGTAAACATAACTTTTTAATTTTTATTTTTTTTTTACTTTAAGTTCTGGGAAACATGCTGAACGTGCAGGTTTGTTACATAGGTATACATGTGCCATGGTGGTTTGCTGCACCCATCCACCCATCATCTAGGTTTTAAGCCCCATATGCATTAGGTATTTGTCCTAATGCTCTCCCTCCCCTTGCCCCCCACCCCCGACAGGCCCCGGTGTGTGATGTTCCCCTCCCTGTGTCCATGTTTTCTCATTGGTCAAATCCCACTTATGAGTGAGAACATGTGGTATTTGATTTCTGTTCCTGTGTTAGTTTGCTGAGGATGATGGTTTCCAGCTTCTTCCATGTCCCTGCAGAGGACACGAACTCATCCTTTTTTATGGCTGCAATTTTATTTTTGTAGAGATGAAGTCTGTAGAGATGAAGCCTGTTGGCATGAAGTCTGTAGAGATGAAGCCTGTTGGCCAGGCTGGTCTCAAACTCCTGGGTTCAAGTGATCCTGCTGCCTCAGCCTCCCAAAGTGCTGAGATTACAGGCATGAGCCACTGCCCCTGGCCAGTAATAATACATTCTGTATAATAGTCACAGTAATGGTGAAAATAACAAAGCTGCTGCTGATGGCTTAGTTCTGAGTTTTAGCTACACATGGCAACCTAGCTAGAGAGCTCACATTCCTTCCCACTGTCCTCAATCAAAGTGGAAGCTCACAAGGCCATTTTTCTCCCCCAAGGACATGAAAATCTCTGATTAGAAACATTTATGCTACTTTTTGGATTTATTGAACCTAATGACTCCTTTTTCTTTCTTGCTTTGTTTGTCACTGTAGGAATGAGTAACCTCAAAGAATGAAACATTACACATATAACAAGTTGTAGGGAGCATGAACCTATTTTGTTTTATTAGCGTGGGTGGTAATAGCATTGAACTCCTTTACACACCTGTACAGACACCCCTAAGATATTGTGGGTTCAGTTGCAGACCACTGCAATAAGGGGAATATCGCAGTAAAACGAGTCACACAAATTTTGTAGTTTCCCAGTGCATACAAAAGTTATGTTTAGACAATACTGTAGCCTATTAAGTATGCAATAGCATTTTGTCTAAAAAAAAAAAAAAAAAAAAAAAAGAAAAAAAAACACCCAAAAAACATATCTATGTATATACCTTAATACTTTATTGCTGAGAAATGCCAGTGATTTGGTGGAGGACTGTGACTAGATGTTGATGGTAATTGACTGATCAGGGTGGTTGCTAAAGGTTAGGGTGGCTGTGGCAGTTTCTTAAAGTAAGACAATGAGGTTTGCTGCATTGATGGAACTCTTCCTTTTGTGGAAGATTTCTCTGTAGCAGTGCTACAGAGAAAATGGTAACATTTTACCCACAGTAGGACTTCTTTCAAAATGAGCGTCAATCCTCTCAAACCCTGCAACTGCTTTACCAAGTACTTGATATCAACTACTGTAATCTTTTTTTTTTTTTTTTTTTGAGGTGGAGTCTTGCTCTGTCACCCAGGCTGGACTGCAGTGCTGCGATCTCAGCTCACTGCAACCTCCACCTCTCAGGTTCAAATGATTCTCCTGCCTCAGCCTCCTGAGTAGCTGGGACTACAGGCACCCGCCACCACGCCAGGCTAATTTTTTTGTATTTTTAGTAGAGACGGGGGTTTCACCAGATTGGCCAGGCTGGTCTCGAACTCCTCACCTTGTGATCCGCCTGCTTTGGCCTCCCAAATTGCTGGGATTACAGGTGTGAGCCACCGCACCTGGCCTAACTACTGTAATCTTACAAAGCCTTTGTTGTCATTTTATTTTATTTTATTTTATTATTTTATTTTATTTTATTTTTTTTGAGACAGAGTCTCACTCTTTCACCCAGGCTGGAGTGCAGTGGCACGATCTCCACTCACTGCAACCTCCACCTCTCAGGTTCAAATGATACTCCCGCCTCAGCCTGCTGAGTAGCTGGGACTACAGGCACCAGCAGCCAGGCTAATTTTTTTGTATTTTTAGTAGAGACAGGGTTTCACTATGTTGGCCAGGCTGGTCTCCAACTCCTGACCTCGTGATCCGCCCACCTCGGCCTCCCAAAGTGCTGGGATTACAGGCATGAGCCATTGCGCCTGGCCTAATAAGGCTGTTTTCTTATCATTTGTGTGTCCACAGGAGTAGCACTTTTAAATTTCTTCAATAGCTTTTCCTTTGCATTCACAGCTTGGCTAACTGTTTGGCACAAGAGGCCTAGCTTTTGACCTGTCTTGGCTTTCAACACACCCTCCTCACTAAGTTTAATTATTTCTAGGTTTTTATTTAAAGTGAGAGACCTGCGACTCTTCACTTGAACACTTAGAGGCCATTGTAGTTACTAATTGTCCTAATTTTAATGTTGTTGTTTCTCAGGGAACAGGGAAGCCAGAGGAGAGGGAGAGAGAAGGGGGAACAGCCAGTCCAGTGAAGCAGTCAGAACACACACCATCATGAACCATCGTGGCCACGGTTTGGCCAACACAATTACAACAGTAACATCAAAGCTCGTCAATCACACATCACCATAACAAACATACTAAAAACGAAAAAGTTTGAAATATTTCAAGAATTATCAAAATGTGACAAAAAGTGAGCAAATGCCATTGGAAAAATGACTCCCATAGACTTAAAACACAAGTTGCCACAAACTTTCAATTTGTAGAAAAACACAGCATCTATAAATTGCAGTAAAGCAAAGCACAAAAAATGTTGTATGCCTGTATTTTTTTTCTATCCACATCCACCCCCCAACTTTTTTTTTTTGGTAGAGACCAGGTCTCGCTATCTTGCCCAGGCTGGCCTTGAACTCCTGAGCTCAAGTGATCCTCTCACCTCAACCTCCCAAAGTGCTGGGATTACAGGCATGAGCCACTGCGCCCAGCCCCCATCCCCAACTATTTTAAAACTCTAATTACTTTTTGACAATTGCCAACTTACTTATAGAAGTGTTCCTTTCAGCCCGCGAGGTGGCTCACCCCTGTAATTCCAGCACTTTGGGAGGCTGAAGTGGGCAGATCACGAGGTCAAGAAATCGAGACCACCCTGGCCAACATGGTGAAATCCTGTCTCTGCTAAAAATACAAAAATTAGTGGGACATGGTGGGGTGTGCCTGTAGTCCCAGCTACTTGGGAAACTGAGGCAGGAGAATTGCTTGAACCTGAGAGACAGAGGTTGCAGTGAGCTGAGATTGTGCCACTGCACTCCAGCCTAGCAACAGAGTGAGACTCCGTCTCAAAAAAATAAAAAGAAGTGTTCCTTTCATCAACTATGAATGGATCAAGACTGTGAATATTTCTGAGAAAATTATTGCTGTTAGTATGAATGTTTTCAGTGTTTAAGGGTAACTTTGGGGCACAGAAAAAAACAAACATGTACATTTATAAGAAAAAGAGGAAAGAGCCACTGTAGTATACCTGTTTTACAGATGAGGAAACTGAGGCTCTTAGAGACTATTGCCCACGCTAGTAAACGAAAGGCCCAGTACCAGTCCTGGGCCATATTTCCACTTAGTGCCTCAGAACTACCTAGACGCTGTTAAAAATGCCCATTTCTGGGCTCCACTGAGACACGTTGAATCAGACTTTCTGGGGTGAAACACCAGAACCATTATTTTTTTTTGAGGCAGAGTCTTGCTGGAGTGCAGTGGCGTGATCTTGGCTCATTGCAGCCTCTGCCTCCTGGGTTCAAGTGGTTCTCCTGCCTCAGCCTCCTGAGTAGCTGGGATTACAGGCATGCACCACCACACCTGGCTAATTTTTGTATTTTTACTAGAGATGGGGTTTCACCATGTTGGCAAGGATGGTCTCGAACTCCTGACCTCAAGTGATCCGTTTCACCTTGGCCTCCTGAAGTGCTGGGATTATAGGTGTGAGCCACTGCACCTGGCCTGGAACCTTTATTTTTACCAAACTCTCCAGTGATCCTTATACCATGAGCCGCTTGGGACCCACACTCCAGGGCTTTCCTGGACCCAGACAAAAATAAGAACCCAGCATAGCCAAATTAACAGTCACAACAGGCTGGAAAGAGCGCGGCATATGGGCCTCAGTCGCCCCTTATTGGATGGTTGGATTTTAGTGCTTATTTATAAGGCAGTTTGTAAACTTTCCCATATGGTCACATTTATTCAGCACAATAATACAATTAATTCCCTGGGAATGAAGTAGCTTTATCCCAAGTGTTTCCAAACAAAACAAACTGAAATGTTCCCAGGTTATAGACAGTTGCCTGCACCCAGTCCATCTGTTCCAGTAGAAAGGCTGGTCCTGGTTGTGAGTCTGAGCAGCTCTCCCCTCTAAAGCCCCGCCTGGGCACTGCAGTGCCTCCAGTTCCATTTGGCAGCTGTGTCTCTCTGAGAACTGGGGGAAGCTTCCCGATGCCTTTCTGCTCTTGGCAATGTACTGTGGATGGCATTGGCTGGAACTTCTTCACCCTGCATTTTTGTTAGGTGCGGTGCAAGACCCTGTCAGAGACTGAAAACAAAATGTAAAAGTGGTCTTAGCACTGAAGCCTGGGGGCTGCTGTGGCTGCGCCTTTGGTCTGTTGTGAGAGGGGGAAAAGCAAGCTCCCAGTGCTCATGTGCTGCTGAGAACATATCATAGGGTGGCGGTGAAGGTAGCCTCTGCAGTCGCTCCTCCCAGAAGGTTCCAGAAAAAGCTGAGCTCCTAACACTTTTTTTTTTTTTTTTTAGAAAGAAATTGAGTCTTGCTCTGCCACCAGGCTGGAGTGCAGTGGCACAATCTCAGCTCACTGCAACCTCTGCCTCCCAGGTTCAAGCGATTCTCCTGCCTCAGCCTCCCGAGTAGCTGGGATTGCAGGTGCCTACCACCACACCCAGCTAATTTTTGTATTTCTGGTAGAGATGGGGTTTCACCATATTGGCCAGGGTGGTCTCAAACTCCTGACCTTGTGATCCACCTGCCTCAGCCTCCCAAAGTGCTGGGATTACAGGTGTGAGCCACCATGCCTGGCCTTTTTTTTTTTTTGAGGCAGAGTCTTGCTGGAGTGCAGTGGCGTGATCTTGGCTCATTGCAGCCCCCACCTCCTAGGTTCAAGCGATTCTCCTGCCTCAGCCTCCCAAAGTGCTGGGATTACAGGTGTGAGCCACCATGCCTGGCCTTTTTTTTTTTTTCTTTTTTTAGAAAGAAATTGAGTCTTGCTTGCCACCAGGCTGGAGTGCAGTGGTGCAGTCATATCTTACTACAGCCTGAAACTCATGGTCTCAAGCAGTCCTCCAGCTTCAGCCTCCCAAGTATCTGGGACCACAGGCATGCACCACCACACCCGGCTACTTTTTGTATTTTTAGTAGAGATGGGGTTTCACCAGATTGGCCAGGGTGGTCTCAAACTCCTAGCCTCAAGCAGTCCTCCCGCCTTGGCCTCTCAAAGTGCTGGGACTACAGGTGTATGCCACCATGCCAGGCCTTCTACCACTTTTACCTAGGCCTGCTCACCCCAGGCTGGCACCTCGCTCAGAGGCGGGAGGTGAAGGTGGCTGGTGCTGGGCATTTAGCAGATACAGGTGCAGACTATATTGTGGATTCTCAGAGGACTGAGAAGCTCTCTGTCTCTCTCCCTAGGAGGCTTTGATAATGTTTTCAAAGTGGGTCTCCAGTGTTTCTGGAACTTTCCTCTCCTTCCCTTCCTTCCTTACCTATTCCTTCTTTAAATTCCGGACCTGGAATTTATCTGGCTGACACTCCTTGTCCAACAGTGAGCCCCCCGTCTTTACCCCGCTAATCGCCTGTCTTCACTTCCCTCTTCCCACTTTATTTGCTTTCCCCATGGACCCATACTCAGGGTTTTAGGAGGATGGCAGCGGAGTATGGTGGAGGAGAAGGATTATTTACAGTAGAAACCCAAAGCTTTTATTATAGCAAACTTGGAAAATACAAGAGAAAAATTCACCCCTAGAAAATTATTGTAAACATCTAGTTTGTTTCCCTCTGCATATGTTAAAAACTGGATTGCTACATTTTACCTTGTGTTAGTGTCCTGATTTCATTGTTACGCCGCCTCCCCCCTCCACACTGTATACTTGGAGTGTGTCCTTCTGTGGTCTGATTATTTTCACTTGGAGGAATGAACTTTCTGAGAAAATGAGTTGTGTCAGTCCTTGCTACTCATTAACCAAGAAATCACAATGTTGTTTTTCTTTCTCAATGTAGAGAAGTCATTCAGAATTCAAAAGAAGTTCTAAGTTTATTGCAAGAAAAAAACCTTGCCTTCAAGCCGGTTCTTGCAATTATCCAGGTAAGCCAAGAACAACGTTCAGTCCTACAATTTTAGGATGCCTTTCAATTTAGAAAATGATTGTATACAAAAGAGGAGCTGCATTTCTTGCCAAAGAGGAGAGGGCTCAGTTGGCAATGCTGTTTTCTTTGGTCTTTTGCTTCTTTGGGGTCACGGGTGAAGTACTGCCCTGCTTAAATGTGTCTTCTTTCGTGAATTCTCCTCTCTGAGGTATGGGTAGCTTTCACAGGTCTGGGATGTAGGCACTTACATGCATTGCATTACACAGGATATATCATGGTCCATGTGTGCTCACAAATGCTTACCAAATGTGATTTGAAGGTGCTGGGGAAAAAAAGTGGCATTTTTTTCAATAGACACAGATGCTAGATGAAACATGGATATTTGGTCATCTTTTTACTCTATCTTTTAAAACCTGCTGTAAACTTAATGGGACAAAAGTCATTACCCCATCAGAAGGGCTTTGCATTCCACATACTTCTTTTGGCTGCAGCCTCTGGTTCTGAGCCACAGTTGGCCCCAGTTGCCATCCTGCTTAGCATACTTGTGTGATGGCAGGTGCCGAGAAATAATGAGGTGAGCCAAGCCTGGAAGTAAACACAGCCCGACAGTTGGGCTGCTACCGCGGGGCTTGGCACGCACTTAGGGTATCAAACTAGCAGCCTGTGGTTCCATTGTGCTGCGTATTTCAGGATTACAGAGCTGTGCTCAAGTTACTTACATTCTTTGGGATCTGTAGCCACATCTCATTAGGAAGATAGACAAGTTAGAACAATAGAAAGAAAATTAGATTAGGGCTCAGGCCTCCTAGGAATCTGCTGACTCCCTGGCTTTCCATCTAAAGGCAAACCATTTCAACTCCTACCTTTGGTGTCCCCATTTTTTGGCTTCTTCTTGTGATGGGGTCTTGCTCTGTTGCCTGCACTGGAGTGCAATGGCATGATCTTGGCTTACCGCAGCTTTGACCTCCTGGGCTCAAGCGATCCTCCCACATCAGCCTCCTGAGTAGGTAGGACTGCAGGCATGCAGCATCATGCCCGGCTAATTTTTGTATTTTTTGTAGAGATGTGGTTTCATCATGTTGCTCAGGCTGGTCTCGAACTCCTGGGCTCAAGCAATCCACTGCCTCAGTCTTCCAAAGTGCTGGGATTACAGGCATGAGCCACTGTGCCCAGTCAGTGTCCTCATTTTTAGAGAGGAAAGCTGGCTAAGCTACTATCTGCGTCTTCTAATAGGAGGGATATTATTTTCCTTAAAAAAGTGACATAATTTGAAGGCCTGAGGAATTACTCTGTTAAATACTGGCCCCGAGTCCCTTTTTATAAGCAGCAAGATTGTTTTTCTGCACCTTCCATATTATCTTTGTAATTAGATCATCTGTAATCACAAAATTCATCTCTGGATTACCTTTTGTGCCTTTTCAAGCTATTTTTATGTTGTTATGTTGTTTTTACTCTCCTAAGGCAGGTGACGACAACTTGATGCAGGAAATCAATGAGAATTTGGCTGAGGAGGTGAGGACTTGCTTTTAAAAAATTCATTATAACTTTTAACAATAGTAACAATAGATTCTCTTATAGTGATGAATAACCTTGTGTTCCTTTTTTTTTTTTTGAGATGGAGTTTCGCTTTTGTTGCCCAGGCTGGAGTGCAGTGGCACAATCTCGGCTCACTGCAACCTCTACCTCCCGGGTTCAAACGATTCTCCTGCCTCAGCCTCTCCAAGTAGCTGGGACTACAGGCTACCGGCCACCACGCCTACACTTTTTTTTTTAGAGTTTTTAGTAGAGACGGGTTTCACTGTGGTCTCGATCTCCTGACCTCGTGATCCGCCCGCCTCGGCCTCCCAAAGTGCTGGGATTACAAGCATGAGCCACCGCGCCCGGCCCCTTGTGTTCCTTTTTCAGGCTGGTCTGAACATCACTCACATTTGCCTTCCTCCAGATAGCAGTGAAGCTGAGGGAATAATGGCAGAGCTGTAAACTCTTGCTTCTTCTTTCCTCTTGAGACTTAATAGGCCCATTGGAGTCTCTTAATGATGGCTGGGACAGATCTAACCTTTGCTTGTGGCTGAATGTTAGAGGGGAGAGTTCACTTCTTTTCTCTAGGGTAAATGCTTCATGATATCCTTGTTCCTTGTCATTTGTATGTTTCTACCAAAGACTTGAGCTGCGACTTGTTGAGTTCGGTTGTGTTTCTTCAGCTGCAGTGGCAACATCATCTAGTGGAAGTTGTCAGGCTGAGGTGAGGAAACTGGACCTTGGGCCACATATCGCTGCGCCAGGGCCCAGCCCTTCTGTGGTTAGATTTTCTTCCTACTGGCTTCATGTGATAGAAAACCTCAAATAATGGAATCTTAAATAACATACAAGTTTATTTCTCTCTCCCTCTCTCTTTTTTTTTTTTTTTTTTTGAGATGGAGTTTCACTTTTGTTGCCCAGGCTGGAGTACAGTGGTGCCATCTCGGCTCACTGCGACCTCCACCTCCCAGGTTCAAGCAATTCTCCTGCCTCAGCCTCCTGAGTAGCTGGGATTACAAGTGCGTGCCACCATGCCCTGCTAATTTTTGTATTTTTAGTAGAGACAGGGTTTCACCATTTTGGCCAGGCTGGTCTTGAACTCCTGACCTCAAGTGATCCACCTGCCTCGGCCTCCCAAAGTGCTTGGATTACAGGTGTGAGCTACTGTGCCCGGCCTAGAAGTGTATTTTTCTGGAACATGAATAAAGTTTGAAAGTAGGCAGTCCCTGGTTGGTGGCATCACCAAGTCATAGGAGCTCAGGCTCCTGTCCCTCTGCTCTGCCGCCTTTGTAGTTTGGTTAAAAAGCACTTTGTTCTGATTGATCAATTAGGCCCAGCAGGTCTGCTAGTCATTTGTGAGACAAAAAATGGGAATTTGTAGAGTTTGTATCTGGTCTTGTACTATGTAAACAAGGGGGCATTGGTGAGTCTTATTTGAGTCCTATGGGGAAGGGAAGTTCTTTGCAGTACACAGAGGGTGTAGGGATTTGTTAGTCTTCCCTCTTTTCCAGGATCACAGGGCTCAGGTAAAGTTCATTGTCACCAAGAAGAAAAAGGAAGGACAAAGACAGGCCCCTGCTGTCTTTAAAGACATTTCCTGAAAGTCACAGTTCTACGTCCGTTCGGTTGTTCCCTACCTAGTTGCCTGGCCAACTGCAAGGGAGGCTGGGAAGTGTAGTTTTTATACTAGGAAGCCTTAGATCATTTATTAGCAAGCTAAAAATCAAGAGTTTATTACTAAGAAGAGAAAGGAAACTATATATTGGGTGATAAGTGTTTGCCACACTTGCCATTGTAGCAGGGTACAAATACGAAGTGTTAAATATGTAACAAATACCTGTGATACCAGCAGTGACAGCATGCAAAGGAAGTTGTTGTTCATTTGCAGGATACCCACTGTCTGCAACAGAATTTGCTTTTCTTTCTTTCTTTCTTTCTTTTTTTTTTTTTTTCAGATGGAGTCTTGCTCTGTCAGGCTGGAGTGCAGTGGTGCGATCTTGGCTCACTGCAACCTCTACTTCCCGGGTTCAAGTCATTCTCCTGCCTCAGCCTCCCAAGTAGCTGGGATTACAGGCGCCTGCCACCATGCCTGGCTAATTTTTTGTATTTTTAGTAGAGACGGGTTTCACATGTTGCCGTGTCTCGAACTCCTGACCTCAGGTGATGGCCTGCCTCTGCCTCCCAAAGTGCTGGGATTACAGGTGTGAGCCACCACACTCAGCTGGAATTTGTTTTTCTTTAGGTTGCTTTGCCACTGGTATTTTTTTTTTTTTGAGACGGAGTCTCACTCTGTCACCCAGGCTGGAGTACAATGGCGCAGTCTCCACTCACTGCAACTTCCACCTCCCATGTTCAAGTGATTCTCCCCACTCAGCCTCCCAAGTAGCTGGGATTACAGGCGGGTTCCACCATGATGCCGCTAATTTTTGCATTTTTGTAGGAAGGGTTTCACCATGTTGCCTGGCTGTTCTTGAACTCCTGACCTCAGGTGATCTGCCCTCCCTGGCCTCCCAAAGCACTGGGATTACAGGCATGAGCCACCTCACCTGGCCTTGCCACTGGTATTAATAGCCCTTGATTTTCGTTGTTGTTGTTTATAATTGACACATAATAATTGTGCATGTGTGTGGGGTACAGTGTGGTGTTTCAGTACTTGCATATGTTGTGTAACGATCAAATCAGGTTAGTTACATTCATCACCTAGAACGTTTATCATTTCTTTGTGGTGATAGCTTTCAAGATCTTTTCTAGCTGTCTCGAAATATACAATACATTGTCATTAGGTATAGTCACCCTACTATGTAAGAGAACACTGGAATTTATTCCTCCTATCTAAGTGTAACTTTGTACCTACTGATGGACCAACCTCTCCCCATTTCCCCTCCCCCATCCCTCTCCAGCCTCTGGTAACCACCATTCTATTCTCTATTTCTATGAGATCAACTTTCCTAGATTGCACATGTAAGTGACATACTATGGTATTTGCCTTTCTGCACCTGGCTTATTTCATTTCATGTTATGTCCTCCAAGTTCATCCATGTTGCCACAAATGACAGGATTTCGTTCCTTTTTATGGTTGAATGATATTCCATTGTGTATACAAACCACACTTTCTTTATCCTCCATTAATGGGCACTTGGATTGGTTCCATCTCTTGGCTACTGTGAATAGTGCTGTAATAAACACGGGAATGCAGACGGCTTCTCAGCATAGCGGTTTCAGTTCCCGTGCGTATATGCCTAGTGGTGGGAATGGCTGGGTCATATGGTAGTTGCTTTTTTAATTTTGTGAGAAATCTTCATTCTGTTTTCTCTAATGGCTGTATTAATCTGCATTCCCACCAACACTGTATAAGAGCTCCCCTTTCCACATATCCTCGCCAGCATTTGTTATTGTCATTTTTGATAATAGCCATTCTAGCTTGATATCTCATTGTGGTTTTGATTTGCATTTCCCTGATAATTAATGATGTTGAGTGTTTTGTCATATACCTGCAGGCCATTTGTATGTCCTTTGGGAGATGTCTGTTCACATCTTTTGCCCATTTTTTATTTGAATTATTTGTTTTTTTGTTATTAAGTTATTTGTGTTCCTTATATATTCTGGATGTTAACCCCTTGTCAGACTCATAGTTTGCAAATATTTTCTCCCTTTCCGTAGGTTGTCTCTGCTTCGTTGATTGTTTGCTTTGCTACGAAGAATGTTTTTAGTTTGATATAATCCCACTTGTGTATTTTTGCTTTCGTTGTCTATTTTGTTGAGGTCCTATCCAAAAAAACCTTGTCCAGACCAATGTCATGAAGCATTTCCCCTATGTTTTCTTCTATTAGTTTTATGGTTTGAGACCTTATATTTAAGTCTTTAATTCCTTTTGAGTTGATTTTTATAGAAGTGAGCGATGAGGGCCTAGTTTCATTCTTCTGCATGTGGGTATCCAGTTTTCCCAGTGCTATTTGTTGAAGAGTCTCTCTTTCCACAATGTGTGTTCTTAGTACCTTTGCCTTGACTTATTTTTTGATAAGCAATCATTTATTCTGTATTTTTCTTTGGGAAAATTCTAATAGAGTGAATTTGTATGGTGTTATATTGAAAAAGAGTAAGTACCTTAATTTATTAATTAAGATTTGTGTTGGCATTTGTTGCTTCTACCAAATGCTTGGTACAGGTGACAATAGCTTCCTCACTTCATTCTGGTCTCTGCATGAACATCATGGCCTCTGACCACCCCTCCACCCATCACTCTGTTAACCTTTTACCCCTCTGAACCTTTATTTTTCTGCATATCATTTATTCTTTCCAGTGATTTTATTATTATAATTATAATTTGGAAGGGAGGAACTTCCCTCCTCCACTAGAGTATAAGATCCACGAGGACAGTTTTTTTTTATAGCTGTATTTCCTTTACTTAGAAGTGATACAGAGTAGGTGCTCAAACCATTTGCTGAATGAATGAAAGAATGCCGCATGAATGAAACAAAGCTTTCTTTCTGATTTTGTACCTCAAATGGTTTCCCCTGCCACTGCACAGGTAGTGATTTTTGCTAGGCAATGAAACAAAAATGGTAAATCAACCCTTCCTCAGAGCCTCTGAGTGAGATCTATATGCAAAGATAAGTATCTTCTAACTTATGAGCAAATATTTTTGTTAAGTGATATGAATCAGGATCTTATCTCCTGGCATAAAACAGAGAGGACAAAGCATTGCTTATTTAGAGACACACCCAGACATTCACTAGCTTCCCAAAATGTAGCTTGGTCTTTTTCCTAAATAGTGAATTATTTTGTGTTTCCCATAAAAGGAGCTGGGCATGCTAAGAATTTTTCTAGCATAAGCCTTTGGAAAGGCTTCTTATGTGTCACTGAGGTCCAGATAACCCGAGGGCCTCTGTGACTGCTTGGACGTCATGATTAGTGAGCTGTGTTGAACACATTGTGTTTGAAACGCACAGGCTTAGCTGGGCCATGTTGGAATGCTTCAGATTCATGCTTCCTGTCCTTCCTGAAAACTGGCAGTGTGTTTGGCTTAAAGTATGCTTGTTGACAGAGAAGTGTCCTTTGTCTATCTAAACCTTAATAGCTGTGGAGCTTTGGTTTTGTTCTGTTTTGTCTTTTTCTGGCACAGAGTAGAGCCATAGAAAGGCAGAGAAGTCACTAAATATTCAGCCAAGCCTTTTAATTTTTTTTTTTGAGCCTTGTACACATGATGAAAAGAAAAAAAATAGGCTTTTTATTATGCTTTACACCAAGTCTTCAGCAAGGAGCAAAACAACAACAAACTATAACAGATGCATTTTCATGAATCCACTTTTTATATAAAGCGTCCTTTATTGGGTCTCATTTTCACAAAACTAATTTTTATTTTTTTTTTGTTTTCTCTTTAGATTATAGATGAAATCTTAAAGATTAATGAAGATACCAGAGTACATGGCCTTGCCCTTCAGATCTCTGAGAACTTGTTTAGCAACAAAGTCCTCAATGCCTTGAAACCAGAAAAAGATGTGGATGGGTAAGAAAAGAAAATCAAATAATCAACCTTTATGGCTAAATCACTTTTTCTATTGTGCCTGCTTTTATTTTTCTAAATTTCTTCTATTTATTTCAACTGTGTCAGTAATTAGATGAAAAAAAGTCATTTTAAATATTTCAGGAGTCTAGGTTATTTTTTTTTTTTGAGATGGAGTCTCACTTTGTTGCTCAGGCTAGAGTGCAGTGGCGTGATCTTGGCTCACCACAACCTCCACCTCCTGGGTTCAAGCGATTCTCCTGCCTCAGCCTCCTGAGTAGCTGAGATTACAGGCATGCGCCACCACGCCTGGCTAATTTTTGTATTTTTAGTAGAGATGGGGTTTCACCATGTTGGCCAGGATGGTGTCGATCTCCTGACCTCCTGATCCACCCGCCTCAGCCTCCCAAAATGTTGGGATTACAGGCGTGAGCCACCATGCCTGGCCATCTGTAGCCTTTTAAAATTCTGCATGCAAAAGTTACATATTTTAGAAAATACATTAGCCCTTTTATAGTGCTTCGGTGCCATATGATCTTACACCATCAGATTAATTTAATAAGTTTCAGTCTGACTTATACAATCTTGAGCCAGCTCTATTCTTCTAATAGTTTTTTCCTTGGTAATTCTATCAGACCAGAGAAAAAAACTTAGAAACCTGATTCCCCAGCAGTACCATATTCTATCTTAGTCCCAGGCCAGTTGAGAAAAGCAAAATAAATACTTTTCTTAGTAACACAAGGTTTTATTTGAAATTTGGAGGGGAACATCATAACTATTGGGTGCTGTAATGTTGGGCTGTGGTTCATGTCATGGAGTGACATAAGCTTCGTAGAACAAAGGATACTGGCCGTCTCCAGTCGGGGATAAGCATGCTTCCTGGGGATTAAAACCCCATTTTCCTCCATTGAAATATAGGAAGTGTTTCTTACTGTGGCCAAAAAAAACACAATGTGTTTACAGTTATAGGTTGTAAGCAGATTTATAAAGTTAGATTCCAGATCTGGTAGGCCCTGCAGGGGCTGGATGGGGAGGCTGCCACCTTCCTGAGACACCCAGGAATCTTCCATTCTAGCCATAGACCGAAACACAGACTGAAAAGGTGTCATGAACACCTCCAGTCCTGGCCGGGCACAGTGGCTTGCACCTGTAATCCTAGCACTTTGGGAGGCCAAGGGAGGAGGATCACTTGATCTCAGGAGGTCAAGATCAGCCTGGACAACATAGTGAGACCTCGTCTCTATTTTTTTTTTTTTTGAGACAGGGTCTCGCTCTGTCGCCCAGGCTGGAGTGCAGTGACACGATCTCGGCTCACTGCAAGCTCTGCCTCCAGGGTTCACACCATTCTCCTGCCTCAGCCTCCCAAGTAGCTGGGAATACAGGTGCCCACCACCACACCCGGCTAATTTTTTGTACTTTTAGTAGAGACGGAGTTTCACCGTGTTAGCCAGGATGGTCTTGATCTCCTGACCTCATGATCTGCTTGTCTCGGCCTCCCAAAGTGCTGGGATTACAGGAGTGATCCACCATGCCCGGCCCCTTGTCTCTATTTTTAAGTAAATAATTAAACATTTTTTAAAAAAACAACAACAATCTCCAGTCCTGTCGTAGACTAACTTTAAAAGAGAAGAAGCACTAATCAATGAGAAAACTTTCAGAACTTGAACGGCCTAGGGCATAGTTTCAAGTTTTTCATAAAAGGAGAGGAATTCATGCTGAGGCCCAGCCAGGAAAAACCAAGCCAAACAACAACAACAGACAGCAAAAGGAGAAACTATGAAAATGATTCTAAATGTCTCCATTCTGTTACTGAGATTGACGTGCTCAGTTTAGGCTAGATAGCTGTGGAATGTTTTGTCCTAGATTTGAACAGGGAAAGGCACAGAACCCTTCAGAAGTGTGTGGTCACTCATTTTTTCCACTGCCCCCCACCCCGGCTTCTCAAGGAGATAAATATTGAGGTCAAGTTGAAATCAGACCTGTGACCTGTGCCTCAATCCCAGGTCTTACTGGGTCACTCCAGATTTATAGGATTGGTTCTGGGTTTTGAGTGGACTGCAGGACCATGCTGCTGTGTAACTCTAGGGATGCTAGTCCATTGGGGTCCATTGAAAGGAGCTCCCTGGAGTTGCAAAGCGAAGCCCTGTATGGCCTTAGGCTGTGTCCTGGTGTATTGGCAGAAACAGAACACACTTAGGGTCGGAACCCGGGGTGGGTTTCCTAGGGTGCTGCTTAGAAAATGAATGGCCCTTTGTGCCTGCTTTTCTCTTTATGGGTTTGGTTTTGGTTTTGGAGACAAAGGTCGGCTCTGTTGCGAGGGCTGGGTGCAGTGGCATGATCTCGGCTCACTGCAAGCTCTGCCTCCAGGGTTCACACCATTCTCCTGCCTCAGCCCCCTAGTAGCTGGGATTACAGGCACGTGCCATCATGCCCAGCTACTTTTTGTATTTTTAGTGGAGTCGAGGTTTCGCCATGTTGGCCAGGCTAGTCTCGAACTCCTGACCTCATGTGATCCACCTGCCTCAGCCTCCCAAAGTGCTGGGATTACAGGCGTGAGCCACCAAGCCTGGCCCTCTTTAATTCATTTTTATGTATTCTATCTATCAAACATTGATTTGGATGTTATTTGGGGTTAATATATGTACATTACATGTGAGTGATTTTTTTGGCTGGGCTTTGACTTAACCTACTCCTTTATTTTCTGATTCAGAGTAACAGACATAAACCTGGGGAAGTTGGCGGGAGGGGATGCCCATGAATGTTTTGTTTCACCTGTTGCCAAAGCTGTAATTGAACTTCTTGAAAAATCAGGTAGGATGCTCCTTGAGAAATGCTGCTGATTTCTATTTATTGGTATTTACATTATTTTTAATAAGGATTTGCTTGGGGAAGAATTAAAAATTTTTTTATTATTATTATTATAATTTGGAAAGGAAGAACTTCCCTCCACTCACCTAGAGTCTCTCAGATCCGAGGACAATTTTTATGGCTGTATTTCCTTTGCTTAGAAGTGATGCAGTGATTGCTCAAACCATTTGCTGAATAGATGGCGTCGCGCGAATACGAAACGGCGCTCTTTCTGATTTTGGCGTCAAACTGGTTTCCCCTACCCTGCACAGGTAGTGTTTTGCTAGGCAATGGAAACAAAATGGGGTAAATCAACCCATCCTCCAGAGCCTCTGAGTGAGATCTATATGCAAGATAAGTGCATCTTCCTTATGAGCAAATATTTTTTGTTAAGTGATATGAATCAGGATCTTATCTGGCATAACAACAGAGAGGACAAAGCATTTACTTTATTTAGAACCCCACCCAGACATTTCACTAGGCTTCCCCAAAGGGTGTAGCTTGGTCTTTTCTGAATAATTGAATTGTTGTGTTTCCCATAAAGGAGGCTATTTGGGCATGCTGGGGTGCTCACACGCTTTTCACCAGAAGCCTTTGGAAAAGGCTTCTTATGTGTACTAAGTTCCAAGATAAGCCAGGGCCTCTCTGTGAGCTGCTTGGACGTCATGATTAATTGAGCTGTGTTGAACACATTGTGTTTAAGCAAGCTTAGCTAGGCCATGTTGGGATGCTTCAGATTCATGCTTCCTGTCCTTCCTGAAAACTGGCAGTGTGTTTGAGCTTTAGTATGCTTGTTGACAGAGAAGTGTCCTTTGTCTACCTAAACCTTAATAGCTGTTGAGCTTTGGTTTTGTGCTGTTTGTCTTTTTTTTTTTTTTTTTTTCTGGCACAGAGTAAGAGCCATAGAGGGCGAGAGTCACTAAATATTCCAATAGCAGCCTTTTAATTTTTTTGAGCCCCTTGTACGCATGATGAAAAAGAAAAAATAGGCTTTTTATTATCACTACCTCAAGTCTTCAGCAAGACAAAGTAACAACAAACTATAATAGATGCATTTTCCTTGAATCACTTTTTATATAAAAGTCCTTTATTGGGTCTCATTTCTGAAAACTAATTTCTATTTTTTGTTTCTCTTTGCCTAGATTATAGATGAAATCTTAAAGATTGAAGATGCGCCAGAGTGTACATGTACTTGCCTTCAGATATCTGAGAACTTGTTTTAAGCAGCAGTCCTCAATGCCTTGAAACCAGAAAAGATCGATGTGGATGGTCAGAAAATAGGAAATCAAATAGCCAATCAATATGGCTAAATCTCTTTTTTCTAACGAAACACCTGCTTTTATTTTTCTAAATTTCTTCTATTTATTCGCTATATCAGTAATTAGATGTGAAAAAAAGTCGTTTTAAATATTTCCCAAGTCTAGGTTATTTTTTTTTTTTTGAGGATGAGTCTGCTTTGTTTGCTCTGAGGCTAGGAGTGCAGTGGTGATCTTGGCTCACCCACAGCCTCCCACCTCCTGGGTTCCAAGCCTCCTGCCTCAGCCGGCCTCCTGAGTAGCTGAGATTACAGGCATCGCCTGCATGCACCAGCTGGTACACGTATTTTTAGTAGAGATGGGGTTTCACCATGTTGGCCAGGATGGTGTCAGATCTCCTGACCTCCTGATCCACCCTCGCAGCCTCCCAAAATGATGTTGGGATTACAGAGTGAGCCACCATGCCTGTGTCTGGCCTTTTAAAATTCTGCATTAAAGTTGCATATTTTTAGAAAACTAGCCCTTTTATAGGTACTTGGTGCCATATGATCTATCAGATTAATTTAATAAGTTTCGAATCCCAACATACAGAGTATCTTGGTAAGCTCTATTCTTCTATGGTTTTTTCCTTGGTGGAACCTAGCCAGACCAAGAAAAAAACTTAGAAACCTGATTCCCCAGCAGTACCATATTCTATCTTAGTCCCAGGCCAGTTAGGGAAAGCAAAATAAATACTTTTCTTAAATAACACAAGTTTATTTGAATTTGGAGGAACATCATAGCACTATTGGGTGCTGCTGTCGCCCCAGGCTGTAGTTTCATATCATGGAGTGGCCTAAGAACAAAGGATACTGGCGTCCTCCCGAGTCGAAAGGGATAAACGCATGCTTCCTGGGGATTAAAACCCCATTTTCCTCCATTGAAATATGATGTTTCTTACTGTGGCCAAAAAAGCAAATGTTTTACAGTTATAGGTTGTAACAGATTTATAAGTTAGATTCCAGGTCTGAGTGGCCCTGCAGAGCTGGATGGGAGGCTGCCACCTTCACAAGACACAGGAATCTTCCATTCTAGCCATAGACGAAACACAGACTGAAAAAGGTGTCATAGACACACCTCCAGTCCTGGCGAGACACAGTGGCTTGCACCTGTAATCCCTATGCTTGCTTTGGGAGGCCAGGGAGGAGGATCACTTGATCTCGGAAGTCCAAGATCAGCCCGTGGACGGCATAGTGAGACCTCGTTACCCTCGTACTTTTTGAGACAGGGAGGCTCTAGCCAAGCCCAGGCTGGAGATGCAGTGACCACGATCCTGCAAACCACTGCAAAGCTCTATGCCAGGGTTCACGCCCATTCTCTCCTTTGACCTCCCCGTGGCTGAGGTCTGGAGTGCCACCACCGACTAATTTTTTTTTGTACTTTTAGTGAGAGGCGGGGTTTCACCTTACGTGTTAGCCGGGATGGTCTTGATCTCCTGACCTCACTTGATCTGCTTGTCGGCCTCCCAAGTGCTGGGATTACAGGAGTGATCACATGCCGTACTTGATGCTCTATTTTTAACAGTAAATAATTAAACAGTTTTTAAAAAACAACAACAATCTCAGTCCTGTCTTGAGACTAATTTTTAAAGGGAGAATAAGCGCTAATCAGTAACTTTCAGGGAACTTGGTACGGCCTGAGGCATGGGGTTTCAAGTCTTTCATAAAAGAGGAGAGGAATTCATGCTGCTGAGTTTCAGCCAAAACCAAACCAAACAACAACAACAGAGAGTAAAAAGGAGGATTATGAAAATGGTTCTAAATGTCTTCATTCTGTTACTAATAACTGCGGATTGGCGTGCTCAGTTTAGGCTAGAATGGCTGTGGAATGTTTGTCCCTAGGTTGAACAGGAAAAGCTGCAGGACCAGCCTTAAATTATGTCTGCGGTCACTCATTTTCCTACACCCCCACCCGACTTCTCAAGGAGATAAATATTAAGGTCATGTTGAAATCAGACCTGTGACCTGTGCCTCAATCCCAGGTCTTACTGGGTCACTCCAGATTTATAGGATTGGTTCTGGGTTTTGAAGGGACTGCAGGACCATGCTGCTGTGTGACCCTAGCCTAGGGATGCTCTAGTCCATGGGGGTCCATTGAAAGGAGCTCCCTGGAGTTGCAAAGTGAAGCCCTGTATGGCCTTAGGCTGTGTCCTGGTATACTGGCAGAACCAGAACACCCAAGGTCAGGGCCAGGGTGGAAGTTTCCTAAGGTACTGCCTTAGAAAATGAATGGCCTTTATTGCCTGCTTTCTCTTTATGGGTTTGGTTTTTTGGTTTTTGAGACAAAGTCTCGCTCTGTTGCCGAGGCTGGAGTGCAGTGGCGGATCTCGGCTCACTGCAGCCTGCCTGCTGCCTCCCCGGGTTCAGCGATCCTCCTGCCTCAGCCCCCTAGTAGCTGGGATTACAGGCCGCACATTGCCAGCTACTTTTTTTGTGTTAATTGAGTGGGTTTGCATGCATGGTGGCCAGGCTAGTCTCCCGAACTCCTGACCTCATGTGATCCACCTGCCTCAGCCTCCCCAGTTAACGGGATTGAAGTGAGCCACCAAGCCTGGCCCTCTTTAATTCATGTTTATGTATTCTATCCATCAAACTGTTAGTTGGATGTATTTGGGGTTCAATATATGTACATTACATGAGTGATTTTTTTTTGGCTGGGCTTTGACTTAACCTACTCCTTTATTTTCTGATTCAGAGTAACAGACATAAACACTAGAGAAGTTGGCGGGAGGGATGCCCATGAATGTTTTGTTTCACCTGTTGCCAAAGCTGTAATTGAACTTCTTGAAAAATCAGGTAGGATGCTCCTTGAGAAATGCTGCTGATTTCTATTTATTGGTATTTACATTATTTTTAATAAGGATTTTGCTTGAGGAAAATTACAGGTAACATTATTATTATGATATCCTTTTAGGATGTTTCTAGAAGATTCTAACTGAACATAGAAGTGATATTTCACGTTGCCTTTTTTTATTTTTCTCATCTTTTGGGAGATACAAATGAATACCTAGAAACTTTTTCTAGTAAGACCATCTTATAAATTAAAAGAGAAATTAGTAGAGATAAATGATTAGCCCTGTTTTAAACATGCTCAGTTTCTCTCACGAAACAGTCAAAGTAACCACAGTAAAATATATTTCCAGCTTCAGCTTACTAAATCT
This sequence comes from Hoolock leuconedys, assembly GCA_023748175.1. Taxonomy (NCBI): domain Eukaryota; kingdom Metazoa; phylum Chordata; class Mammalia; order Primates; family Hylobatidae; genus Hoolock; species Hoolock leuconedys. The sequence continues at coordinate 106,765 of JAKGGE010001521.1, forward strand.
GTCAATATGTAGCCTTAGATAAGACTTATATTGAAGACTTAAATGAGGCCAGGCACAGTGGCTCATGCCTATAATCTCAGTGCTAGGTGAGGCTAAGGCCAGAGGATCACTTCAGGCCAGGAGTTCGAGACCAGCCTGGGCAAACATACTGAGACCTTGTCTCTACAAAAAAAATTTAAAAATTATCTGGGTATGGTGGTGTGCACGTGTAGTCCCAGCTATGCTGGAGGCTCAGTCGGGAAGATCGCTTGAGCCCAGGAGTTTGAGGTTATAGTGAGCTGTGATTGCACCACTGCACTGTAGCCTGGGCAATATAGTAAGACCCTGCCTCAAAAAAAGAAGAAGAAGAAGAAGAGGAAAAAGAGGAAGGAGGAGGAGGAGGAGGAAGAAGAAGAGGAAGAAAAGGAAGAAGAGGAAGAGGAAGAGAGAAGAGAGAAGAAAAGAAAGAAGAAAGAAGGAAGAAGCCATTAGATGTAGTTTACGGCACAGGAACCTAGGTTGGGATTTATTGGTGAGCAGCTTGCTTTTCAGTAGTCAGGACTTAATTTCCATTGTTGTCCCCTTGACTTGGCATTTTTATGTCAGTGTAATAGAAATGAATATTTTCTCTTTCTTCATTATTAAATTTAATGAGTAAATTACTACCAAGTATTTATATATTTAAGGGCTTTCTGAGAATATAAAGATTCAACTAATTGGGCCGGCGCGGTAGCTCACACCTGTGTTCCCATTTGGGTGAGCCCAGGAGTTTGAGACCAGCTTGGGGAACATAGGGAGACTCCATCTCTACCAAAAAAAATTTTTTTTTAAATTAGCCAGGTGTGGTGACATGTGCCTGTAGTCCCGGTACTCGGGAGGCTGAGGTAGGAGAATCGCTGGAGCCTGGGAGATCAAGGCTTCGGTGAGCTGTGATCACACCACAGCACTCCATCCTGGGCAATAAGCAAGATCCTATCTGAAAAAAAATAAAAAAGGAGAAGAAAAAATTCAACTAACTAAATATTTTTCTCTACTCCAATTTGAATAGAAATGAAGCAAATGCCCCTCCCTACCCCTGAACATCCAACAATCAAAGAAAAATTTCAAGTATGCATGTAAGTTTTATTAAAAGCAGCAATATCCAGGATATATATGCTTTTGGACAGTAATATTAAGTCTGGGAATCTATGAAATAATCCATATATACAGTGCTTTTTCATTACATGGATTATCAAGATGAAGATTCTGCTTACTTCATTAGAAAGTACTCAAAAGAAAAAGAGTAAATTAGGCTGCTTGGAATTATACATATTGTGGAAGAAATTAAAGCAACAGGAATTGAACCAAAAGGGTTTGAATAGAGAACCCTTGTTGATTATAACACCCCACCCTAGTTCATAGTCAGCTGTAGGTTGGTGCTGAGAAAGGTCGTTTAAAAGGGTTTTTTGTTGTTGTTGAGACATTCTTGTTCTGTTGCCCAGGCTGGAGTGCAGTGGCGTGATCTTGGCTCACTGCAACCTCTGCCTCCCAGGTTCAAGTGATTTTCCTGCCTCAGACTTCCAAGTAGCTGGGATTACAGGCATGTGCCATGACGCCTGGCTAATTTTCTATATTTTAAGTGGAGACGGGGTTTTACCATGTTGGCCAGGCTGATCTTGAACTCCTGACCTGAAGTGATCTGCCTGCCTCGGCCTCCCAAAGTGCTGGAATTACAGGTGTGAGCTACCACACCCAGCCTAAAAGGGTCTTTTTCTTAAGATAAAGTTCTTAAAGGAAAGATCTGAAGTTTTGAGTATAATATTGAATTTTATTTGGTTAGTAGGTGTCAACCTAGATGGAAAGAAGATTTTGGTAGTGGGGGCCCATGGGTCTTTGGAAGCTGCTTTACAATGCCTGTTCCAGAGAAAAGGGTCCATGACAATGAGCATCCAGTGGAAAACACGCCAGCTTCAAAGTAAGGTAAATTTCATGTTGGAAACATACATCTTGTAGGCTTATGTTAGAACAGAAGAAAGTCTAGAAATTTATAAGCTAAGCACTTAATTCAAGAAAGTAGAGGAAGAAAATTGAATAGACCCATATCCATTAAAGACATTGAATCAGTCTACTCACCAAACAAACAAACAAGAAAAGGCGACAGGTGGTTTTACAAATGAGCTCTATCAAACAATGAACAGATCATTCTAATACAATCCTTTTCTCCAGCAAATGGAAAAAGAAGGAACCTGGCCTAACAGACTTTATGAGTGCCAAACCAAACAAGGACAAGATGCGAAAGGAAAATTAACAGGCCAGTTTCAGCTATGAATATAAATGAAATAATCATGAGCGAAATCTGAGAACACAAAATACAGCAGGAAGTAGGGTTTATTTTTGGATTTCCAGGTGATTGAACATGAGAAAATCTATCACTGTAATTCACCACATGATGATTAAAAACTAAATTCTCACCACAGTAAGTACAGAACAGTCATTTGGTAAATCTAGTATCCATTATGACCCTTTTGAAAGTAATTATAATTTTGATGAAAATTATTAAGAAGACCTATATAAAAGCAGAGGTATCATCTTCACGGAGAAGATGCAATATCTTAAAGATATTAATTGTCTGCAAATTATAAGTTCCTGACATATTTTTTGTAGAATTTGGACAATCTGATTCTGGAAATCCAAAACAGCATGACAAAGACAGTCAAGACAATTTTGTGGAAAAACTAGGTGGGAGACATTCCCACCACATAGTGTGAATTATTATGCACTTACAGTAATTAGGATAATATGGTAGACAAACAGACAATCGGAACAGAAGAAAGTGGAAATTTATGCATATATGGAGTTTTGAGAGCAGGTACTGCAGATCAATGGGGAAAAGATTAACTATTAAAGGCCTGGTGTGGTGGCTCACACCTGTAATCCCAGAACTTTGGGAGGCTGAAGCAGGCGAATCACTTGAGCTCAGGAGTTTCAGACCAGCCTGACCAATATGGTGAAACAATCACCTCCTAAAAAAATACAAAAATTAGTGGGACATGGTGGGGTGTGCCTGTAGTCCCAGCTACTTTGGGAAACTGAGGTAGGAGAATTGCTTGAACCTGAGAGACAGAGGTTGCAGTGAGCTGAGATTGTGCCACTGCACTCCAGCCTGGGGCAACAGAGTAGACCTGGCTCAAAAAAAATAAAAAAGAAGTGTCTTCTATCAACTATGAATGGATCAAGACTGTGAATATTTCTGAGAAAATTATTGCTGTTAGTATGAATGTTTTCAGTGCTTATGGTAACTTTGGGGCACAGAAAAAAAAACAAACATGTACATTTATAAGAAAAAGAGAAAAGAGCTACCGTAGTATACCTTGGTTTTACAGATGAGAAACTGAGGCCTTTTTTTTTTTTAGAGACTATTGCCCACGCTTGTAATCCAGAAAAGGCCCAGTACCAGTCCTGGGCTATATTTCCACTTAGTGTCTCAGAACTACCTGGACTCTCTTAAAAATGTGCATTTCTGGGCTCCACTGAGACACGTTGAATCAGACTCTCTCTGGGGCTAAACACCAGAACCACTATTTTTTTTGAGGTAGAGTTCTGCTGGAGTGCAGTGGCGCAGATCTGCTCATTGCAGCCTCTTACCCCTGGGTTCAAGTGGTTCTCCTGCCTCAGCCTCTGAGTAGCTGGGATTACAGGCATGCACCACCACACCTGGCTAATTTTTGTATTTTTTACCAGAGATGGAGCCACCATGTTGGCAGATGTAATCTCAACTCCTGACCCTGCGATCCTGGGCTCCACCTTGGCCTCCTGAAGTGCTGGGATTATAGGTGTGAGCCACTGCACCTGGCCTGGAACCTTATTTTGGCCCAAACCTCCAGTGATCCCATACCATGAGTCATTGGGACCCACACCTAGGGCTTTCTCTGACCCAGACAAAAAATAAGAACCCGTATATGTGCCAAATTCACAGTCACAAATAGGCTGAAAGAGCGTATAAGGGCTCCCTCAGTCGCCTCTTTGCTGATGGTTGATTTAGTGTTTATTTCTATAAGGTACTTGTAAACTCTCTCCCATATGGTCACATTTATTCAGCACAATAATACAATTAATTCCCCTGGGGAAATGAAGTAGTTTTATCCCAAGTGTTTCCTGCAAACAAAACAAACTGAAATGTTCCCAGGTTAGGATAGTTGCCTGCACCCAGTCCATCTGTTCCAGTAGAAAGGCTGGTCCTGGCTTGTGAGTCTGGAGCAGCCTCCCTCTAAAGCTCGGGCCAAGCACTGCAGTGCCTCCAGTTCCATTTGTCACTGCGTTCCCTCTGAAAACTGGGGAAGCTTCCCACGCCCTTCTGCTCTTGCACAAAATTGCTGATGGCATTGGCTGGAACTTCTTCACCCTGCATTTTGTTAGGTGCAAGACCCCTGTCGAGACTGAAAACAAAATGTAAAGTGGTCTTAGTGCACTGAAGTCTGGGGTTGCTGTGGCTGAGCCTTTGTCTATTGTGAGAGGGGAAAGCTAGCTCCCCAGTGCTCACATGCTGCCATGGTCATATCAGAGGTGAGGGAAGGTGGTTCCTGCAGTCGCTTCCTCCCAGAAGGTTCCAGGAAAGAGCTGGAGTTCCCAACACTTTTTTTTTTTTTTGAGACGGAGTCTTGCTCCTGTTGCCCAGGCTGATTTCAGTGGCACAACTTCTCAGCTCACTGCAACCTCTGCCTCCCAGGTTCAAGCCATTCTCCTGCCCTAGCCCTTCCCAGTAGCTGGGATCAGGTGCCTGCCTCACCACACCCAGCTAATTTTTGTATTTCAGGAGATGGGGTCTACCCATATTGGCCAGGGTGGTCTCAAACTCCTGACCTTGTGATCCACCTGCCTCAGCCTCCCAAAGTGCTGGGATTACAGGTGTGAGCCACCATGCCTGGCCTTTTTTTTTTTTTCTTTTTTTAGAAAGAAATTGAGTCTTGCTCTGCCACCAGGCTGGAGTGCAGTGGTGCAGTCATATCTTACTACAGCCTGAAACTCATGGTCTCCAAGCAGTCCTCCAGCTTCAGCCTCCTGCATCTGGGACCATGCATGCACCCACCACGCCCCAGCTAAATTCTTATAGAGATGTGGGATCTCTGTTAGCAGTACTCCAGGCTGGTCTCAACCCCTAGCCCTCAAGTAGTCCTCCGCCCCTGGCTCCTCCCTCAAAGTGCTGGGACCACAGGCAGTGTATGCCACCATGCCAGGCCTCTGCACCACCTTACCTAGGCCTGCTCACCCCAGGGTCATAACCTCGCTCAGAGTATGGAGGGGTGAAGGTGGCTGGTGCTGGGCATTAGGCAGATACAGGTGCAGACTATATTGTGGACTCAGAGGACCGGAGAAGCTCCCTCATCCTCTCCCTAGGAGGTTTTGATACTGTTTCAAAGTGGGCTCCAGTGTTTCCCCTGGAACCTTTCCTCCTTCCTTCCTTACCTACTCCTTCTTTAAATCTTTGGACCTGGAATTTATCTTGGCTTGACACTCCTTGTCCAACAGTGAGCCCCTGCCTCTACTCCTCAAGCACCTTTGTCTCACTTCCTCTTCCCAGAATTTATTTGTTTCTCCCCATGGACCCATACTCAGGGTTTTAGGAGGATGGCAGCTGGAGTATGTAGGAGTGAGAAGGGATTATTTACAGTGTGAACCCAAAGCTTTATTATAGCAAACTTGGAAATACAAGAGAAAATTCACCCCTAGAAAATTATTGTAAACATCTAGTTTGTTTCCCCTGCATATGTTAAAACTGGATTGCTACATTTTACCTTTGTGTTAGTGTCCTGATTTCATTGTTACGCCTCCACACACTGTGGCACTTGAGGTAAGGTCCTCTGTGGTCTGATTATTTTCTAATTTGGAGGAATGAACCTCTCTGAGAAAAAAATGAGTTGTGTCAGTCCATACTCATTAACCAAGAAATCACAATGTTGTTTTTCTTTCTCAATGTAGAGAGAAGCTTGGTCTAGAATTCAAAGAAGTTCTAAGTTTATTGCAAGAAAAAACCTGCCTTCAGCCGGTTCTGTGCAATTATCCAGGTAAGCCAAGAACAACGCTCAGTCCCACAATTCTTAGGGATGTCTTCAATTTAGAAATGATTGTATACAAAAGAGGATTGCATTTCTGCCAAAGAGGAGAGGGCCCAGTTGGCAATGCTGTTTTCTTTGGTCTTTGCCTTTGGGGTCAATGGGTATAAGCACCGTCCCTGCTTAAATGTGTCTCTTCTGCGGAATTCTCCTGAGGCATGGGTAGTTTCACAGGTCTGGGATTAGGCACCACATGCATTGTAATACACAGGATATATCATGGTCCACATGTGTACCACAAATGCTTCACTAAACGTGATTTGAAGGTGCTGGGGAAAAAAAGTGGCATTTCCTTTTTCAATAGACACAGATGCTAGATGAAACATGGATATTTGGTCATCTTACCTCTATCTTTTAAAACCTGTTGTAAACTTAATGGGACAAAAGTCATTACCTCCCATCAGAAGGGCTTTGTATCTCCATACTTCTTTTATTGCAGCCTCTTGTCTCTTGAGGCCACAGTTGTCTCCAGCTGCCATCCCGCTTTAGCATACTTGTGTGATGGTGCCGCAAGAAATAATGAGGTGAGCTGCCTGAAGTAAACACAGCCCGACAGTTAATAAGCACCGCTGGGTTTGGCACCACTTAGGGTAGGTCAAACTAGCAGCCTGTGGTTCCACTGTGCCATGTATTTCAGGGATTACAGAGCTGTGCCTTCAAGCTACTTACACTTTGGGATCTGTGTTACATCTCATTAGGAAGATAGACAAGTTAGAACAATAGAAAGAAAATTAGATTAGGCTCAGGCCTCCCCTAGGAATCTGCTGACCCCTGGCTTCTCTCCATCTGAAAGGCAAACCATTTCAACCCTACCCTTGCGTCCCCATTTTGGCTCTTCTTGTGATGGGTCTTGCTCTGTTGCCTGCACTGGAGTGCAATGGCATGATCTTGGCTTACCGCAGGCTTTGACCTCCTGGGCTCAAGCTGCATCCTCCCACACCAGCCTCCTGAGTAGGACTGCAGGCATGCAGCATCACAAAGTGTCTCGGGCTAATTTTTGTATTTTGTAGAGATGTGGTTTCACCATGTTGCTCAGGCTGGTCTCAACCTGGGCTCCGGGCAATCCACTGCCTCAGTCTCCTTAAAAGTGCTGGGATTACAGCATGAGCCACTGTGCCCAGCTCTCTAGTGTCCTCATTTTAGAGAGGAAATTGGCTAAGCTACCATTCAAGTGCCTTCTAATAGGAGGGATATTTTCCTTAAAAAAAAGTGACATAATTTGAAGGCCTGAGGAATTACCTTGTTAAATACTGGGTTCCTAGTCCCTTTTATAAGCAGTAAGATTGTTTTTCTGCACCTTCCATATTATTCCTTGTAATTAGGATCATCCAAAATCACAAAATCTGGTCTCTGATTACCTGTGCCTTTTCGCTATTTTATGTTGTTATGTTGTTTTTTTACCTCCAAGGCAGTGGTGTGACTACTAACCTGATGCAGGAAATCAATGAGAATTTACTGAGGAGGCCAGGGACTTGTTTTAAAAATTCATTATAACTTTTAACAATAGTAACAATAGATTCTCTTATAGTGATGAATAACCTTGTGTTCCTTTTTTTTTTTTTTTTTTGAGATCTTAGGTCTCGCCTTGTCAGCCCAGGCTGGAGTGTGCAGTGGCACAATCCTCGGCTCACTGTAAGCTCCACCTGGTTCACACCATCTCCGTCTCAGCCTCCAAGTAGTTAGACTACAGGCGCCAACACGCCTGGCTAATTTTTTTTTTGTATTTTTAGTAGAGACGGGTTTCACTGTGGTCCTGGTCTCCTGACCTCAAGGATCCCCGGCCTCCCAAAGTGCTGGGATTGCCATGAGCCTCAACGCTACCGCCCCTTTGTGTTCCTTTTCAGGCTGGTCTGGAACATCACCTCACATCTGCCTCCAGATAGCAGTGAAGCTGAGGGAATAATGGCAGAGCTGTAAACCTGGTTTCTTCTTTCCTCTTGAGACTTAATAGGCCCATTGGTCTCTTAATGATGGCTGGGAGCTGTTCAACCCTTGCTTCTGTGGCTGAATGTTAGGAGGGGGAGAGTCTACCTCTTTCTCTAGGGTAAATGTTTCCATGATATCCTTGTTCCTTGTCATTTGTATGTTTCTACCAAAGACTTGAGCTGCACTCTGTTGAGTTCGGGTTGTGTTTCTTCAGCTGCAGTGGCAACACTCATCTAGTGGAAGTTGTCAGCTGAGGTGAGGAAACTGGACCTGGGGCCACGCATCACGCTACCAGGGCTCAGCTCCCTTCTGTGGTTGGGATTTTCTCCCACTGGCTCTCATGTGATAGAAAACCCCAAATAATGGAATCTTAAATAACATACAAGTTTATTTCTCTCTCTCCCTCTCTCTCTCTTTTTTTTTTTTTTTTGAGATGGAGTTTCACTCCTTTTGTTGCCCAGGCTGGAGTAAGAGGCCATCTGGCTCACTGCACCTCCACCCCAGGTTCAAGTAATTCCTCCTGCCTCAGCCTCCTGAGTAGCTGGGATTACAAGCACACCATGCCCTGCTAATTTTTGTATTTTTAGTAGAGACAGGGTTTCACCATTTTGCCAGGCTGGTCTTGAACTCCTGACCTCAAGTGATCTGACCTGCCCCGCCTCCCCCAAAGTGCTTGATTACAGGTGTGATACTGTGTCCGCCTAGAAGTGTATTTCTTCTGGAACATGAATAAAGTTTCCAGGCAGGGTAGTCCCTGGTTGGTGGCATCACCAAGTCATAGGAGCCTAGGCTCCTGTCCCTCTGCTCTGTCACTTTGTAGTTTGGTTAAAAAGCACTTTGTTCTGATTGGGATCAATTAGGCCCAGCAGGTCTGCTAGTCATTTGTGAGACAAAAAATGAATTTGTAGAGTTTGTATCTGGTCTCTGTACCTATGTAAACAAGGGGCATTGGTGAGTCTTATTTGAGTCCCATGGGGAAGGGAAGTTCTTTGCAGTACACAGAGGTGTAGGGATTTGTTGGCCTCCTCTTTCCAGGATCACAGGGCCAGGTAAAGTCTATTGTCACCAAGAAGAAAAGGAAGGACAAAGACAGGCCCCTCAAGGTCTTTTAAAGACATTCCCGAAAGTCACAGGCTCCCTAATGTCCGGTCTGGTTGTTCCCTCACCTAGCTGTCTGGCCAACTGCAAGGGGAGGTTGAAGTAGTTTTATACTAGGGAAGTCTTAGATCATTTATTACAAGCTAAAATCCAAGAGTTTATTACCAAGAAGAGAAAGGAAACTATATATTAAGGATAAGTGTTTGCCACACTTGCCATTGTAGCAGGGTACAACACGTGAAAGAATATGTAACAATACCTGTGATACCAGCAGTGACAGTACGCAAAGGAAGTTGTTGTTCATTTGTAGATACCCACTGTCTGTAAACAGAATTTGTTTTTTCTTCTTTCTTCTTTCTTTTTTTTTTTTTTTTCAGATGGAGTCTTGTCTTTGTCAGGGCTGGAGTGCAGGAAGTGATCTTGGCTCACTGCAACCCTACCTCCCGGTTCAAGTCATTCTCCTGCCTCAGCCTCCCAAGTAGTTGATTACAGCATGCCTGCCACCATGCCTGGCTAATTTTTTTTGTATTTTTAGTAGAGATCGGGTTTCATCATGTTGACCAGGGTTGGTCTCGAACCTCTGGACCTCAGGGTGATGGCCTGCCTCTGCCTCCCAAAGTGCTGGGATTACAGGTGTGAGCCACCACACTCAGCTGAATTTGTTTTTTCTTTAGGTTGCTTCTACACTGGTATTTTTTTTTTTTTTGAGACGAGTCTCACTCCTTGCTCACCCAGGCTGGAGTACAATGGCCAGCCTCCACCACTGCAACTTCCACCTCCCATGTTCAAGTGATTCCCTCCCACTCAGCCTCCCAAGTAGCTGGGATTACAGGCAACTACCACAAGTGCCTAGCTAATTTTGTACTTTTTTGTAGAGATAGGGTTTCACCATGTTGGCCTGGCTGTTCTTGAACTTCCTGACCTCAGGTGATCTGCCCTCCTGGCTCCCTCCCAAAGCACTGGGATTACAGGCATGAGCCACCCCACCTGGCTCCTTGCCACTGGTATTAATAGCCCTTGATTTTCAAGCATTGCTGTTTCTATGGACACATACACCTGTGCATGTGTGTGGGTACAGTGTGGTGTTTCAGTAATTCTGCATGTTGTGTAATCCATCAAAATTCAGGTTATAAGCTACATTCATCACCTAGAACGCTTATCATTTCTTTGTGGTGATATATTGTCCTCAAATATACAATACATTGTCATTAGGTATAGTCACCCCACTATGTAAGAGAACACTGAATTTATTCTCCCATCTAAGTAACTTTGTACCTACTGATGGACCAACCTCCCCATTTCCTCCCTCATCCCTCTCCAGCCTCTGGTAACCACCATTCCATCTCTATTTCTATGAGATCAATCCTCCTAGATTGCACATGTAAGTGACGCCACCAGTATTTACCTTTCTGCACCTGGCTTATTTCATTTCATGTTATGTCCCTCCAGGTTCATCCATGTTGCCACAAATGACAGGATTTCATTCCTCTTTTTATGGTTGAATGATACCCATTGTGTACAAACCACACTTTCTTTATCTTCCATTAATGGCACTTGATTGTTCCACTTTGCCACTGTGAATAGTGCTGTAATAAACACGGAATGCAGACGCTCAGCATAGCGGCTCTTAGTCTCCCGTATGACATGCCTAGTGGTGGGAAATGGCTAATATATGGTAGTTGCTTTTTAATTTTGTGAGAAATCTTCACTGTTTTCTAATGGCTGTATTAATCTGCATTCCCACCAACACTGTATAAGAGCTCCCTTTCCAATATTATCCTCACTTCAGCATTTGTTATTGTCATTTTTTGATAATAGCCATTCTAGCTTTGATATCTCATTGTGGTTTTGATTTGCATTTCCCTGATAATAATGTGGGATGTTGAGTGTTTTATTTATATACCCAGGCTTTCATTTTGTATGTCCTTGGGAGATGTCTAATTCACATCTTTGCCCATTTTTATTTGAATTATTTGTTTTTTTGTTGCTGCTATTTGTGTTCCTTATATATTCTGGATGTTAACCCTACATTTAGACTCATAGTTTGCAAATATTTTCTCCTTTCCGCAGGTTGTCTCCTGCTTTGTTGACTATTGTTTCTGCTATGAAGAATGTTTTAGTTTGATATAATCCCACTTGTGTATTTTTTGTTTATTGCCTATTTTGTTGAGGTCCTATCCAAAAAAACCTGCCCAGACCATGTCACAGCTATCATATGTTTTCTTCACAAGGTTTTACAGTTTGAGACCTATATTTAAGTCTCTTTTACCCTTTATTGGATTTTTATAGCTTGTTTATGAGGGGCCTAGTTTCTGCCCTTTCTCTGCATGTGGGTATCCAGTTTTCCAGTGCTATTTGTTGAAGAAATTTCTTCCACAATGTGTGTTCTTAGTCCCTTGCTCTGATCTCTATTTTGATAAGCAATCATTTATTCTGTATTTTTCTTTGGAAAATCTCTACAGAGTGAATTTGTATGGTGTTATATTGAAAAGAGGGCACCTTAATTTATTAATTAAGATTTATGTTGGCATTTGTTGCTCTACTCAATGCTTGGTGAAGAAAGACAGTGAAGCTTCCTCACCTCTCATCTCCGGTCTCTGTGAAGGGATTGATCATGGCTCTGGACCACCCCTCCACCCATCACTCTGTTAGCCTCCTTTCTTTTACCCCACTGAACCTTTTATTTTTCTGCATGTCATTTATTCTTTCCAGTGATTTTATTATTATTATTATAATTTGGAAGGGAGAACTTCCTCCACTAGAGTATAAGATCCACGGCGACAATTTTTTTTATAGTTGTATTTCCCTTTACTCTAGAAGTGATACAGAGTAGGTGCTCAAACCATTTGCTGAATGAATGAAAGAATGCCTATTGCACGAAACAAAGCTTTCTTTCTGATTTTGTGTACCTCAAATGGTTTCCTGCCACTGCACAGGTAGTGATTTTGTTGTGGGCAATGAAACAAAAATGGTAAATCAACCTTCCTCAGAGCCTCTGAGTGAGATCTAAAGATAAGTATCTTCTAACTTATGAGCAAATACTTTGTTAAGGATAAGGAATTGTGATCTTATCTCCTGGCATAAAATGAGAGGACAAAGTATTGCTTATTTAGAGACACACCCAGACATTCACTAGCTTCCCAAAGTGTAGCTCTGGTCTTTTTTCCAATAGTGAATTATTTGTGTTTCCCATAAAAGGAGCTGGGCATGCTGGTAATTTTTTCTAGCATGTCTTTGAAAGGCTTTATGTGTCACTGAGGTCCAGATAACCCGAGGGCCTCTGCGGACTGCTTGGACGTCATGATTAGTGAGCTGTGTTGAACACATTGTGTTTGAAACGTACACAGGCTTAGCTGGGCCATGTTAAATGTTTTAGATTCACAAGTTTCCTGTCCTTCCCGAAAACTGGCAGGTGGTTTGGCTTAAAGTATGTTTTGTTGACAGAGAAGTGTCCTTGTCTACCTAAACCTTAATAGCTGCTGAGTTTTGGTTTTATAAATTGTTTTGTCTTTTTCACAGAGTAGAGCCATAGAAAGGCAGAGAAGTCACTAAATATTCAGCCAAGCCTTTTTTTAATTTTTTTTTTTTTTGAGCCTTGTACACATGATGAAAAAAGAAAAAAATAGGTTTTTATTATGTTTACACCAAGTCTTCAGCAAGGAGCAAAAAACAACAACAAACTATAACAGATGCATTACAATCCACTTTTTATAATAAAGGTCCTTATTGGGTCTCATTTTCACAAAACTAATTTCTATTTTTTTTGTTTTCTTAGATTATGTGATGAAATCTTTAAAAGATTAATGAAGATACCAGAGTGTATGGTCTTCTAAGTTCTTCAGGGATATCTATTGAGAACTTGTTTCACAAACGTCCCAATGCCTTGAAACCAGAAAAGATGTGGATGGGTAAGAAAATAAAATCAAATAATCAACCTTATGGCTAAATCACTTTTTCTATTGTGCCTGTCTTTATTTTTTCTAAATTCTCTACGCTCTCTTAACTGTGTCAGTAATTAGATGAAAAGTCATTTTAAATATTTCAGGAGTCTAGGTTATTTTTTTTGGAGATGGAGTCTCACTCCTTGTTGCTCAGGGCTAGAGTGCAGTGGCGCCGGGATCTTGGCTCACCAACCTCCACCTCCTGGGTTCAAGCTGACCTCCTGCCTCAGCCTCCCGAGTAGCTGAGATTACAGGCATGCTCACCACGCCTGGCTAATTTTTTTTGTATTTTTAGTAGAGATGGGGTTTCACCATGTTGGCTGTGGGATGGTGGCTCTACCCTTGACCTCTGATCCACCCGCCCCAGCTTCTCCTCCCAAAATGTTGGGATTACAGGCGCGAGCCACCATGCCTGGCTATCTGTAGCCTTTTAAAATTCTGCATGCAAAAGTTAAGTATATTTTTAGAAAATACATTAGGCCCTGAGTATGTTTTTTTTCGGTGCCATATGATCTGCTATACACCACTGGATTAATTTCTTAATAAGTTTCAGTCTGACTTATACAATCTTGAGCTAGCTCTATTTCTAATAGTTTTTTCCCTTGCACTTATCAGACCAGAGAAAAAACTTAGAAACCTGATTCCCCAGCAGTACCATATTCCATCTTAGTCCCAGGTCAGCTGAGAAAGCAAAATAAATACTTTTCTTAGTAACACAAGGTTTCCATTTTGAAATTTGGAGGGGAAACATCATAACTATTGGGTGCTGTAATGTTGGCTGTGGTCTGCGTCATGGAGTGACATAAGCTTGCAGAACAAGGATACTGGCTGTTCCAAATGGGGATAAGCATGCTTCCTGGGGGATTAAAAAACCCCATTTTCCTCCACAGAAATATAGGAAGTGTTTTACTGTGGCCAAAAAAAACACAAATGTGTGTTTACAGTTATAGTTGCAAGCAGATTTATAAAGTTAGATTCCAGATTCTGGTAGGTCTGCAGGGGGGCTGGGATGGGGAGGCTGCCACCTTCCTGAGACACCCAGGAATCTTCCATTCTGTGCCATAGACCCAAACAGACCTGAAAAGGTGTCATGAACACCTCCAGTCCTGGCCGGGCACAGTGGCTTGCACCTCGTAATCCCAGCACTTTGGGAGGCCAAGGAGGAGGATCACTCTGATCTCAGGAGGTCAAGATCAGCCTGGACAACATAGTGAGCATCTCGTCTCTATTTTTTTTTTTTTTGAGACAGGTCTCAGCCTGTCGCCCAGGCTGGAGTGCAGTGACACCCATCCGCCCACCGTGCTCTGCTCCAGGGTTCACACCATTCTCCTCCTGCCTCAGCCTCCCAAGTAGCTGGGAATACAGGTGCCCACCACTCACACCCAGCCACTTGTAATTTTTAGTAGAGACGGAGTTTCACCGTGTTAGCTAGATGGTCTTGGATCTCCTGACCTCATGATCTGTTTGTCTCTGGCCTCCCAAAGTGCTGATTACAGGAGGATCCACCATGCCCGGCCCCCTTGTCTCATTTTTAAGTAAATAATTAAATGTTTTAAAAACAACAACAATCTCCAGTCCTGTCTTAGACTAATTTTAAAAGGAGAATAAGCACCAATCATCGAGAAAACTTTCTAGAACTTGAACGGCCTAGGGGCATAGTTTCTCAAGTCTTCATAAAAAGGGGAGAGGGAATTCATGCCAGGCTCCAGCCAGGAAAAAAAAAACCAAGCTCAAACAACAACAACAGAGAGTAAAAAAAGGAGAAATTATGAAAATGGTTCTAAACTGCCTCATTCTGTTACTAACTGGGATTGACGTGCTCAGTTTAGGCTAGATAGTTGTGGAATGTTTTGTCCTAGATTTGAACAGAAAGGCACAGGACCCCTCTTGAGAATTGTGGGCAAGTATCACCATTTTTTTCCACTGCCCCCACCCCCTGACTTCTCAAGGAGATAACATATACCATGTTGAAATCTTCAGACCTGTGACTCCAGCTCCTCAACCTAGTCTTACCTGGGTCACCCAGATTTATAGGATTGGTTCTGGGTTTTGAAGGGACCAGGACCATGCTGCTGTGTGACCCCAGTCTTAGGGATGCTAGTCCATGGGGGTCCACTGGAAAGTGAGCTCCTGAGTTGCAAAGTGAAGCCCCTGTATGGTCTTTAGGCTGTAGTCCTGCATACTGGCAGAACCAGAACACCTGCTGTCAGGGCTAGGGTGGAGTTTCCTAAGGTACTGCCTAGAAAATGAATGGCCTTATTGCCTGCTTCTCTCTCTTTATGGGTTTTTGTTTGGTTTTGAGACAAAGCCTCGCCTGTTGCTTCTAGGCTGGAGTGCAGTGGCATGATCTCAGCTCACTGCAACCCTGCCTCCCAGGTTCAAGCTGCAATCCCTCCTGCCTCAGTCCCCAGTAGCTGGGATTACGAGCAACGCCATCATGCCCAGCTACTTTTTGTATTTTTTTAGTGGGAGTCGAGAGCCACCATGTTGGCCAGGTTGTCTCAACTCCTGACCCCATGTGATCCACCTGCCCCAGCCTCCCAAAGTGCTGGGATTATGAGCCACCAAGCTCCGGGTCTCTAATTCATTTTATGTATTCTATCTATCAAACATTGATTTGATGTTATTTGGTTATTACATGTACATTACATGTGAGTGATTTTTTGGCTGGGCTTTGACTTAACCTACTCCTTTATTTTCTGATTCAGAGTACTGCATTACAAACCTTGGGAAGTTGGCGGGAGTGGGGATGCCCATGAATGTTTTGTTTCACCCGTTGCCAAAGCTGTAATTGAACTTTGAAAAATCAGGTAGGGGATGTGTTCTTGGAGAAATGCTGCTGGATTTCTACTTATTGGTATTTACATATTTTAATAAGGATTTGTTTGGGGAAGACTAAAATTTTTTTATTATTACAGATATCCTTAGGATGTTTCTAGAAGATTCTAACCGAACATAGAAGGATATTTCACGTCAGTTCTTTTTTTATTTTTTCTCATCTTTTGGGAGATACAAATGAATACCTAGAAACTTTTCTAGTAAGACCATCTTATAAATTAAAAGAGAAATTAGTAGAGATAAATGATTAGCCCTGTTTTAAACATGCCTGTTTCTCTCAACAAACAGTCAAAGTAACCACAGTAAAAATATGGCTTCAGTTTCAGCTATTTCAAATTGTCAATATGTGGCCTTTAGATAAGACTTATATTGAAGACTTAATGAGGCCAGGTAACAGTGGCTCATGCCTATAATCCAGTGTTAGGTGAGGCTAAGGCCAGAGATCACTTCAGGCCAGGGAGTTCAGACCAAAGCCTGGCAAAACATACTGAGACCTTGTCTCACAAAAAAAAATTTAAAAAATTATCCAAGTGTTGGTGGTAAGTGCACGCGTAGTCCCAGCTATGCTGGAGGCTCGTCGGAAGACGCTTGAGCCCAGGAGTTTGAGGTGTTTATAGTGAGTCGCGATTGCAACTTCACTGCACTGTAGCCTGGGCAATATAGTAAGACCCTGCCTCAAAAAAAGAAGAAGAAGAAGAAGAGGAAAAAGAGGAAGGAGGAGGAGGAGGAGGAAGAAGAAGAGGAAGAAAAGGAAGAAGAGGAAGAGGAAGAGAGAAGAGAGAAGAAAGAAGAAAGAATGAAGAAGCCATTAGATGTGGAGGAGGAGGAGGAAGAAGAAGGAAGAAGAGGAAGAAGAGGAAGAAAAAGAAGAAGAGGAAGAGGAAGAGAGAAGAGAGAAGAAAAGAAAGAAGAAAGAAGGAAGAAGCCATTAGATGTAGTTTACGGCACAGGAACCTAGGTTGGGATTTATTGGTGAGCAGCTTGCTTTTCAGTAGTCAGGACTTAATTTCCATTGTTGTCCCCTTGACTTGGCATTTTTATGTCAGTGTAATAGAAATGAATATTTTCTCTTTCTTCATTATTAAATTTAATGAGTAAATTACTACCAAGTATTTATATATTTAAGGGCTTTCTGAGAATATAAAGATTCAACTAATTGGGCCGGCACAGTAGCTCACACCTGTAATCCCAGCACTTTGTGGAGCCAAGGTGGAGGGATTGTTTGAGCCTGTGAGTTTGAGGACCAGTTTAGGGAAATCACAGAGAGATTCCATCTCTACCAAAAAATTTTTTTAAATTAGCCAGGTGTGGTGACATGTGCCCGTAGTCCCGGCACTCGGGAGGCTGAGGTAGGGAGAATCACTGAGCCTGGAGATCATATTTCGGGTGAGCTGTGATCACACCACAGCACTCCACCTGGGCACAAGCAAGATCCCCATCTGAAAAAAATAAAAAAGGAGAAGAAAAAATTCAACTAACCAAATATTTTTCTTACCCAATTCTTGAATAGAAAATGAAGCAATGCTCCTCCCCTACCCCTGAACATCCAACAATCAAAAGAAAAATTTCAAAAATATATGGCTAAGTTTTATTAAAAGGTTAACATTCAGATATATATGCTTTTTGGACAGTAATATTAAGTTCAATCATGAAATAATCCATATATACAGTGCTTTTTCATTACATGGATTATCAGATGAAGATTCTGAGCCACTTATTAGAAAGTACCTCAAAGAAAAGAGTAAATTAGGTTGCTTAATTATTATAGTTACATATTGTGGAAAGAAATTGGCAACAGGAATTGGAACCAAAAAGTGGGTTTGAATAGAGAACTTTTGTTGATTATAACACCCCACTCCTAGTTCATAGTCATTGTAGGTTGGTGCCGAGAAAGGTCAAGTTTTAAAGGGTTTTTTGTTGTTGTTGAGACATTCTTGTTCTGTTGCCCAGGCTGAGCAGTGGCATGATCTTGCTCACTGCAACCTCTGCCTCCCAGGTTCAAGATTTTCCTGCCCTGACTCCAAGTAGCTGGGATTACAGCATGTGCCATGATCACCTGGCTAATTTTCTCTATATTTTTTGGCGGGAGATTTGGTTTTACCATGTTGGCCAGGCTGATCTTGAACTCCTGGACCTGAAGTGATCTGCCTGCCCTCAGCCTCCCAAAGTGTTGAATTACAGGTGTGAGCTACCACACCCAGCCTAAAAGGGTCTTCTTTTTTTTTCTTAAGATAAAGTTCTTAAGGAAAGATCTGGCTCTTTAATATAATATTGAATTTTCATTTGCTGGGGTAGGTGTCAACCTAGATGGAAAGAAGATTTTGGTAGTAAATCATGAGTCTTTGAAGCCGTTTTACAAATGCCTGTCTTAGAGAAAAAAGGGTCCATGACAATGAGCATCCAGTGGAAAAACACGCCAGCTTCCAAAGTAAGGTAAATTTCGTTGGAAACATACATCTTGTGGCTTATGTTAGAACAGAAGAAAGTCTAGAAATTTATAAGCTAAGTAATCTCTAATTCAAGAAAGTATAGGAAGAAAATTGAATAGACCCATATCCATTAAAGACATTGAATGAGTCTTACCACCAAACAAACAAACAAGAAAAGGCTGCATAGATTTTGCCAAATGAGCCTCTATCAAACAATGAACAGGACTATCTTAATACAATCCTTTTCTCCAGCAAATTTGGAAAAGAAGAACCAATAACAGACTTTAAGAGTGCCAACCAAACAAGGACAAGATGCGAAAGCGAGTAATTAATAGCTGTTTCAGCTATGAATATAAATGAAATAATCATGAGCCAAAACCTGGAGAAATCACAAAATACAGCAGGAAGTAGGGTTTTATTTTGATTTCCAGGTGATTGAACATGAGAAAATTTTATCACTGTAATTCACCACATTATGATTAAAAAATCCAAATTCTCACCACAGGGGTTTAGGAACAGTCATTTGGTAAATCTAGTATCCATTATGACCCTTTTGAGAAAGTAATTATACCTTGATGAAAATTAGCTAAGAAGACCTATATAAAGCAGAGGTATCATCTCTAACGGAGAAGATGCAATATCTTAAAGATATTAATTGTCTGCAAATTATAAGTCTCGACATATTTTTTGTAGAATTTGGACAATCTGATTCTGAAATCCAAAATGAAGCATAAAGGACAAAGACAGTCAAGACAATTTTGTGGAAAATCCAGGGTGGGGAGACATTCCCACCACATAGTGTGAATTATTATGCACTTACAGTACTAGGGAGCTGGCCATGGGTAGACAAACAGACAATCTAACAGAAGAAAGTGGAAATTTATGCATATATGGAAGCTTGAGAGCAGGCAATTGCAGATCAACGGGGAAAAGATTAACTATTAAAGGCCAGGCGTGGTGGCTCACAATCTGTAATCCTGAACTTTGGGGAGTTGAAGGTATGGACCACTTGAGCTCAGGAGTTTCAGACCAGCCTGACCAATATGGTGAAACACCGCCTCTCCTAAAAATACAAAAAAATTAGCCGGGCGTGTTGGCACAAGCCTGTAATCCCAGCTACTCAGGAAGCTGAGGCAGGAGAATCTCTTGAACCTGGGAGGCAGGGGTTGCAGTGAGCTGCAGTCGTGCCACTGCACTCCAGCCTGGGCGACAGAGTGAGACTCCGTCTCAAAAAAAAAAAAAAAACTAAAACATTAACTATTAAAAATGATGCTGACTTAACTAGTTATGTATGTGAGTCTAGCATGTGATTACTAACCTGATACTACATATAAAAATCCCTTCTATATTAAAATACCTAAATGTGGAAAGCAAAACTTATAGAAAAAAATATAGCCGTATGCATTTAAGATGTTGGCATTCGAAGGATAGCTTAAGAGACCCCAAAAGCACAGATTGCTAAAGAAAAGATACATAAATCTGACTACATTCAAATTTTTAAAAAGCCCAAAGTTTTTCTTTCTGAAAAGAAGTTCTTAAAAAGGTGAAAAGACAGCGATAGTGTAGAAGATATTTACAACAAACATTTAGCCAGTAATTAGTATCTTATAAAAGATTCCTACGAATCAGTGAGACAAAGACAATCTGTTAGAAAAATGGACACATGACAAGCCACTAACAGATGAAGAACCTGAGGTTTAAAAGACACGTGAAAAGCTGTCTGGTTTCTGACTGTTTTTGCTCACCAGTCATATTGGCAGTAGGTAAAAAGTGCCAGTTAGACATATTGACAAATGTCTGGAGCTATGGGAATTCATATATTGCTGGCAGGAGTTTAAATTTGAAATAGGCATTTTGGAAAGCAGTTTAATGGAGTATGAGCCACTCTTTGACCCAGGAATTTCACTCTAAATATATATCATCTGGCCGGGCATGGTAGCTCACCCCTGTACTTCCAGCACTTTGGGAGGCTGAGGCAGGCAGACCACCTGAGGTTAGGGGTCCAAGACCAGCCTGACCAACATGGAGAAACCCCATCTCTACTAAAAATATAAAATTAGCCACATGTGGTGGCACATGCCTGTCATCCCAGCTATTCGAGGCTGAGGCAGGAGAATGCAGCGCGCCAGACAGGAGGCAGAGGTTGCGGTGAGCCGAGATCACGCCATTGCACTCCAGCCTGGGCAACAAGAATGAAACTCCGTCTCAAAATAATAATAATAATAATAATAATAATAATAAGTGTATATCTATATATACACACACATATCATAGACAAAACTTGCCCATATATATACAAAGGTGTATTTACAAATGGTCAGAGCAGCATGTTTATAGTGCAAAAAGTTTTGTTTGTTTGTTTGTTTAAGACAGAAGGACAGTGGTGGTTTTGTGGGTCTTGGCCCCTTTCTGCTGTCAGGGCTGAGTTGGCTCCGTGAGTTGGTGAAAGCGGTATCCAGCCAGGTGCAACGGAGACAGGGGCAGGATTTCGCCTTCACTGATGGGCAGGCAGTGGTCCCCTGTAGAACGGTGACTCTTGAATATTGAGAGGACGGTATCCCTCCCTGAGCATCTTCTGGAGCTTGATGACCACTAGGGAATGTATCCGAGTCACTTGCACCAAATATGTTACCGGTGGCAGCTATTTGAGTTATCCCGAGTTCGTGCTGGTGTACAGGTCTGCAACAACTTCAGCTCTTGCCTCCTCAGAAGAAAGAATTGGACTGAGGGCCTTAAGGCTGAAGGAGAGACTGAGGCAAGTTTCAGAGCAGGATGGAAAGTCTAGCAAAAAGCTCTAGAACAGTAAGGAAAGGAAAGAAGGAAAGTACAACTTGGAAGAGGGCCAAGCAGGCGCTTAACTTGAGAAACCAAGTGCGCCGCAAGCAAGTATTGAAACAGTGACCTAAATGCCCATCAGAGTGAATGGATAAATCAGTATAGTTGCATGTAGAGTATGCATAGACGTATGTTCACAAAACAGAATGATATACAAGCAGTGAAAATTCATAAACTAGAGCTGTAGACAGCAACATGTTTTTTTGTTTTGTTTGTTTGTTTGAGATGAAGTCTCGCTCTATCCCCCAGGCTGGAGTGCAGTGGCGTGATCTCGGCTCACTGCAACCTCTGTCTCCTGCGTTTAAGTGATTCTTCTGCCTCAGCCTCCCGAGTAGCTGGGACTACAGGTGTATGCCACCATGCCCCACTAATTTTTGTATTTTTAGTAGAGACAGGGTTTCACTGTGTTGGCCAGGCTGGTCTGGAACTCCTGACCTCAGGTCATCTGCCCACCTCGACCTCCCAAATTGCTGAGATTAGGGGCATGAGCCACCGTGCCCGGGCTGGAAGAATTTTTTAAAACACTTTTCAGTGAACAAAAACCCAAGTTGCAGAAGGATGTATTTCATATAACACCATTTATACATGTCTGAAAGCAACACAATATATATATATGTAATCTAATACATACATACATATGTATTATATATAATCCTAATATATGTATAGAATCAATATATATATTTAGGTCAGGACATTTAGATCACTGTTTAATATATATATTATATTATTATGTATTAATTATATAATCCTAATATATATATATTAGAATTCCATGCAAATGAAGTAAAAATATAAAGAAATAATGCAAACTACGAGCCGGATCCAAAAAAAGCATTTATTGAGGCAAGGATGTAGATATAGATGGAAAGAAAACCTAGACACCTTCACGCCTTTTTTCTTAAACTGGGCAATAGGTGTTGTCTAGGTATGTTAGGTTATTGTTTTCATTTTTATGTCTGAAATGATTGTTTTTCGTTTTTAAAAATGACGGTACAGCTCACAGATTTCAAGCAAAGTGAAGTTTTAAATGAATGCGTTAAGTACAATCAGTTACTACAGAATGTGATCTAAAAATACATGTTCCTCATGTTGCAGGGTGAGAATGGAAATGAGGAGTAAATTGTAATCCTGCCAGGGAAGCCAGATGTCTCAGCAGATTTGGAGTCTTTGCATGGCAGGTGGATCTAATTTATGTAATGCCTGGGTTAAGACAGCTCAGGAAGGCAGCCTTGCAATGAAACCTGAACCTTTCCATTTATTTCAAAAGACAAATCATTTTAGTACTTCTTCCTTGAAATGCCTGCAATTTCTTCCTCTGGCCTCAGAGACAGGCATCAGCTCCATGCTTTACAATGTCAGGATAAAAATCCAGGAGGAAGAAATCTTGTTGTAATGGATAGCTATTTTCATCTAACACAAAAAGGCTCTGAATCTTCAATATGCAAGGTTCTGCGCTGACTGCCAACAAAGAGTGGAACAGGTCTGCCACGACCATCCCATAGGTGATCTCTGAGGAAGGAACTGCGGAAGACAAAAACACAGAGCTCTCAAGATCGCTGTTAGCTTGACAGGAGCACACACATTGAATGGTTTCATTGTTTCTCTTGGTTCCTCTAGTCTCAAACCCATTTTAAATTTCTCTTCCCGGCCAGTAGCGGTGGCTCACACCTGCAATACCAGCACTTTGGGAGACTGAGGCGGCCGGATCACTTGAGGTCAGGAGTTCGAGACACGCCTGGCCAACACAGTAAAACCCCATCTCTACTAAAAATACAAAAATTAGCCGGGAGTGGTGGCACATGCCTGTAATCCCAGCTACTCGGGAAACTGAGGCAGGAGACTTGCTTGAACCCAGGAGGCAGAGGTTATGGTGAACTGAGATCGCACCACAGCACTCCAGTCTAGGCAACAAGAGCAAAACTGCGTCTCAAAAAAAAAAAAAAAAAAAGAAGAGATAACACTGAAAATATATAAGTAACATTAAGAAAAAGAATGAAAATAGCCAAAAGAATAAAAATGAAATAAAGAAAATGGGGGAAAAAAAAAAGAAGAGATAACACTGAAAATATATAAGTAACATTAAGAAAAAGAATGAAAATAGCCAAAAGAATAAAAATGAAATAAAGAAAATGGGGGAAAAAAAAAAAAGAAGAGATAACACTGAAAATATATAAGTAACATTAAGAAAAAG